>JAJIBD010030354.1:0-46696 GCA_021461705.1 Cryptotis parvus
ACAGAATGTTCCAACACCAAACACTTCGCCAGCAGCCACTTCCTCCGCTATGCACCGCCCCTTCACTTTCCTCCCACTCCCCAGTGAAGGCTTCTGAGAGGGCACTTTTAAAGTAGAAGTTTTTGCACTGTAGTTGAAGCAACAATTCTGTTGTTGATAGGGTTTCAACTAATGCTTTGGTGCACTTAAGCACCACCTGCTCCTCTACTGAGCACTTCGTAGACCTTATCATCTCATGATCCTTCAAGTGACATGTTTACATCTGATACTATTTATATGTTTCATTGTCTTCAGGTATTCATTATTCCACCATGTTTCTATTTATACTGAATATGAGAGACTGATCTATGTTGGTCTCTCTCACCCTCCTGACTAACTTCACTCAGACTGGCACTCTGCAGGTCCCACCATGCTTAGCAAGCTAATTACTTGACTTTATCTTAACTTAAGGCAAGTAGATTGTGTATATGGACCTCTAGTTTCATTTTCAATCATCTATTCTTGGACTCTTAGGTTGACTCAGATTCTGGCCATTGTGAATAGTGCTACGAGGAAAACAGAGTGGCCTTTGCTGCTCTGATTCTTTTTAATTGTTGTTTCTTCAAAAGAGATTTGCTGCTTGATTTGATTACTTCCTTAAGGACTTCAAGATCTCAGCTGATTTATTACATAACATACCTGGGGGTTGGGGGTATAGTACAGCAGGTAGAGATGTTTGCCTTGCATGCAGCTGACTCAGAGTTTTATCCTGTCCGTCCTATATGAGCTCCACTATCTCCAGGAGTGGTCACTAAGGACAGAGCCAGGGTAAGCCCTGAGCAATACCAGATGTGCCCCCAAATAAAACAAAATGGCAGAAGGCTAAAACCAGGTAATACCATTTATTAGGTTCTTTACAAGGCTTACAGCAGCAGGCATTGGCAGCAGACATTGTCCTGTGTCCATGGCTGAGCTAGTGTGCCTTCTTTACGTCCTTAAGTCTTTCACAGACAAGATCTTCTAAAGTTGCTTTCCTGTTCCTTCAACAAACTCTTAGTTTTAAGTTTGTTTTGATTTTTAAAATACTAATTTAGTCTTGTAGTAATCCTGACAATCTATTTCTAGGTGTGTTCTTGCAGTTATTGTAACTATTCTTGCCTCAGTCTAGTTAGGTAAATTCCTAGCACACCAGGATTTGATTCACAGAAACATACGTCCCATGATTTATACAAAATGTAGGAAAGGAGAGAGTTCAACTGAGACCAACATAGTTTGTCTGACAGAGTTTGATGGTACCTGCCCATCATCCCCACCCTCGACACTGCTGCTATACTGAAGAGGATATACCAAGGTGAGCCATGAGCGACACTGGGGCTGCGTTAAATGGTCAGACTCACAAGAGTTACGGTGTCCATCACTGGAAGTTACTAGCCACCTCAAAGTAAAGCCTAGCGTTGCTATGTGTAAGATCTTGGGCAACTAATATAGACCAGCTTTGCAAGTCTGACTTTGTGTGTGTGTGTGTAGTGTGTGTGTGTACTGTGTGTGTAGTATAAAATGATGAGAATACATAATGCAAATCCTTTTTGTTTGTTAAATATTCTAAATTATAACTTTCTCTGGTTAGAAACATAATGTGAAGCATACTTTTCTATCTTCGGATCTATTAAATTATTTTAACTAGAAGTAGCATTTTAACTGCAGTAGCATTTTAATAATAAGTAATGTTAAAATACTGACTTGAAATGATAACAAAAACAGCATGATATTTACTTGTCTGCTTTTTTCCCCAGAAAAGACATTTCCAGGGCCAGAAGAGTAAATAGACAAAAGTAAATAGACAAAAGTTAAATCTTAGCTATTTCTAACTATGCCCCAACTCTAGTTCAAACCCTGCACCTCATTTTATTCCCCTTTGCACAGGTCCAGTATTGCTGCTATGGTCACAGAGTAAAACAAACACAGAATACATTTTTTAATTTACTGTTACCTATAAGTTATATCCAAGGAGCTAATAATGTCATTTAATACCCACGAAATGTTTAAAAATAATACTTAATGTTATTATAATTTGGGACTTCAAGTTATTCTAATTCAAATCTTTCTCAAATTTTCATTCCAATATAATATTTAGATAAAATGTAGTTGAGGGACAGGAGGAATAGTACAGTGGGTAGGAGCACTTCCTTTGCACACAGCCAACTCTGCTTCAATCAAGCATTCCATATGGTACCCTGATCATTTGCTAGAATAATTGCTGACTACAGAACTAGATGTAACTCCTGAGCATTGCTGGTTGTAGCTCAAAAAATGTTTTTTATATACAGTTGATCGAAGGATTACATTGTTCTGAACAAGGACAAAATCTATTGTCAGTACCATATTGTCAGTACTATTCCTGTGTATGAGGGGTTATGTTTATGTTCATTATCCAAACACAGATACCTGTGATTGCTGGAGATACATCATATCCATAGACATACATTACTGAAGAGAAATATTCAAGTTGCAGTACTCTACCAAACTTATGAAAAACAAGAGAAAGTCACAGGGGAATATTGAAAAGAGCAATGAATCTAGTATTAATTTATTTTAATAGTTGTTGTTCCTATGTTTTCTTGCCTGCTCAACCTAAATTTTTTAAATTTTTTTAATTTTTTTATTATACCACCGTGAAACATACAATTACAAAGGTGTTCATAATTGGTTCTTGGTAATACAGTATTCCAGCACCCATCCCTCCACCAGTGCCCCATTTCCACCACCAATGTACCCCTCCCTCCCATCCCCAGGCCGCCTTAATAGCAGGTACCCCAGTTTCTCTCTCTTTCTCTCTCTCTCTCTCTCTCTGTCTCTGCATCTCTCTCCCTCTTATTTTACACATTGTGGCTAGCCCTGCAGATATTTAGAGTTTATCACTTAAGTCTCTTTGTGTATATTCAGTGGTGAGTTTTAATCTGCCATTACCATTTCCCATATTTATTAAAACACTGGTATCTATTTATATCCTATTAATGAATGCAGTCATTCTATATCTGTCCTTTTCCTTCTGACTAATTTCACTCAGCATGATAGACTCCATGTCCATCCATTTGCAGGTAAATTTCATAATTTCATCCTTTCTGACAGCCGCATAGTATTCCATAGTGTAGATGAGCCACAGTTTCTTTAGCCAGTCCTCTGTTCTCGGGCATTTAGGTTGTTTCCAGATTCTAGCTATAGTGAATAGCGCAGAGATGAATAAAGAAGTACAGATAGTGTTTCTGCTATGTGTTTTTTCGGTCTCTAAGGGTATATTCCCAGGAGTGCTATTGCTGGATCAAATGGGAGCTCAATATCTAGCTTTCGGAGGAATGCCCATATTGTTTTCCAAAGAGGCTGGACCAGTCGGCACTCCCACCAGCAGTGGATGAGGAGTCCCTTTTTTCCCTCACATCCACGCCAGCACGGTTGTTCTTGCTGTTTTGGATGTGTGCCAGTCTCTGTGGGGTGAGATGGTACCTCATTGTTGTTTTGATTTGCATCTCCCTGATGATTAAAGATGAAGAGCACTTTTTCATATGCCTTTTGGCCATTCGAATTTCTTCTTTTTGGAAGCTTCTGTTCATTTCTTCTCCCCATTTTTTGATGGGGTTGGCTATTTTCTTCTTGTGGAGTGCTACCAGTGCCTGATATATCCTGGATATTAACCCCTTGTCAGATGGGTATTGGGTGAATATCCTTTCCCCCTCTGTGGATTGTCTTTGTATCTTGGTCACCGTTTCTTTTTTGAGGTGCAGAAGCTTTTCAATTTTATATAATCCCATTTGTTTATCATTGCTTCCATTTGCTTGGTCAGTGGTGTGTCGTCTTTAAAGATACTTTTTAGTTTCGATGTACGTAGGCGTTTCTCCTATGTTTTCTTCGATGTATCTTATAGATTCATGTCTGATATTGAGATCTAGAATCCATTTTGATCTGACTTTTGTGCATGGCGTTAGAAGGAGGTCTAAGTTCATTTTTTACGTAGCTGCCCAGTTTTCCCAGCACCATTTGTTGAAGAGGCTTTCTTTGCTCCACTTAATATTTTTGCTCCTTTATCGAAGATTAAGTGGTTGTATATTTGTGAGTGCGTTTCAGGATACTCAGTTCTATTCCATAGGTCTACGGGTCTGTCTCTATACCAATACCACACTGTCTTAATTACAACTGCTCTGTAGTAGAGCTTGAGTCAACCTAATTTTTATAGAAATGCAATATATATAATCATTATTTCATGCTTGATTTGTTGTGTTCAGTTCCAGTTAATAACCACTTTCTTTCTAATCTTTGTAGCAAGTTTTCAGAAAATAACCATATGGATATTTGTATATTATTCTGTCTTTAGAAGTGTTTCCAACCTGTGTGTTTCCAGTAAAATTGATTCTCTGTTCCTGTCTTCCTAATCGATGAATCACACTTCAAATACATTTATTAAACTCTGAATTAATTGAAACATCATCAAATATATTAGTTTCCTGTTGGTGTTCCTGTCCAAATGTGTGAACTCAGGTAAGCAGTTCTGTAACTATTGATTCCATTCATGAAAATATTAGATAACACTTAACTAATATTAGCAGTAATTCAATAGTTATAGCCATATACAATTATTTTCTGTTGAAAATAAACAAAATGACATTTTTTTTCTGTTGAATCTGTTGGTGGTAACTCTGCACTTGTGTTCAAATGGTGAAATCTCTACATCACAGAGCAGTTGCCCAAAGTTATTGGTAATTTGTTGAATGCTTTTTAGCAAATATTATTTTCTCATTAAAGATATAAAGGTTCAAAATGAGTAACGAGCTGCATTATCTCTTCTATGACTTCACATTGATCTTTGTTATGAGTATTAGGGTTGTAGTACCTATCTGCAACTATATGATAGCTAAATTTTTTTGATGGATAGTAGAAGAGGATGAAAAGCTTGTTCCATGATATCACTAGTTTGCTGAAAAATGTATACCTGCATTAGTTATGGGGGTTATTGTGTGTCCTTGTACATATTGAAAAAATAATTTGTTGATAAATTGAATTACCTACTGATTATCTCATGATGATAGATGAAAATTAAAGGGAAGTTTGAACTTCCCTGATAGAGTAGATGATGTCAGTATTCCACTCATGTTTCTCAGCTTTATTATTCCAGTGTGCTCCAGCCAACCTTGCAGGACCAGGATTAGTATCTTTTAGTATTTGAGGATTTCTTTTTTTTTTTAAACCAGAAGAGTCTTTTTCTACTCGAAGAGCAGGAGATGAGTTGCCAAGGAGATTTTTGCCCTTGAAAATATCTCCTGGGCCGGGCGATAGCCCAGCGGTAGGGGCGTTTGCCTTGCGGGGCGGCTCATGCCGGCCAGGGTTCGATCCCCGGCATCCCACATGGTCCCCCGAGCACCGCCAGGAAGTAATTCCTGGAGTGCAGAGCCAGGAGAAACCCCTGAGCATTGCCGGATGTGACCCAAAAGCCAAAAAAAAAAAAAAAAAAAAAAAAGAAAATATCTCCTACCCCCAATCACTGACTCTAAGAAATTGCTTTATACATTTATCAAGTTCATAGTCCCATGGACAGGGAAATTCTGAGGTATTAGAATTTTAGTTTCTACTTTTTTAACTAGTTTACTAAGTGATCCTTTATAGATTTGCCTAGTGTTTTAAAAATTGTACTCTTAAATGAAAGAATTGTACTTAATCTTTTGCCTCAGAATGTTTTTGAGAGAATCCCAGCTAAAATATCTAATCAAAAATATTAGACATATTAAGCCCATATTAAACCAAAAAAGAACTGCATTCCAAAGATCAGGACACAAGATTTTCAGTAAACTATCTATGGTTTAATCTGTAACTATATATTTTCAATGACCCAGTTCCTTTATTTTTGATAAATGATTTCATATGTTACCATATATTGATCATTCTGTGCCATGATCAATGGAGTTGAACCAGCTTTATTGTTGATTTATAACAATGCAACTTATAATGAATTCACTGATTACATTGCTTCCAAAGACAACTCAATTTTAATTCAAATAGACTATTTTCTCATTTGTTAAATGCTATTTATTAAAACTAGAATTATGAGTTCTTCATAAAAAACAGCTATTATTTCCATGATCTCAAACAATGTGTCCCTTGATATTTATATGTACAAGCAAACAAATTTAGAATTATTGTGAAGTTTCAAAATTTTTTCTTTACTATGACAGTACTTTCTTTTGTTTTCTAAAACATTTGAAGTTTCTGAGAAAGGTTTTAAGTGGAACGGGTCATTGTTATTGAATACACATACTTCATTATCATGGAAGAATTATGAGCTAGTCAATTCATCTTTGAGGAGGCATTTATTTAAATTATTGTCCTCACCTCATTGTTACTTTCATATAGAAGTGACTTGAGGCTGCATCTTAATGAGAATGATATAAAGAAAAAGCTCAGTGAAAAACAAGTCAAATGAATTATTATGTATCACAGAGTTCTGCAGAGAAAACCTGGAAGAGCTGGAGCCCCTCATTCAGAGAAAGATAATGAAATAGGGGCCAGGAAAGGTGATATTTACTGCATGCTTCATACTGTATTGCATACAAAGTAATTTAATGTGAAAGACAAGAAATTTTCTCTTTAATCTCCATTTCCTCTTCAGGTACTCAAATTATGGTTAAATATTTAATATTTTCTTTAGAGAAAATCCCTTTTTTGGTTTGTCTTATAGAAAGACCACAAAGGAGAGGTAAATTAAAAAATCCAACTTGGCCACAGATGCCACCTGAATTAACAAAAACATAATTTATATTAAAAATGAATGAAGTTGGGACTGGAGAGACCATACAGTGAGTAGGGTGCTTGCCTACTGTACATAGTCCACCTGAGTTCAATCCCCAGCATCTCATATGGTCCTTTGAACACCATCAGGGAGTAATTACTGAATACAGAGCCAGGACTAACCCAGCATCACTGGGTGTGGACCAAAAACAAAATATAAAAACTAAAGTCCTGGTTGATAGAAATATTTTAAATTAATTATTAACTTGGATTAGATGTTATAATATTTCATAATTAAATCAGTTACTTATTAAGTTAGGCCATT
The DNA here is from genome assembly GCA_021461705.1 of Cryptotis parvus. Taxonomy (NCBI): domain Eukaryota; kingdom Metazoa; phylum Chordata; class Mammalia; order Eulipotyphla; family Soricidae; genus Cryptotis; species Cryptotis parvus. Next base: position 7,076 of record JAJIBD010030354.1, read on the forward strand.
AAGAAGCCTTAAAATCAGGAGAGGAAATGAAATATTTAGGGATCAAAGTGCAGAAGGGCTCCAATGACATGTCATGGGGGGTCTATTTCTATTTTTGTGGTATCATAAAAGATGCTGTGCCTGGTTTTGTGATTAGGGGTTTCTGGCAACTATCAGGGTACCATGAATTTCTGTGGCTCAGTGCAAGTGACTTAACCCTTATGCTATCCCTCTGGCCAATATACTTTTATCACTATTTATGCAAAGTCACAATATTTTAGTAAATCTACACATGTTGGAGTGAGAGCTCACAATTAATAACCAATTTGCAAATTAAAAGATTCTTTGAAAATGTTTATAATGATGTATTATACTGATAAACTTTTCTGATGCTAAGAAAAAATAACTGAAAAATTCTATAGTAGTTGTGTCAGTAATGTGTCTATTCCTATGCTTTGTTAAATTTCAAATCCGGGTAAATTAATGACTCTGCAGTATAGATTCCACACTCAGATATACCAGATTGGATGTTCTCAATATATCAAATCTTATATCATCACACATGATCTCAGTTTAGTACAGTAAAAGTTACTAGTATATACTAAATGCTCCATGTATTAAGGTATAATATAACTTCAACTAAATCACATCAAATAACCCATGGCAACACTCTAGTCCTTAATTTTCTAAAAGAGAAAGCAGGTTCTTTGAAGTTAGACTGTGTAGGTATACAGTTAGTTAGCTCTAAAGTTCACACCCTAGCCAAGACACAGTACTGAGTCTCAAATTACTGAATGTCAAACTTCTGCAACTCCATATGATGGCTCAACCTGGTCATATATGCAGAAACCTGAATAAATGCTGTCAATTTTTCTCTTTTTAAAATTAAGGTATTATTTACAGATGATATGTCAATTATAGTCTCTGGTTATATAAATTTGGACAATCATATTCGTTCATGTCTAAATCAATACAACTGAGATATTGTGATTTGTACACAAATTCTCTTACCATGTCTTTGACAAATATTTCCTATGTTCTCCATTACTTTTTTTGATATATTTTTGGAATTTTATATAAGTGGAGCCACGGGTTATACATGCTTAGAAGATTGCTCTTCACACCATTATGATTTGTTCATTTTTTGTGCCATTTCAAAATGCACAGATACATGAACATTTATTTAACCCTTTACCCATTTGCAAGGCATATATTATTACTGTATGACCCAGAAATTGCATGACACAGGAAATGTCCAAAACAAATGCTTGGTCATTTCTCTAATTGCATCAAATTACTGTATCAATATTGCTCCGGCCTCTGTTCTGATTATTTTTTTGCTTTTTTTTTTTTGGTCACACCCGGCAATGCTCAGGGGTTTCTCCTGTCTCTGTACTCAGGAAATACTCCTGGCGGTACTCGGGGGTATGCTACGGCACGGCAGAGCCTGGCAAGCTAACCGTGTTGTATTTGATATGCCAGATACCAGTAACAATTGTAGACCTCATTCCCATGACCTGATGGAATGGTTTGAGGCTCTTTATGTTCCTGGAGCAAGCAGGTGCCCTTGGGCTCTACTTGCATGAGACAGGACATATGGAGATTTTACTGGTGCCCGCTCGAATCGATGATGAGACGGGAAGACAGTGATACAGTGAATAATTGGTTGGGGGGCAAACATTGGGTCACACCTGACAATGTTCAGGGATTACTTTAGGCTATGCATTCAGGAACCACTCCTGGTAAGCTCAGCGAACTATATGGGATGTCTGGGTTCAAACCCAGATCAGCCACGTGCAAGGCAAGCACTCTACACTCTGTAATATTTCTCCTACCCCCTTAATTTTGTGATTGTGGTATTACACACTGATGAGAAAGAATGATGCCTTTAGGAATGACAAAGTAAAAAGATAAAAAGGTTTTTATGCTTTATTATTTCCTCCAACTTCATGTGATTCTAAAAATATCTCAAAGTCTAAGATTTTTTAAAATATGATATGATTATTAATTAAAACTGAGAAAATATAGAAAAAGTTAGCATAACATGAAAGGTGAATGTAAAACAAGCCATATATCTTCATATGTAAATCATTGTAGAAAAGTTAATTGGGTAAAGCATCAAATAGATTTGAGTGTTCCATATTTTGCTTATTATAAAAACAAATTCGTTCTAGTAAAACAATGAACATGAATCATAATTCAAAAAAGAATTCAGGGTAAAGAAATTCCATGTAAAATCTGCCCAAAATTTCCTAATAAAATTACAGTAATATCATTCAAATAAACTTTCAAGAAAGTAGTTAGAACTAAAGAGAACAACATTATAATGACAAAATGTGCCAATTCAAGAAGATACTGATATTCTAAAATTATTTGCATAAAAATATAGAACCACAAATTATAAAGGGAACAAACAAATGAATAAGTAATATTCTTCAGATGATTTCAAATTGAAGATTAATAATCACGGGTGTATATTTAGCCAGCCAGAGATTTGATGAGTTAGGGGGGAATAAATAGTACTTTCTAGTGAAATGGGCATTATAAAAACAAGGGAATTAACAGCATGCTGTGTAAGTAAATGAAGCATTAGAATTTTTTTTCTAAAATGAAGTAAGATTCTGGGTTTTAATAACTATGACCAATAGCCATTAACTATTCAGAAAAAATCCTCTGAAGAAAGTTTGTGCAGGTGATTTGAAATGAAAACACACGAAATGCTAAAGGAGAAATCTGAGGAAAGGAACAAGGGACAAAGGCTCAGGTTTTGTACAAGTCCTGAATTTTTCAATCATAATTGATGTTTTTAATAATATTCCATGGACATTTCTACCAAATACAACATCATTTCTGTGTCAACAGACTACTTAATTTCTTATAATGAATAGGTCCTAGTTTGACCACATGTCAAACTAGGTCCTATAGATTGATAGAGCTAGAGATAGAGATAGAGATAAAGATAGAGATAGAGATAGAGAGAGATAGAGAGAGATGGATATGGATATATATATATAGATATAGATATAGGGTATAGATATAGTTATAGTTATAAATATAGATATATAGATATAGATATAGATATAGATATAGATATAGATATAGATATAGATATAGATATAGATATAGATATAGATATAGATATCACTTGATCACTTGAATCCCGTTATTCATCTATTTTGCTCGGCGGGCGCCAGTTACATTTCCATTGGACCCTATCACGTGCCAATGTAGCCCAATGGCATCTGGTTGATTCAGGAATATGAAGAGCCTCAAACCTGTCCTTCAGGGTCTTAACAAGGAAGTCTGACCATCTTGTAGGTGGGCGGCCACGTGATCTTTTGACATCCCATGGGATCCAGTCTGTAATGGCTCTAGTCCAGCGGTTGTCTCCAAATCGCATTACATTTCCAGCCCATCTGATTTTTGAAGCCTTGGCAAACGAGACAGTGTCCCTGATTCTGGAATAGCGGAGGTCAGAACTCCGGATTCCTTCCTCACTTGAGTGAGATGTGATATTCCAAGCATAGCTCTTTCGATGCCTCTCTGGGAGACCCGAATAGCATTCTCATCCTGCTTTCGTAGGGCCCAGGTCTCTGAGGTGTATGTTAATGCAGGGAGAATGGTGGAGTCAAAGAGATGTGCCGGAGCCGGAGGTTCTTTGTCCTTTTTAGCTATTTCTTCGATGCCTTTGAAGGCATTCCATGCCGCCTCTCTTCCTCCTGCGCAGCTCAGGTTTTAGGTCGTTCATCATGTTGACTTCTCGACCTAGGTACACATAGCTGCTGCATTCAGAGATGTTTGTTCCATTGAGAGTGAATGGGGCCTCAGGTACTAGTTCATTTCTCATCAACATAGTTTTCTTCAGATTCAGCTGTAGACCTATCTTTCCACATTCTCGGTCAAAGTCAGCCAGCATTTGTGCCGATTGGCTAATGTTTGGTGTTATTAGAACGATGTCATCAGCGAAGCAGAGGTGGTGTAGTTGCCGACCATCTATCTTCACTCCCATTCCTTCCCATTCCTAATTGTCTCATGATGTTCTCGAGAGTGGCGCTGAAGAGTTTTGGTGAAATGGTATCACCCTGTCGAACCCCCTCTTTTGACATCAATGATCACTTCTTTGTAGAATGGTGAGATCCTGGTGGTGAATCCGTAGTACAGCTCACGAAGGATCTTGATGTATTGGGTTTGAATGCCCTATTTGACTAGGGCTACGATGACTGCTTCAGTCCACAGAATCAAAGGCTTTCTGTAAATTAATGAACGTGAGACAGAGCGGCATCTTGTACTCCCTACAAACCTTAATGAGCTTGGTTACTGTGTGGATATGGTCGATTGTGCTGAATCCTTTCCGGAAACCTGCTTGCTTGCATGGTTGTCCTTCATCTAGTGTTCTGCTAATTCTGTTCAGGATGACTCGTGTAAACAGCTTGTAGATGACGGACAACAGGCAGATGGGGCGGTAGTTGCCGATGTTATGAATGTCTCTCTTCTTAAACAGTAGAATAGATGTAGAGATATAGATATAGATATAGATATAGATATGGATATAGATATAGATATAGATATAGATATAGATATAGATATAGATATAGATATAGATATAGATATAGATAGATAGTTATCACTGTATCACTGTATCACTGTCTTCCCATTTCATCATCAATTTGCTTGAGCGGGCACCAGTAACATCTCCATATGTCCTGTCTCATGCTAGTAGGCCCAAGGGCATCTGCTTGCTCCAGGAACATAAAGAGCCTCAAACCATTATATTAGGTAATGGGAATGAGGTCTATAATTGTTACTGGTATTTAGCATATCAAATACAACATGGGTAGCTAGATATAGACATAGAGATAGAGCTAGAGATATATATAGAGATAGATATAGAGCTAGAGCTAGAGATAGAGGTAGAGGTAGAGGTAGGGGTAGAGGTAAAGGTATATTCTATACATATATATCCTAACAAGTATTTGATATATATCTCACATACCAAACTAGGTCATATATATATTTGCTACTATATATGCAGTATATGTAGTATATATACTACATATAGTATATATACTATATACATTATACTATATATACTCTACTATATGTACTATATATACTATATATTATATAGTGTATATAGTATATAGTATATATACTGTATATATATTTATATATAAATATATATAGTTGCTACAAATATATAAATATATACATTTGCTACAAATATATATCTGCTATTAAATTATGCATCAAGTTTTTATTTCTTTGAACTGACAGTCTATATTTAAAAGCAAAAACTTTAACATCTGGAATAAAATGAAATAATTTTAAATTAATGCTTTAAAAGGATAAATAAACATGTTTCCAATCATTTCTGTTCAGGAAAATGTAATAAATACCTACAAGTATCTAATATTCATTTTGAAAATAAGATAAATTTAAAAATTAGTATATGCTAAATGGTCTGCATAGAAAAAGAATCACATTGACTTTTGAACAAATAAATTTTTTTTCTGGAAAGCTCTGATTTTAGTGTATTTTTTTTAGAAATTATTAAACAAAGGTTATTTTTGACTTTATGTCCAAACTAAATATTTTCTCTTCATAAAGTGCAATTCTGGTGGAAGAACAAACTGAATTTCTATATAAACCGGTTGCCCCACTTACAAACCTAATAACGTATCTTCAGGAGCCTCTAATTATTCTAAATAGAATGTGGTAGAACTGTGCAACTGTGCCACCAAGGTATTAGATTAATGACTCCCTCAAAGATAGCTCTACTAGAGGCACAAACTTGTGGCTCTGTTAAAAGGGATGGTTCTACCTTATGCAAAGTTACACAATACTAAGCAGATTTTTCAGAAATCTCTCTATGTCGGGCGCTCGCCGGGGTCCCCGACAGTGCCGGGAAGCGAGTTCCCTTCTACCTCCGAAGCCGGCGAGGAATGGATGAACACTCAGGAATCCGATGCAGTTTTAAAGGCTTTACTTATCACAGGTTCCAGGCATACAAATCAGCAAAAGGAAAAACCCGATGCTGAGGATTCCAGGCTAGAACCCCAGCCACGTGTAGGCCAAGATGGCGACCACCACGTGTAAAAACTTCCAAGGGGAATAAACGCTCACAAGGCGAGATCCCACAGGGAAGAAGACCAGGAGGGCGGGAACAGGCTAGTTTATATCCCTGCAACTCAGACCTTCCTCCCATTGTTATGGAAAGCAGGGAGTGCTAAATGTCCTTAGATAATCCCTCCCTGCACCTCACCTAGGCCCTTTAGTGTGCTAATGCAGCGGCCCTTAAAGGAGTTCTGCAACAACTCCCCTGATTAGTTTACTAATAAAAATTGAAAAGGTAAGAAATATTTAGTAATGTACAGAAAATTAAGATAAGAAAAAACAATTGGAATTACAAAATGATAATACATGCTACTTTAGGATCCTAACTTGTTTTTTGGACCCAAAGCAAAGTTCAAGACAAAGTGTCTCTAGCTGTCTGATTATAATAGACTATAGTTTTCACTGTCCATAATTTGTGAGAGTCAATTTGCTATATTTTATGTAAAGTCGGGTGTCTGGAACAAAGTCTGTGGGGCTACTTCTGGAACAGCAATAGCGGTGATCATATGAGTATGAGTCTCTGGAGAGCAGCGATCAGGAACTCGTTGAATTGTCAGGAATGCTGGATCGGGTCTCAGGAACATTGGAACAAGTATCTCGAATTCTGGATCAGGAGTCTTGAGTGCTGGAACAGGTGTCCGGAACATCGGTGTGATATCTTGAACTCTGGAACAGGAGTCTTGAGCACTGGAGCAGGTGTCTGGAACATCAGTGTGGGCGTCTTGCAGGGCTTCTTCAGCAAGGGAACATTGGCACCGGTAACTGTACCTGTAGCTTAGGCGAGACAAAAACACTTTTCGAGGTTAATCACAAGTAGAGATTTTAAGGCTTTGTAGGGATCCGAGTCTGGGATGGAGAGAAGAACATAAAGAAGCTCCAACATGGGTGGAGCAGGGAAATAAGTATGAGAATTGATGATTTTAAAATTGATAAATCTAGTGGATCAGCAGTGGAGTTGATAAATGTAATAGAGGTTTGTAGTGGTCAGAAATTGAGAAGGTAGTAGTTGAGACATAACATAGACACAACATTAATCACAAACATAATGGTGGCCACCACATGCACACACACGCACACATACATTTGATCGATCAATATCTTACAGCTGTGTATGTGACCCATTTAGGGTGATAAATGGTAACGAGGCAAGCGCTTCATGAATATAAAGCCGGCAAATGATGGTGAGAAAGTGTCTTTTCCTGTGAATAGAGCATTGGGAAAAATTAGTTTTGCAAATTATTAAATTTTTAGCGAGCACTGTTTTAGGAGTCTCGGAGTATTGAGCACTGTAGCACAAGTTTACTGGATTCCAATATCTCATCCTGTGAACAGAATCATTAGAAAAACAATTTTTCATTGATTTAGCAAACATTTTTGTAATGAGCACTATATTCAGAGTCCACCCATTTTTCCACTCTGATTTTTTTTGTAAGAAAGAAAATATTTAGGCTGTAAGGCAAGATATTAGACATGAACCATGATCACAGACTGCAAAACAAGATCATTATTAAAATGAACCAATCCAGGAAGTTTAAACAGCAACTTGCAATTTAAAATTTAAGACTTTATATTGAAAGAATTAGTTGTTTTCTGATTCTTGGAGAATTCTAGTCTTAACAAGTCGCAGAGGAACCCAGAGTTTCTTGGCAGGGTTATCGTCTGTAGAAATGAAAGCATAGCCTCTTCCCGAATGAGGAGGTGACCTGCAATCCATTTATTATCAATTTTCACCCAGATAGGTGAATTGACTGTTTTTGAGTTTGCATATCTTCTTGAAAGTGACGTTCAGCCGCGGTATAGGGATCTCCTTGAGGTATATTTAAGAAGTTTAAGGTGAATAATGTTAAAGATAAAGAATCCATTGGAGGCATGCTTGTTTTTCGTTGCTTTTAATAGCTGAGTTTTAAGCGTTCTGTGGGCACGTTCAACTATTCCTTGTCCTTGTGGATTATATGGAATTCCTGTAATATGTTTGATTTGCCATTCCTCGCAAAAGGATTTGAAGGTTTTGCTGGTGTAAGCAGGACCATTATCTGTTTTTATGGTATGGGGGATACCCATGACGGAGAAGCACTGGAGTGAAAATGAACAAACAGATTTAGCTCTTTCAGACGTCATAGGAACAGCCCATATGAACCGGAAATATGTATCGATGACCACATGAAGGAAAGGTTTGTTGGGAAATAAGTTAGTATGAGTTATATCCATCTGCCACAATTGGTTTGTCTGTAAACCTCGAGGATTTGCTCCTGCCACATGAGATGTACAATGTAAAGGAGCACAGACAGGACAGTTGCGGACAATTTGTCTAGCTTGTCTCCATGGGATGCCATGGTGTACATGAAGGCGGCGGGCATTTGTATGTAGAGTCTGGTGCTCTTCCTCAGCTGATTTAAATAATGGTGCTGCCAAGAGATCTGCTGCTTCGTTTCCTCGAACCATTGGCCCGGGGAGTCGGCTGTGAGAACGGATGTGGGAGATGTATATAGGGAATGTTCTATTTCGGAGGAGATCTTGTAGTTTATGGAGTAGCTCCTGAATTATAGGATTATGGGCATTTAAAGAAGCAGTGACAATTCCAGGAAATAAACCAACTACATATGCAGAATCACTCACCACATTACGTGGGCCAGATACATGGGATAGTAAATGTATCAGGGTGGCGAGTTCCACTTGTTGGGCAGATTTATAATTTGTATGTACAGTAGTGGTCAACGAAGGACCTGTAATTCCACCCCTTCCTGATGAGGAGCCATCAATATAATACACTGGAGCATCAGGAATGGGAGAGGAGCGGACAATGGTGGAAATTACAAAAGGTGTCCTTTTTCAGAAATTCCCAGGTTTTTCTAGCTGGGTAATGATAAGATATTTCTCCTGAAAAATCTGCTAAAGCTCTCTGAAGGATTTCACTGAGTGGTAAAACAGCTTCAATTTCTTTTTTAGGGTCAGGTAGTACAATTACATGGGGGATCATGTCCAAGTAATACTTGGGTTCTTGATCTTCCCTTAATTATAAGGTTAGCTATCATCTCAAGGTAAGGTGTAGCAGTGCGATTCTGCTTGTTATGTAAGTAAACCCATTCTAACGGTCCAGATAATTGGGCTATAGCAGCAGTTGGAGACTCGGGAGTGTTGAAGACCAAGAACCATACCTTTTCTCCGGGATTAAATCTGGAGAGGTAAGATTTTTTGAAGCCAATCCATGAAAAAATCTAATTCCTTCTGAGCTTTAGGAGTTAGCTGCCTTGGGCTATTTAAAAGCAGGATCACCTTCAAGGGTGTGGAACAGGTTACTGAGCTCACAGTTAGGAATACCAAGGGAGGGCGCACCCAGTTGATATCCCCCAGCAGTTTTTGAAAATCATTCAAGGTTTTGAGCCCTTTCTGACTAATGGAAATTTTTTGAGGATGCACTGTAGTGCGGTCAAGAGCATACCCCAAATATTCATATGGAGGCTGCATCTGGATTTTTTCCGGAGCTACTTGTAAGCCAGCCTCTGGTAAAACTGTCATTACATCATTATATAAATTCTGGAGATCTCTGGAATTATCACAAGCTAGCAGGATATCATCCATGTAGTGGATGATGTATGCACCAGGAAATTTAGCATGAATGGGTCGCAAAAACCTCAACAACAAAGTGTTGACACATCCTAGGTGAATTATTCACTCCTTGGGGCAATACTGTCCACTGAAACCTACGTAAAGGACCTTTATGATTAATGGAAGTGACTGAAAATGCAAACCTTTTCCGATCATCTGGGTGGATAGGTATGCTGTAAAAAGCAGTCTTTTAAATCTATGATAATTAGCGGCCAATCCTTAGGAATAGCTGCTGGAGAGGGAGCCCAGGTTGTAGGGCTCCCATGGGGACCATAGTAGAATTTACATTCCTTAAGTCAATCAGCAAACGCCATTTGCCTGATTTTTTCTGTATTACAAAAACAGGAGAATTCCATTCTGAAAACGTTTCCTCAATATGTCCTAATTTCAGCTGTTCTTCCACTAGATTTGTTAGCGCCTCTAAATTTTTTGGTATTGAGGGGCCACTGTGGTGTCCATATAGGTTTGTCAGACTTCTACTGAATACGGATAGGTGGTGGGCGCTTAACCACAGCGGCCCGAATTACAAAGGGTTACTCCCGGTGTTAGGCTTATTATGGAGAGCTGGAATTGGTGCTCAACGGGAATTGGACGAGGTATGTGGATTACTGCCCCCCACTGCTCCAGCATGTCTCGACCCCATAAAGTTAAAGGCATAGGGGCTATATAAGGCTGGACCATGGCTACATTCCCTTCAGGGCCAATACACGGCAGCCACCTCGCACTCTGTCGGAGAAGAGAGGAGGAGATATTGCCTACCCGCTCAGGCTATGGGACACTTTCTTTATGGCCCAGTTAGAGGGCCAATACTTGGTGGAGATTATGGATATGTCTGCCCCTGTATCCAACATGCCTTTGAATTTCCTTTTATAAATTTCGATGGGTATAACCCGGCCTCTTGGCCTGAGAAATTCTGGCAGTGTACCCAACTAGATAGTTAGCAGGTGGCTGGTGGGCTTGGTTCTGTGTGGCTGTTAACCAACAATGAAGTTGGCAGAATGGTTGGTACTGTTTAAGCCACCAGCTGTAGGGTGTTCGGACTGACTATACGGATCCTCAAAAAATAATAATAGTTTAGCAAGTGGTTCCCCTTTTTAAAAAGTCCATTTAGTTGGCACAGATATTGACAGTATTATCTCTCCATGAGATTCAGGATCCAGAAGTCCAAAATGCACCATAGTTCCCTTAAATTTCAGCCAATCGCTCCCTGAATTAAACCCATACTACCTAGGGGAGCAGGTCCTTTTTATCCCTGTTTTTAGCATGTAGGGGTCTTGACTTGGGTATATTGTGACAGTCTTAGGGCAGAGAATGTCGAGACTGCCACTGCCTGATGGGGTAGGCCAGAGAGCATTTATTGACTGTAATTCTGTGGATTCTGAATCCGGAGGATACTGGGCAGGTGGAATGAAGGAGAGTGCCCCTGGATTCAGCTGGGCCTGGGGCTGGCCCCCACCCAGTTTCCCGCATTAGGGGAGGCATAGATGTTATTTGAGCCTGTGGAGCTTGTGGAACCTGGGAGGGGGTCCATGTAACATTTCCTATAAAGGGATTATTAGAATGTTGCCCTGTATTGATAGTTTTAGAAGATGGGCAATCTCTACGGGTGTGTCCCTTCTTTTCAGCAGCTAAAGCAGGTTATCTGTCCAGATGAAGCCTGAGGCTGACTTCGCCTCCAAGACCGACAGTCTCTGGCCCAATGTTTTCCTTTTTCTGCACCTTGGGCATGGTCCAGGTGGGGCCCTCCGAGGGGTGGAGCTGCGATTATTAGAATAGTTTCTCCGATTATTGTTTATCCTTTGAAGTTTATTGTTTCTCCCCCCTAGAGCTGTCTGACATTTCATCCCTCTCCTGATCCTCCTGCTGTATGGGATAAGCCTCTATATCATCCTGTGTTTTATGGGAGGTTAAACCGACATTTCTACAGGCCTTTAGATACCCCATGAGGTCATCCTTTTCCTTAATACTATATAGTAATGCTCGACATTTTTGATTAGCATTCTCATATGCTAAGTTTCGTTTTAGGATTTCTTGAGTGGTTGGGTCTTGAACCTGTCTTTTGGATTGTTTCACATAATCTCCCAACAAAATCAAAGTATGGTTCATCATGACCCTGGTAAATTTTCGTATAGCTACCTAGAAATTCTGGGTCGGAACCTACTCTTTCCCACGCTTTTAATGCTGTCTCCCGAACAAATTTTAAAATAGGTTCAGGTAATGTCGCTTGTTTTGCTTTCTTTTTGCCATTCACCTTCACCTTTTAGCATGGCAAAAGTTATAGTATGGCCTGATTCCTTTTCTCTTAAAGTGTCAATATTCCGGTTAACCCCATCTGCATACCACATATGCCATTGCATGTACTGTGATTTGTTTAGACAAGTATGGGCTACCATTTCAAAGTCTCCCAATACCCACTGATCATTTTCGCTCCAATCAGCTAAATATTTTAAAAGTATAAGGACTTGATATTCCAAACCTGTCGCAAGCCTTCCTAAACGGGGTTATTGCCTCAATTTTTTAAGTCTTCATGAATCGGTTTTACTTTATCTTTAGATTGGTCATGAGAAAGATTGCTGGGCTTTTGCTCTTTGACTCGAGCTAATCTGTTCCTCCCCTTCTTCCTCATCAGAGCTTGTAGTATCTGGCAGAGGAACATCTACCCCATTGAGGGTATTAACTCTGGGGAGATTTTCAGCTTGGGAATTTGCCTCCTCTGGGTTTTCCTGTTCCTCCTCTAAGTTATCAGCCACATTAGAATTCTTTTTTTAGATTTTTTTTGCTGGGAATGTATACACCTTTTTCAAGTCTACAGTTTTTGGGCGTGTTTGTGAATGGCTTTTAGTTGGTTCACGCCTCAGTATTGGGTATGTGCTAGGTCCTGATTGATAAGTTATGAAATCAGAAATCTCCCTGCTTAACACATCCATTTCTTGGTTTAAGTTTTCAAGTTTCCTATATGTTTCTTCCTTTTGTTCTTTCAATCTTATGTGTAACTTCCAAACCTCCTCATTCTGTCCATCTATTCTATCTCTCTGTTTGTCAATTTCTTCCTCTAAGATAATGCTGATTTTATCGATATCCTTCTTCTGCTCTTCAAACTTTACTTCAAATTTTAAATCCTGTTTAATAATTTTTACTTTCCTGTTCTTCTAATTTTTTCTTTGAATTTTAAATCCTGTTCTTCTAATTTTTCTTTGAATTTTAAATCCTGTTCTTCTAATTTTTCTTTGAATTTTTAAATCCTGTTCTTCTAATTTTTCCTCAAATTTTAAAATCTGTTTAATAATTTTTACTTTCCTGTTCTTCTAATTTCTTTTCAAATTTTAAACTCTGTTTAATAATTCTGTCCTCAAGCTTTAAGACCAGTCTACCTGTAGTTTTATGATTCTCACTTATTTCTTTAATCGCTGAGTAAACCTCGTCCCTTAAGATTGCATTCAATTTATTACTTTCTTCCCTCTCTCTATTAAACATTGTTCTTACACAAAGGTACAGTTTAAAAATCGCAAGGACCCAGATGATTTGTGAAAAGATAGAGTAGTTCTCAGAAAGGAACTTTATAGACTGGGCTATGTATGGTTCTGAGCCAATAAAAGATACAATGTATCTATACCATGAGATATCCATCATTTTACTCACGGTTCGGAGGCAGATGATCTCTGTCCGATGATAATTAGACCAGATGATGTTCGTCGGGCCCACCCAGGGGATGCCAAATGTCGGGGCGCTCCGCCGGGGTCCCCGACAGTGCCGGGAAGCGAGTTCCCTTCTACCTCTGAAGCCGGCGAGGAATGGATGAACACTCAGGAATCCGATGCAGTTTTAAAGGCTTTACTTATCACAGGTTCAGGCATACAAATCAGCAAAAGGAAAAACCCGATGCTTAGGATTCCAGGCTAGAACCCCAGCCACGTGTAGGCCAAGATGGCGACCACCACGTGTAAAAACTTCCAAGGGGAATAAACGCTCACAAGGCGAGATCCCACAGGGAAGAAGACCAGGAGAGCGGGAACAGGCTAGTTTATATCCCTGCAACTCAGACCTTCCTCCCATTGTTATGGAAAGCAGGGAGTGCTAAATGTCCTTAGATAATCCCTCCCTGCACCTCACCTAGGCCCTTTAGTGTGCTAATGCAGCGGCCCTTAAAGGAGTCCTGCAACATCTCGACTCAAATGATTCCTCAGAAAAATTCTACTATCCTTCTTAGTAATTTAACTGAATTGTATTCCTATGTCTTCTAAATTGATAAGGAGCCAAAAGATTTTGAAATAGCAAACAACCTTTGTAGTCTAATATAAGTCATGTTCATCTGAGACTTTAAAAAATAATTAGAAATCAAAAGTCATATGACAAGATATGGAATGTTTTAGATGACTCGCATACCTAGGATGATGTTTAAGAGTTGGAGGTTAAAAGGCTTCACCAGTAGCATGGAGAATATATGGAAATCCTTGTTTCCTGAGAAGAAGCTTCTAGAGTCTCTCTTTACATTCAGTGAAAAGTCCTAAGTTTCTGGGGTGACAAATAAATAGGAAAAATTTATTTTATTTTTTTCTCCTTTTGGGTCACCACTGGCGATGCTCAGGGGTTACTCCTGGTTCTTCACTCAATAATTACTCCTGGTGGTGCTCAGGGAACCATATGGGATGCCGAGGATAGAACTCGGGTCAGCTGCATGTTAGGTAAACACTCTACCCACTGTGCTATCTCTCTGGCCCCATAAATAGGAAAAATTTAGCATGATATCATCAGTCTATGGAAAATTACTTTAAGCCCCCTTTAGTTTGTGTTTTAACTTGATATTTTATGTTGTATTTTCTAAAATGAGCTTTACATTACATGCTTCTCTGGAAAAATGGTTACAAACAGCTACCTAGACTCTTTAACGCATCATCTCTGACATTGTACAGAGAATTTCTGATTGTAGGGAAATGCGATAGCATTTCCTAGAGTAAATATTAGATATACACAAAAGAATTTTCAAGGGAGAAGTATTGGACTAACTGGTGGGAAGAAATAGGAATTATTGAAATGAGAGTGCTAAGATTGTAAGTTAAGAATTACCTAGGTTATTCATTTTACCTAGTAATATAGCTAGTGAAAAGTTAATTCCTTTTTTCTGATGATCCATTCTTATTTAATAGTTATGGAGATCTTTATTTGCCAGTTAACTTTTACTTTATAAATTAGGTTACTCTGTGACTATAGTCAGGTTAATATTCCCCATCAATAAAAACTAGTTTTTGCCTCAGATCATCTTATGTCCTCCATAATTTGTGTTCTTTCCATAATTTGTGTTCTTTCTTTCTGGGTCCATTTTAAGTCAAAATATATAGTTTAAACTCTTAAATAATAGTTTATAAAATATTTCATGCAAATCGATGAACAACAGGAAGACAAGTGAAATGAAGAAATTTCATATAAATTTATATATATATGTGTATATATATATACATATAATATATAGCTTGGCAGAGGCTGGCAAGCTACCCATGTCATATTTGATATGCCAAAAACCAGTAATAATTATAGACCTCATTCCCAAGATCTGAATGAATGGTTTGAGGCTCTTCCTGTTCCTGGAGCAAGCATATGCCCTTGGGCTACACTAGCACACAACAGGATGTATGGGGATGTTACTGGTGCCTGCTTGAGCAAATTGATGAACAACAGGAAGATAAGTGACAAGTGAAGAAATTTCGTGTTGAGAATAATTTTCCCTGATAACTTTAAAAATGTTTTAAACTGTCTTCAAACATTCAGTTTTGTTGGTGATAGATAATATGATATTTTTAATACTTTATTATACCACCTTGAGATGTACAATTACAAAGATGTTCATGTTTGGGTTTTGGTCATACATTGTACCAACACCCAAAATATGATATTTTCTATAATTATCTTTTTTGTTTGTGTTTTCTTGAAGTCATTAAGGGACTTATATTAATCCTTGGGGTTATAAAATATAAAATTAAAGGTTAGGCTAGATTTTCTTTCTGTAATGAAATTTCCTAATTTACTAGGGCATTTCAATATAGTCTTATTTTCATCAGCTTTATAAATTATTAAACTACTTACTTGAAGCTCTTTTCCACTGAACTTTTTGCACATAGTACTGAGTTATTAACAAATGCCTACTCCTCAGTTATTTCTCTGCACATAAAAATGCCATGTTTTTGCAAGCAACATATTTAAGAAATATGGAAAACAAAATATCAGTCCAGGAATATCAAGCTCAGATGTGAAAAATGTAATATACAAGATTTTAAAAGGCAGCATTTCCAAAAGAATTTTTAAAAATGGCTTAGATAAATTATGCTTAAGAGAAACTGACTTTGAATTCAAATGTGTATACATGCAGAAATTTAATGATGGGAGATTTTCCATGATACCATTTATATGAAATTGAAACAGCTATATTGATATTCAATAAAATAGAATTATTAGTAACATTACCAACATCAACAAGGTTTTATAAAAATCTTGGGGGTAAAGAGATGGGAAGCATTTGCCTTGTACACATCCAGCCCAGGTGAATTCTGATATTCAATATGGTTTCCTGAGTATGCCAGGAGTGATCCTTCAGAGCAGACCCAGGACCAAGCCTTGCCGAGTATATCCCACAAACAAAAAAACAAAAGTATCAAACTGCAATAAAATAAAATATTCCTAAATAAGCTCTATACCATAGCATGCTTCCAACTCATGAAGCATGAACAGAAATGAAAGGAAAAATTAGAGAAATTCACAGAAGAAGATTTTAAAAACAGTCACCAATAGGACTTAACTGATACATAGAGAGGACTCCAATCAACCACAGTAGAACAATCAGAAAGATATCTTCTGGTCTCAAAACAAACCTTACTGAGCTTAAAATAATTGAAATTATTCAGGGTACATGTTGGACCAATGAAAATAAACACCAATAAAACTAGATCATGTTGAAACTGGAGCAATAATAGTATACCAGACAGGACATCTGCCTTGCACTTGCAGTCCTGGGTTTGATCACCTGCAACCCATTTGGTCGCTGAACCATCCAAAAATGATTCTTGACCACAGACCAGGAGAAAATCCTGAGCAACTTGGGTGTGTCCCACACCCATCCTCAAAAATAATTTCTTTGAGCTATGGTAGAATTGAAGTATTGCCTAAGTATTTTTATTTTTCCATATTAGGAGATCTTCCTCTTATCAATGGTGTTAAGGTTTCATACCAGTAATGAAAGGGGAAAAGCTTTCAGAACATCTCAATTGCTGATCTTTATTCTGGATCCATGATCTTCTTAATTGTGATCCCTAGATCAGAAGTATAAATATAAAATGAAGCGATATTAGAAATGCAAAATCTTTCTTACAGCTACTATGACCAGCTGAGTAAGTGATCAGCCGTTTCTATGAAGGGGTCTGGAGAACACGTACCTACTTTCTCTATAGTTCCAGAATTTTTTTTAAAACAGGTTTTCCATGTGAGTTTCTTGCATTTTCAACTTGAGTAGCACTGTTAAAAGAATGTTTCTATCCCCTTTTGCACTAGATAGTTCAGAATTTACTTATTAGAAAAAACGTTTTTTCCCAAGGACTATTCTGTTTCCCACAGAGTAGTATCCATATATCAATATATAATATCCATATATCATACTATGTATACATAAAATACACTATATACTAGATATTATATATATATACATATATATAATCGGAATTTTTGTTTTCCTCTAAACATTAATATATCATCTCTACTTCTCTTGAAAATAAAGTGTCCAGGGATATAAATATTTCCAAAATAGCTTTTAAAACTTTCACAAAAAGATTCACAGAAAAAAAGGGAAGGGAAGAAAAAAAGGCTAGTGAGGACAAGATAATAAGTTTGGAAAGAGCTGATTATGAATAAAACTATAAGTTTTTAACATGAGTTAGGCATTGTAGAGAGAATAGCAAAATGGTATTTAGTTAGGAAGAAATCAATAGATTAGACCAGACAAAAATATTCAAAAATTGCTCTTCATTTAAATATCACTTGATCACTTGAATCCGTTATTCATCAGTTTGCTCGAGCGGGCGCCAGTAACATTTCCATTGGACCCTATCACGAGCCAATGTAGCCCAATGGCATCTAGTTGATTCAGGAACATGAAGAACCTCAAACCGTTCCTTCAGGGTCTTTACAAGGAAGACTGACCATCTTGTAGGTGAGCGGCCACGTGATCTTTTGACATCTCGTGTTATCCAGTCGGTAAAGGCACTAGTCCAGCGGTTGTCTCCAAATCACAGTACATGTCAAGCCCATCTGATTTTCGATGCCTTGGCAAACGAGACAGCATCCCTGATTCTGGAATAGCGATGGAGGTCAGAACTCCGGATTTCTTCTCTCACTTGAGTGAGGCATGATATTCCAAGCATAGCTTTTTCGATTCCTCTCTGGGAGACCGAATAGCATTCTCATCCTGCTTTCATAGGGCCCAGGTCTCTGAGGCATATGTTAATGCAGGGAGAATGGTGGAGTCAAAGAGATGTGCCTGGAGCCAGAGGTTCTTTTGTCATTTTAGCTATTTCTTAGTCAGTGATTTTAATGCCAAGATAGGACCGAGAAGATCGGCTGAAGAACTCCACATTGGGACCCATGGCCTAGAATGGAACGAACAGGGTGAGAGACAATATGAGTTCATCATGTCCACCAAGAACATTCATGGGAACTCACAGTTCCAGAATGCTGAAGCGAAACGTTGGACATGGGAATCTCCTGGTGGACAGTTCCACAATGAAATTGACCACATCATCTTCAATTGACGGTTTTGTCTGACCGATGTTGCTGTCGTCCCCAAATTCCAAACAGGATCAGACCACATCTCCTTCATACAAAATTCTACTTCCCACAAGAGAGAAAGGCTGCAAAATTTAAGAAGAGAACTCCCAGAATGACCACCAACTGGGAACTCTTTGGCACCATTGCAGCAACATGGGAAGATACCACCATTGACGACATTGATGAAGAATACAACCGACTGGTTCAGCACCTCCATGATTGTGCGAAGAATGCCAAGAGAGAGAAAGACACAAAAGGACACCTGTCTTCAGAAACTCTCGAGCTCATTCGCCAACGTGGCAAGGCGCGAGCCTCAGGAGACCAAATGCTAAAGTCAAAGCTTGCTAAACGGTGCAGAAAAGCGATAAAGAAGACCTCAAAAGACAGAAGAGCAGAAATACTGGAAGATGCAGCAGAAGCAAGGAAAAGCATCTGCACTGCCCGCCTGTCCTTCGCCAACTATAAGACCATGATGACTGCCCTCCGACGCCCTGATGGATCTATCACATCTTCCCGAAAGGCAATGGAGAAGAGTACCCATGACTTCTACTCAAATTCTTTGATAGCCACATCCACCTGTCCACATACCAAATTCCACAGGATGGATATGTCATTCCCAACGTTCTCGCTTCTGAAATCCGACATGCCATCTTGTCAGTAAAGAAGGGAACAGCACCAGGCCCAGGCAGAGTCAGACCTGAACACCTGAAGAATCTGCCATCTGTGGTACTCATCAATACACTAGCTCGGCTCTTCACATGCTACCTGTCAGAATGCAAGGTGCCCTCCCAATGGAAAACCAGCAGGACAGTTCTACTGTTCAAGCGGGAGACATTCGCAACATCGGCAACTATTGCCCCATCTGCCTGTTGTCCGTCATCTACAGGATGTTCACTCTAGTCATCCTGAACAGGATTGGCAGAACACTAGATGAAGGACAACCATGTGAGCAAGCTGGCTTTCAGAAAGGATTCAGCACAATCGACCATATCCACACAGTAACCAAGCTCATTGAGGTTTGTAGGGAGTACAAGATGCCGCTCTGTCTCACGTTCATTAATTTACAGAAAGCCTTTGATTCTGTGGAGACTGAAGCAGTCATTGAAGCCCTAGCCAAACAGGGTGCTCAAACCCAATACATCAAGATCCTTCATGAGCTGTATTATGGATTCACCACCAAGATCTCACCATTCTACAAAGTTGTGGTCATTGATGTCAAAAGAGGGGTTCGGCAGGGTGATACCATTTCACCAAAACTCTTCAGCGCCACCCACGAGAACATCATGCGACAATTAGAATAGGAAGGAATGGAAGTGAAGATAGATGGTCAGCAACTACACCACCTCTGCTTCGCTGATGACATCGTTCTAATAACACCAAACATTAGCCAATCGGCACAAATGCTGGCTGACTTTGACCGAGAATGTGGAAAGATAGGTCTACAGCTGAATGTAAAGAAAACAATGTTGATGAAGAATGAACTAGTACCAGAGGCCCCATTCACTCTCAATGGAACAAACATCTCTGAATGCAGCAGTTATGTGTAACTAGGTTGAGAAGTCAACATGATGAATGACCTAAAACCTGAGCTGCACAGTAGGAAGAGAGCAGTTTGGAATGACTTTAAAGGCATCATTTAAATATGCAGGTGATAAAAAAGACAGTTATACATAAATGGCAGATAGTCATTATCCTCAATTTATGGTGTAGTTTTAGATATCAATCAGAAACACAAAATGATGCTTTTAAATGCCTTCTAATAGACTTTGAATGTCATATTTAATATATACTAAATTATCCTAGTTTCATGAGACATTTGTGTACTTTAGGACTTTCTTTTGATTTTTCTGCTTTGTTCATTTGTTCATATGTTCTGCAAGGTTATTGAAATATATTTTGTAGGGAAATATCTATTTCATATCCCCCATTCAAAATTCAAGAATTTTTTTTACCTTTTCCATCTCATATTAACTTAGGAATACTTTTATTGATTAAACACTAATGAACATTTTTATCAATGAAACTTGCACTAAAATGATGATAAATTCTTTTTTAAAGAGTATCAATATATTAAGTTGATTTAAACTTTTATTCAGGAGCTTATTTTTATTTAATTTTATAGTTCTAAATATAGAATTCTTTCTCTCTTAATTAAGATGATCACCGTAGGCTTACCAGAAAAACAAAACATTGTTCTTACCAGAAAAACATTGTCTATATTTATATAAAAGATTGTTTAGATGTGAACTATATTTTGCTATCAAGAGAATATTTATTTAGTTGACAAATTTAGTATTCTCAAGGACAATGTGGTACAGTAGTGATTAATGACAATTTTATTTACTTTTCAAATGTATCGAAAATGTCTGACTAAAATAATTTAAATAATAACTTAAGCAGTATTGATGGAGACAATTAGCACTAGTTATCACACATCTCCAGTGTTTCAGCAATCTATTTTTATTGCATGCATGTAAACCATTTTAATATGATTAAAAGTAAATCTATTTATAGCTTTGAAATACTATAATCTACCAGCCATTATTTGATTTCTTGCCCCTTAAAATCTCCTGAGCACAACTGCGAGTGATCATCAACCATAGAGTCAAAAGAGTTCCTGAACAATATCAGGTGTAGCCCCAAAACAAAATTAAAACTAAATTAGTTAAAATAAATGAATAGAAGCTAAAATATAAAGTATTATTTAAATATTCTAAAACAATAATTTCTGAATTTCTATAAGATGGTGTTATGAAAAAAGTCTTTTACTAGTAAATTGCTAATTTACTAATAAATTGTAAAAATATTTTTAAATACTTTGAAGCATATTTTTTCTTTTAGTCCTTGTAAGGAATTTTTATAGATTTTTAAAAGGAATTAATACATAATGTTAGTTTTACTAAGAAAAAATAAAATTTTCACTTTAAGAAATACAAATCAAAGCCCCTATCTGTGCTATTAAGGATTACCAAATTTAATGCCTCTAGCACCAAAAATTTATGAAAATCTTTAAATTGTTATTAATTTGCTAGCAATTTTATTGTATTTCTAGTGAGGTGACAATTTTTTCACTTTCTAAACAATGGAAATGTTCATTTAAATTTTTATAATGTAAGAAAATACTTTTGTTTGAATATTAACACCCTATCAAGCCAAAACAAGTTCATAATTCATAATAGCTGGTCTTAAATTTATTCTTTTGCCCCATTACCGTGAGATATGAAACTTAATTTTTAAAACTATTCTTGAAGCATACCAGGGTTTTAGCTCATATTTCATCAGTGGTTATCTTCATAACATTTCACTAAATTTACAAGCTATGGAATCAAGTATCAGATCAAGAACCTGTTGAATTCTGGAAACAGTAAATCCCTCTGTGCTTCTAGTGAATAATGACAATTTTCATCTATAATAGCTTAGATTATTATTTGTTTTCTTGTAATTTCATTAGAATAAAGTACTGGTTATATTATCCATGAAGGCAAATAAAAATGATTAATAAACACCATAAAAAGATACTACATCAAATATATGAAAACATATTTTTTGTTCAACCCCAGCATTTTGTGAAATATTTGGTAACTCATGACTTTGTCTCTGTTGCAGTACACTTTTGCCCAGAGCCTCTGCATCTTGCCTGGAGTTACCTCCTGCAGGGCACTTTGTAGATAGGGGCAGGAAACCGTTTGACTCTGTGACTCTATGTGGCAGAGCATCTTACCATGCATTCTATGTTAGCTGGAATAAATATTTTCACAGTCATCATGGTACTAGATCTTACCAGTATTTTTACCTGGCTACGTTGGATCTCTAAGTATAATATAGTTATAATTAAATCAGAGAAAAATGTTGTTTGCCTTCAAGTAAGCAAACATGGCTCTTTAATAAGTGTAAAGGCTAATATCCAAAACAACTATGAAGTAAAGACAAGGAAGGCTTGAGAAATATATATCTGGCTCTAGAATATCCATGTTACAGATACATGTCCTTCTCCCACTCTGCGTAGGGTCTGCAGGGAAACTTCGAGGGCAGATCTTGGCAGGGGCAAAATTAAAAATTCAATGTGAGGTCCAAGGAGGAGCAAACTTGAAGTGATTGACCTTAACTGCTATCTGTTGATGTGGGCCAGTCAGGGCTGAAAAGATATAAAAGCACTAGCCTGCTATTTCTCTCTCTCTCCTCTCTTCCCTTTGCCCTTTGCCTCTACTTTCCTTCTGTCTATTTGGGCCTTACCACGTGGAAGCAGCCATCTTGGCCTAGTATTCTAAACCTACACATGGCCAGGGCCCAGTCAGGAACCTAAAGTCTGGGGTTTTCCTTTTATTCAATTGTATACCAGAACAAGTGTGACTAAAGCCTTCTGAAACTTTGTTGGATTTGTGAATCTTTCTGTCTGTAGGCCGCTGATCCTCTGGAGCAGAAAGGGAACCCTATTCTTGTTCCCCTCATTTGTCGGGAACCCAGTGTTCTCTGTTAAGTGGAGGTCCCACTGAGATTCCTCTACCTGCTCCCTGATTTTGTCAGGGAGCCCAGAATTCTCTGACATGTCTCCATGCTATTTAAGTCACAACTATGAAAAAAAAGCATTTAGTGTGAGGAGGGCTGTGTCCATATCTGCACCTCTGAATCCAGTGTTCTAGTTAACAACTTGAACACTAATAGCTGTTTACCTGCTCTGATGCTGCATATAGCCTCCTGTCCATGTAGTTAAGCTCAGTGGCAAATGGAGTCAATCACAGTTTATGAGGCTTGAATATTTGTCCCAACTTAATTAAAATTTGGAATGTTCTTAAGCATGTAGATTCACAGCATGTGGCTCAAACACAAGATATTCAGCAGTCTGAGAAAATTCAGTGTTCATTGATTCTCTGTTAATATAACCTAACTGCAACTCTTTGTATGTATAAAAACAGCTTTTGGTCTCGGGATACTTTTTGGTGGGCAGGCAACTCTCTGATTGGTGTGGTGTTGGAATGATGTGTGCATGACAAGTTTAATTAACCACATTGTGAAGTCTGGTTCCTCCGTACCAATTCTTCAAGAAAAAAGAAAAAGAAAGCAAAACTTTTTTCTCTTAATTTCCTGCATTTCTTCCAAACCGAAGCTGTACTTCAGCAGCTTTCAGGGTGTCTTCTGCATACTTCACAAAGAACTTCTGCCTCTGTTTAGTCTTGTGGAAAGTGAGGTAGAGTTGGATGTGCATGACGAGGATGCTATTTGTGGCCGACAGTACTGTAGCTGAGGTGAAATACTAAAGCCAGGAAAGTGGGGACCAAATTCAGGTCTGTGTCAGTTTGAACCTATTACTAAAACCTGTATATAAAATAAGAATGCTATGCACATAAGGCTTTTGTTCAAGTTTAAAGGCATTTAGATTTACTACATTCTTAAAGCAGTTTTCAGCATGTCATGAAGAAAGCCCGAAGAAGTGAATATTGACTTCAATATTAGAAAGGAGAAAGCTTGTCCACCTAGGGATGGTTGGGAGGTGGGAATGCCCACCTTATCTTTCCTCACAGGCTAACAGTTCAGAAACCTCCATCCACAGTAACTTGGGAAATGTGCCTTGTGCCTGAGAGGCTCTGAGTGAATCTCTTGACCCTCCTGGTGTCCATCAGTCTGCAACCCACCCTTGCTAAAAATCTGTTTCCTTTTCTCTTAAAAACTACTTCCAGAGACTGGAGCCAGTGTACAGCAGGTAATGGTGTTTACCAACTGAATTTGACCTTCAGCTTCCCATGTGGTCCCCTGAGTTCCCATATGGTTCCCAAGCATCACTGAAGAGTGATTCTGAGTGCAGAGCGAAGAGTAACTCTGAACTTTATTCGGTGTGGCCCTAAAGTAAAGCATATTTTTTAAAACCTGCTTCTTATGACAATGCAGGCAAAATGGGTTTCTTGATACATGACCTTGTCATATGCCTGTTTGTTCTTTGTTCTTGTTGAATCCCCTCCACTCCTGCTGTTACTTTTATCTCTTGAATATTGACTTTTAAATGGCAAGTTCTATAATGCAAATGTTTACTGTTAGAATTATTGTTTAAACTAGCTTTATATGCCATTAGTGTTACTGTTACTGT
This sequence comes from Cryptotis parvus, assembly GCA_021461705.1. NCBI lineage: Eukaryota > Metazoa > Chordata > Mammalia > Eulipotyphla > Soricidae > Cryptotis > Cryptotis parvus. The sequence continues at coordinate 31,659 of JAJIBD010030354.1, forward strand.
TTTTGGCATATCCAATGCACCACGGGTAGCTTTCCAGGCTCTGCCATGGAACTATATATATATATATATATATATATATATATATTTGTATGTATGTATATATATGTGTGTATATATATACACATATATGTGTATAAATATACACACACATATATACATATATACATATATATACATATACACACACAAACACACACACACATATATATATATATATATATATATATATATATATATATATATATATATATGGCAGTGCTGGGGGACCATGTGGGATGCCGGGGATCGAACTCGGGCCAGCATGGGCTGGCCGTGTGCAAGGCAAATGCCCTATCCACTGGACTATCGCTTGGGCCCAGGTGTTGAAATATTTTATGACTGAAACCCAATCATGAAAAACTTTGAAACTGTGTATTTCATTGTGATTCAATGAATAACAAAAAGAAAGGGAAGTTGGGAGGCCTATGCACAGAAATAGTAGGAACACTGAGGGGGTCAGGGGATCTACCTAATATTTCAGTTTTATCTAGTTTTTCATTGTATAGTTCTTAAGAATACAATATTTCTGAAAAGCATTATAAACAGGCAGTAACCTAAAAATATCACATGAAAGAAATTTGTAATCTTATCAACTAATTTTTTAAATGACAAATGTTTAATGAAATTGACATTTCCTAATTAGCATTTCTTCAGTTTCTTCATTTTAAGGAACAGATGAGGAAAATGGGTACTTCATTTTAATACTAACTGAACTGAAAAATCATGCATCTTGTCCAATGTCTACAAAGTAGCAAATAATGAGAATAAAATAAGCACTATAACCTGAAATTATTAATGGGAAGTAAAAAATGAAATACCAAAAGGGAAAGGTGACTCTAAGAGCCTGCAGTGGGAGGCTTGGACCTGAGAATTTTAGGAGAGCCCCAGCAAGGTCAGGCGTGACCACCCCCAAAAAAACAAAGGCTGAAACAAAATGAAGTTAAAAATTATTCATAAACATTTGCACATAGAGAAAGATGAAAATTCACACTGTTTACAGATAATTTTGGGTGGAGGGTAAATGAAAATCTAAACAATTATAGGTAATTACAAAATACTGCCCCTGGAGCCATTAAGATAATATAGGAGGTAAGAGCTAGCCTTGCATATGGCTGATACTATGGGTTTGAATCCCTGACACTACTTATGGTCCCTTGATTGACCACCAGGATTGATGTGTGCCCAAAATACAAACAAAACTAAATACAAAACAAAATACAAACAAACCAGACAATGCTGTCCTCTCCCCAATCAATCAGGAATTGACTCATCTGCAGCCTCAGTGGAGATCAGGGAGGCCTCTGATTCAGGATCACAGCATGCACCCCAGGTTTCATTGCTGCATATAAAGTCCACTTCATAATCTGGCATACTTGAACTTCATACCCTGAAGGTCCGAATTGTGTTGTCCTGATCTTCCAAATCCTGGAGTTCTCCTCTTCCTAATAGTCTACCCCACTTCCTTAAGTTTACTGTCACCTATCGCCATGGTAGAACATAAAAGCAGAAATAGTCCTTTTTTAATTGCCTAATGGTCTTTTGGACAGCTCAGAGTTTAGGCTGTTATGTTTGAAACCTGCAAAAATTACGAGTTTCTCTGCCAGTCACATAAAGCAAAAGTTTAATACATCTATTGATGTGAAGCAACTGCAATTATGTGGTAAATAAGCAGATAATAAGGAGGTCCAGGGCCAGAAACTGAGGTTTCAATCCCACGTAGACTAATTTATTTGCTGTCTTCAGAATACTTATAGACCAGGTGTCCATCTTTATTCTAAATTAGGTGCTTACAGTAACATCTTGATTTCTTAAAAAAAAAATTAAAATAAAAGCCAGAATTGCTACACAGAAATATGCATACATAAAATAAGGCTAAATTACCCAAGGTATAGATTTTATAATGATTAATGAGAAAGTCTTTGTTACAATATATAGTAGGAAATACAATTGAGTGATATATGAATTATCTAAGTATACACACTACTATCCCTGATCCACTTAAGGTTCATTCTGTGGGAAAGTACCATATGGGATGCCAAGAGACGATTCTCCATCCCAGTATCATCATACACTTACCGTGCAATTGCACCCACACCAAAGCCAGGGAAATTGGAAGGGATGTTCCCAAGAGGTGTTAAGGATGCCTAAGTTCACTTGCAGTGATACTTGATGAGCCAGGTCAGTAGTTCAGTACCAGAGGCTGCAGTGTTGTTCCAGTTGAGTGCTAGGGACAATGTAGAATACCCTGGCAGTGCTAAGGAATCCAGAAACACACTGACAGTGATTGGGGTGCTGGATCAAGCCTGGGTCTGGCACCTGCAAGGCATGTACCCTAACCATTACTTACTCCAATATCTCCCTGACTAATTCCAACAATCTTTTCTTTTTTATCTTTCTTTTCTTTTATTATATCTTGAATTTTGAAGAGTCTGTTATAGTTTCTCTACTTTCATCTCTAATTTAATTTATTAGGGAATCTCTTTATTTCCCTCAGAGTCTAGCTACACATTTGTCTTATTTATTCTTTCAGATTACCAGTTCCTAGATTCATTGACCATATGTGTTATTTCTGAGGTTTCTTTCTCTCTCTTTTTGCCATTGACTTAAAAGAAATTCTTTGCGAGGCAAACATCCTACTTGGAGCAATAGCACAGCGAGTAGGGCGCTTGCCTTGCATAGTCTGACACCAATTTGATCCCCGGCATCCCCTATGTTCCCTGAGCATCACCAGGAGTAATTCCTGAGTGCAGAGCCAGGAGTAACCCCTGAGTGTTGCCAGTGTGACCAAAAAGCAAAAAAAAAAATGCAAAAAGTTCTTATTAAGACACCATGATTTACAGAGTTGTTCATCATAGAGTTATGTTCTAACACCAATCCCCTCACCAATGTCCCCTTCCTCCACCTATGACCCCAATTCCCCACTTGGCAGGCATGGAACAAATTTATTTTATGTTGCTGTCTCTAACAAAAATGAAATAACAACTGGAATTATCAGAAAATAAGACAATTTGTAGTGATTGATTGCATTGTGATTTTAATCTACGTAAATACAAAAATTCTAATCATTTAATACAGTATGCTGCCTATTTCATTTTTCAACTCTGGCATCTAAAATATATATCATTATATTTTATTTTGTACTTGAATCTTATTTTGATAATCATCATATCTTCTCTGTCATGTATGAAGCTACCCCAACCCCTTTACAGGCATATAAAAATTATTTCATATTAGTTGGTACAAAAAAAAACTTAAAATAATGGAACAAAGAATTATCAGAAAATAAATCAACGAAATTCAAAATTAATTAAAGTCAATTTGTGACCATTCATTGATATTTGTCTTTAACCTTTCTTAAAAGAAACAGACAACTGTATGGCCTATTAGTGAAAGTATACCCAGTACCTCGTGATGGGAACTTTCTTCTGTTCTTTAAAGGAGCTCGTTTCATGCTTCTTTTACACATGGTTTCAAGGCAATGAATTCCCTAAGCTGTTGCCTACTGTGTCACTCTGTATTCTCCCTTCAAATCTGATAAATTAGCTGGTTAGAGTATGCTTGCTGAGGTTTTAATTTTGTTGAGTTTTGCACTATGTCCTTCCTTACTCTTCTTGCTTGTAGATATTCATTTGATAGATCTCCTGCATAAATGATGTTATTTTCTTTGGATATAGGTTCCTTTATTGATATTGTTGATTTCAATATTATCTCTCTAATTTGGATTTGTCATTCTGAGGATAACGTGTCTTGGAGTTTTTGTAATTTGGTCTATTTTCACTAGGATAAAAATAGATTTCTTGGGTCTCCAAGTCTATAATCCTCCACTCTGGAAAGTTCTTATCCATGTGATATTTAATTATTGTTTCTTCATCACATTTGCCTTTCTATTTTTTCAGGGACTCTGATGATTCTTATATTGTTCCTCTTGAATTCAGCCCATAATTTTCTGCTATGCCGTTTACTTCTTTACAAGGTATTTTCCACCTTCTGCTATTTTCTACAAGTTCTTCCTTCTCATCTTGGCTCTTCTCAGTCTTTTGTTCAGCTTCTTTAATTCTGCTGTTCAGAGAGAGATTCAGTGGATTTTCTTATATCACCTACTATGTTCTTCATTTCTGTTACTTCTGGGTGTAATTACTTTTTAATTTAGACTCTTATATTTCTTGTGTTTTGCTGACTACCTGTACAATCATTTCTTTGAACTCATTGAACATCCCTCATCACAGTCACTAAAGTCACTGTCTGAAGATTTACTTGTGTTGTTTATTCCTCAGTGATATTGTTTATATTCACTGAGCTTGATGGTTTCTACATGTTTTCCCCAATATTTTCTAGTGTTCTTACTGTGCAGAGGGTGAGTCTTTCTAGTTTGCCCCCCTGGGAGATGCTGAGGGCTTTAACTAGAGACTGTTCTCTGTTTTCTCCGCTTGTCTTCACAAAATGTTAGGAAGAATGTGAGCAGCATGCAATTTGTTGAGTAGATTTGCCATGTGACCATATAAGTAACTGCTCACTTAGTATGGCATATAGGGGCCACTTAGTGTGGGCCCTAGTACAGCACAGGTCACGTGTGGAGGCTGTTGGGACCCATCCAGGAGAGATGGTCTCTATCTTCTGATCAAGCCTCCCTTTTTGGAAAAGACCCAGTGATATCAGCTGGAATGGTGGAGCAGCAAGCTGAAAGTCTCTAATAGTCTTTTCTAATCTTTATGCATAATATATAGACAATATAGATCTTACATGCTAAATGCTATTTGTCAACGGAGTTTAGTGTGTATGTTCACAAAATAATACACAAGACTATAATTTTATAAGAGCTATTTTAGATATTAGAATAATTTTATTCACAGAGAATGAGTTGTCCATTTCTTATTATTATTAGAAAAAAATTAATCAGAGATTCTATAATTTTTTAATAGTTCAGAAGACTATGCCAATAAACACTCTGTTTTTTGTTTTATCAGAAAAATTTTAACTATAGAGGTCCTCATTTTTTATGCTTTTTCTGAATTGAGACAACATTGGTTTATAAGACTATATGTATTTGAGGGGGTACACGTTAATACCTCTTCTCAGTGTTTTACCACATTTCATGCACTAGCATAGTACTAGTATCATTCCAATACAATTCAAACTACACATACACAAAGAAAAACACACATACATGCACATGCACACACACAAACTGCACACATGCATGCACACTCCCCTTAACAGTAAAACTAGATCTATGGTTAGAGTCTAAGAATTTGCTGTTATTTTCTCTTTCTTCTTCCCTTTCTTTGTTTTATTTTTGTACTATGAATAAAAATGTTCATCTACTATTCACTTTTCTCCTTATAACTTATTTCTCTTGGGGCCGGAGAGATAGTCCAGTGGGTAGGGCATTTGCTTTGCACACGGCCGGCCATATCGGCCCAGGTTCGATCCCCAGCATCCCATATGGTCCCCCAAGCACTGCCAGGAGTCATTCCTGAGTGCAGAGCAGGAGTAACCCTTGAGCATTGCCGGTATGACCCCCAAAAAGCAAAAAATAACTTATTTCTCTTATTGTGACCTCCTGCATAATTCTAACCAAGTTGTAGCAAAAGATAAGAGTTCATGTTTTCTAATTGGTGAGCAATATTCTGTATTCACTTTTATTGCAGCTTCTTAATTCATCTGTAGTTGGATACTGGGTTGTTTTCAGAGTTTGGCTATTAAAATTAGGGCAGTGATGATCATAGGTATGCATAAATTTAGATTCATATTTTTGTGCTTTTGCTAGATACCCAGAGTGGAATTCCTGGATCATATGGTAGAACTATATTTAATATTTTAAGAATTTATTATACTGCTTCCCATAGAGATAAACAGGTTTACATTCCCACCAAATGTTGAAGGTGCCTTTTTCTTTAAATGAATGCTAACACTTGATTCTTGTATTTTGTACATAAGTCTATTAATTGATTTTAATGAGATATAGGGATATTCAGTTTTCCTCTTCTAAATTCACGATCCACGATCACGATCTTCCGGTTGATCATCTATTTGCTAGAGCGGGCACCAGTAATATCTCCATATGTCCTGTCTCATGCCAGTAGAGCCAGGGGCATCGACTTTGCTACAGGAACATAAGAGCTTCAAACCATTATATTAGGTTATGGGAATGACCTAATATAATTGTTACTGAATTTGGCATATCATATACAACACGAGAAGCTTGCCAGGCTTGCCGAGCGGGGGGAAACTCTTTTAAACACCAACAAATAAAGCATTCTAAATTAAATTGTATTTAATTTAAATCTTCTAAATTAAATTGTATTAACTACAATTAATTAAATCTTCTAAATTAAATTGTACTAATTCATGACTTTTAATAAGTCCTTTCATGGTATGTGAATTTCAAATTTATGCCCATAGTGTTTTTCATGATCTATTCTATTTAACTTATTGTTTGCTAACTTTGTAGTAAAATTCTTATTTTAGTCTTTATATTAGCAATTTGTCTTTTTTCCTTTTACTTCAATCATATGATATTCATCAGTTGAATTGATCTTCAGTGAACAAGCTTTTCATTAACATTCTTTATTATCTCTTTTCCAGTTCCACTGATTTCTATTATCTTTATAATTCATTTGATCTTGTTAGCTTTCTATTTGCTCTTTTCTATTTTACTAAGACAGGAATTTAGATCACTGACTTGAGAAGTTTTTATATTTTCTAACATTAGCATTTAACAGTATTAATTTTCTGATAAATCCTATTTGTTGCTCTAGCCCCTTTATTTTGTTATGCTCTGTAATACTTTTACACAGTTAAAGTACATATTAAGTTCTTTTTTAAACTATAGATTATTTTCTTATCACTCCCTGCAGATGCCAGTGTCATCTAAGATTTTGGAATAGTCAAATACTCTTAAGTCCTCAGCATTGAAAAAGAGGTTGAGAAAAATTGTAAACTCACTACTTATCTGGCTTTGTTAGTCCATACAAATTATGCAGAGTTTAAGCGTTTTATTCTCTCCCAGTTGCTTGAAATTAAAGAATTTTTCATATCAGTTTTATTATATGTAACAGTGTTATTCTGACTTATGAAAAGTTAGAATGAAGTCAAATAAAACTACAATTGATTTTCAGTAAAATGTTAAAACGCCCATTTAATCATTGCACAAGATATTTTCCTATAACTTTTAAGATATACTTTTTTATAGCTCAGTTCTATCCATGTTACATTGTTATTTATCTTTAAATACTAACATGGCTTGTTTTTCTCTTTAACCTCATAATATCATCAATTATTTTTAGGTTTTTTAAAGATCAGTAATAAGTAATGAAAACAGTTCTCTATAATAAATGATACATAAATAAAAGATTTTGCATCATAGCTTAGATATGACACATTAAGTTTAGATAGTTATCAATTAACTATTAATACAATTACAATTAATAGAAGATCTAGGTATTAACAGTGTTCTATGTTGCAAATATCAGTTTCTCTTTCAGATTCTGAAATATGATTAGGAGAAGACATTTTAAAATTAATATAAAAATATGAGTTCTCCATGCACTTTCTTTCCTCCTGGATAAAATTATTGAACAATTTTTAATCTATGGCAGAAGCTCTCTTATAAAAGTTAAATATTTTACCTAAAGAAATTTCCTTGCTATCCTACCCTGACCCCAGTGCAAGTGAGAGGACAAAGGACCTTGCTGGCCTGGATTGCCCCAGAATTTTCTGGCTCTACCCCAGGTGTGTCCTGACTCCCCAGTGTCCACACTTACCTCCAACACTAGGGACAACACACAAGGGATCAGACTCTTGCAGGTTTCACACCCCAAAACTCAAAACCACACAGATGTGCTAGCTTCCACATGAAGTAATTAGTTTTTCTATATCCTATATAGAAATACTGGGGTAGATTAGCCCCATACTCCCAACATCCACAAAACTTTGTGAACTATCAACAACCCCCACTGTACTGCCCAACCACGAGAAGAACACACAAGTTTCAACCTGTAACAGCCATACTGGTAAAGCAATGCAGAATTCCATCAAGTTCAGTGAGTGAAGCTTCTTGCTAAGATGATCCAAGTAATGATGAGCTGTATCACTTTTCTGATAAGGAATTTTGAAGGGAGCTGTTAAGAATGCATAAGGAGCTCAAGGAAGCAATGGAACACAGAGCCAATAAAATGCAAGAGGACGTGAAAGCAGAAGTGATGAAAATGGAAATGAAAATGAAAGCAGAAATAAAAGACATTAAAAAATATGGCGGGTGAAATGAAAAACTCCTTGGAAGGCCTTCACAGCAGATTAACAGCCACTGAGGACAGAATTTGTGCATTCCAAGATGAGGTATAGAGACATTCTAGGCAACAGCAGAAGATGGAAAAGATTCACAGTAAACAAGCAAACAACAGAAAAACTAAGATGAAGCCAAAAAAAGGAATAACATAAGGATCATTTTAGTCACAGAAGAACAGGAAGTAAACCCTAATGAAGAAGCAACCATCAAAGCAATCATTGCTGAGAAGTTCCCCGGAACTATAGTGCTTGCTCCCAGATTCAGGAGGCCCAAAGACACCCAAATAAGAATACTCCAAGACATCATAATCAAAATGACAAGAACCATAGATAGGGATAGAATACTGAAAGCAGCAAGATCAAAGAAGGAAATTACATTCAATGGAAAATTCCTAAGATTTATAGCAGAATTTTCAGAGGAAACACTCCGAGCAATATCATGAAAAGATAAAACAAAATGAAGGCCTAACCAAGAATTCTTTACCAAGCCAGATTCACATTCAGATTTGAAGGAAAGATACACAATTTCATGGATAAGCAGCAGCTAAGGAACTTCATAAACTGCAACATCTGTAATCTCTCTGATAAACACAGATGCTAATATCTTCAACAAAATACTAGCAAACAGAGTCCAAAGAGTCATCAAAAGGATTATACACCATGACCTATTCCCAGGAGTCATCCTGGGAATGTAAGGATGGTTCAACATTCGCAAGTAAATCAATATAATGCATTATATCAATATGAGAAAAATAAAATTCAAATGATCATACCAATAGATGCAGAGAAAGCATTTGACAAGATCCCTCTATAGAATGGGAATTGATGGAACCTATGTCAATATAGTCAAAGCCATCTATGAAAAGCACACAGCCAGTATCATTCTCAATAGAGAAAAATTGAAAGTCTTGCCCCTAATATTGGGGGAGAAGACAAGGTTGCCCACTCTCACCACTTCTTTTCTATATAGTAATGGAAGTATTTGCCATAGCAATCAGAGAAGAAAAGGACAATAAGGGCATCCAGATAAGCAATGAAGATGTCAGGGTATCACTATTTGTAGATGACATAATATTATACCAAGAAAACCCCAAATTCTCTACCAAAAGCTCCTAGAAACAATATATACCTGTTGCAGGACACCTAAAATCCTCTGCATCTACACTGGATTGCCTTCTGCAGGTCACTTCTTAGATAGGGGGTAGTTTAAATGTGGCAGTTTATCTGACTATTATTCTGTACTTGGCTGGTATAAATATATCTCCCATGCTACCACAATCATCGTGGGACTAGCTAGATCTTATCAGCATATTAGCCTGGCCATATTGGATCTCTTAAGTAATTAGACCAGAGAGAAATGCTGTTTGCCTCCAAGCAAGCAAGCATGGCCCCTGATAACTCAAAGGCAACTAAAATACAAAACTACCGTAGAAGTAGACGAGACTGTTGTGGAGGCTTGGAGAAATATTTAACTGGCATTAGTATAGTCTTTGGTACAGAGGCTGCCATCTCAGAAACCCCTTCTCTACCCTATAAAGGCATTTCCAGGTAGATCTTGGCTCAAGACATTAGGTGAGGTGCTGGGAGAAATTACCTGAGGGCATTAGACCCTCCGTGCCAGGGGAAGTTACATTTAGCTTATAGCTCCTCCCAGCTCTGCTAGGACACTTTGAATTAGCTCTGGGTCCATGTAGCCAGAAGGTCTCCCTCAAGTTGCTACATTTCTATAGAGTTGTTTTCCTGTTTTCATCTCTAGATATCCCAGCCCATAATGGGCCGGGCTGGGAAGTTTAGTCTGATTTCGAGCTATAAAATAAGCTGCAAGAAGAAAGAAGCTCCTTGTTTTCCCTTTTGCCATTTCAACTTCCCTTGGTGTTTTGCTTCCTCCGGTCTCTCCATTCTCTTTTGGGCCTCAACATGTGGTGACAACCATCTTGCCCTACACCCGGCTGGGGCCTGGCTGGGAACCCAGATTCGGGAGCTTTCCCTGCCCCCTTGGATTTGTGTATCGGAACCTGTGTTAGTAAAGTCCTTCCCCAAAAACCGCATCAAATTCCTGAGTTTTCATCCATTCCCGCTGGCTCGGGGAGGTAGAAGGGAACTCACTTCCTGGCACTGTTAGGACCCCAGCTGCTTCCCGACAGATACCCATAGTAGAAAGGAGGTACAAAATCAATGCCTAGAGGTCAGGGGTTTTCCTATATACAATAACTAAAGTGAAGAAAGGAATATTAGGAAATGATTGCATTCACAAATGTGCCACAGAAAATCAAATAATACCTAGGAATCAGCTTAACTAAGGTGTGAAAAGACCTATACAAAGAAAACTACAAAAAAACTATTTCAAGAAATAGAGAGGACATGAGGAAATAAACCACATTCCCTGCTCATGGACTGGGATAATCAACATTGTCAAAATAGTAATACTCCCTAGAGCTTTATACAGAATCAGTGCAGTCCCTATAAGAATACCCATGACAGTCTTCTAATAAATTGACCAAACATTTCTGAAATTTGTAGCAAAATAATAACCCCATGGATAACTAAAACAATCCTGGGACCTTTCCCAACTTCATGCTGTACAGTAGTAATTAAAACAGTATGGTATTGGAATAATAACAGACCTATGGACCTATGGGAATAGAGTTGAGTGTCCTGACACCCATTCTCAAACACGTGATTATTTAATCTTTGATAAAGAAGCAAAATTTGAAATGAAGCAAGGAAAGCCTCTTCAACAAGTGGTGCTGGGAAATGGGCAAATGCAAAAAAATTAATTTGGACTTCTATCTAACACCGTGCACAAAATCCAGATCAAAATGAATTAAACATCTTATTATCAGAATTAAATCCATAGATCACTAGATAACTAAACATCCTATTGTTCATAGATTTCTAGAGGGCGCCAGCAACATTTCCATTTGACCCTATCAAGTGCCAGTGTATCCCAATGGCATCTGCTTGCTTCAGGAATATGACTCGAATTCATAATGTATGTTAAAGAAAATATAGGAAAAAGCTTCACATAAAAAAAAAAAGGTGACCAAGATATGAGACAGTCCACAGAATGGGAAAGAATATTCACCCAATACCCATCTGATAAGGGGTTAAAATCCAGGCTATATCAGGCATTGAGGTAGAACTTTACAAGAAGAAAACAGCCAATCCCATCAAAAAATGGGAGAAGAAATGAACAGAAACTCCAAAAGAAGAAATTTTAATGGCCAAAAGATGAAAATATGCTCATCATTATTAATCATCACAGGGATGCAAATCAAAACAACAATGAGATATATCTCACACCATAGACCGGCACATATCAGAAGAGCAAGAACAACAAGTGCTGGCATGGATATGGGGGAAAAAGGACTCTCAGCCATTGTTGGTGGAATGTCAACTGCTACAGCCCTTTTGTGGAAAACAATATGGACATTCCCTCCAAAGACTAGAAATTGAACTCCCATTTGACCCAGCCATGTCATTCCTGGGATATATCCTGGGAAGCCAAAAACACACAGCAGAAAAACCGTTTGCTTTTATTTTCATTGCAGCACTATTCACAATAGCCAGAATCTGGAAACAACCAGAGTGCCCAAGAACAGATGACGGGATAAAGATGTGGTACATCTACCCAATGGAATACTATACAGCTTATTAGGAAAACGGAGTTATGATTTTTGCTTATAAATGATCAACATGGAGAGGATCAGGCTTAGTGAAATTAGCCAGAGGAAAAAGACAGATAGAATGACTGCATTTATTTGCGGGATATAAAGCGGCATGAAACCAACATCCAAGAACAGACAAAACATGTATCAGGAGGTGTTGTCTGTGGGTATAACCTCTTGCAGAGTCAGAGGTTAGGTAATACAGAGGAAGGAACACTGTACTAATAATTATTATAAATGATAATATAAGCCTAGAACTGAACATTGAAAGTAGGCAAAAAGTATATACATGATAATCTCTAACTGCATGTATTGCTATGCTACCATGTGTAAGAGAAGGAGAGAGACAGAGAGACAGAGAGAGAGAAGTGAATATTGCCTGCCATAGACTCAGGCTGGGGTGGGGGGGAAATCATGGACATTGGTGGAGGGAAAATAGGCACTGGTGGAGGGATGGGTGCTGGAACACTGTATGACCAAAACCCAAATAAGAAAACTTTTGTAACCGTATATCCCACAATGGTATAATAAAAAAAATAAAAAAATATTTCTTTGCTATGCTAACCCACTTAAAAATTGTTAATGGGGAAACGTTTTCCTTATAATCATATGATTTTCCTTTTTACAAAATCGCTAGGGAAGCAGAGAAACAATAAAGGTGTTTTATGTGCTTTGGCCTTGTAACAGATCCATGTTTTATTCCTGGCACCACATGGTCTTTGAAGCATGGCTGGAGTATCCCGGGCACAGAGCCAGGAATATTCTGAGTACTACTAGATGTGCCTCAAACAATGTTTTTCCCCCTCAATAGACTACTAAGTTTACACATTTTGTTTTATTTTACTATTTCTTGCGGAAGAAAATATATATGTAGCCATATCTTTTCCTTTCTTAGAACTGATCCCAAGCTAGTTAAAACATCCTTTGATGTTTTACTTTAGAAATTAGTGTTTTACTTAAATTTTTTCCTTGGCTTCAGGAGACATGATTAGAATGAAATTATTAAATTTTAATCAAAATCATATATGTGGTTGTCACTTGTCACTTATCTTCCGTTGTTCATTGATTTGCTTGATTGGGCACCAGTACATCTCCTAGGTTGGGAATGAGGTCCATTATTGTTGCTGTTTGGCAAATTGAATATCATGGGTAGCTTGCCAGATTTGCCGTGGCTCCAGGTTCATCCAGGTACCTAGTGGGTCTAGGCTTTTTCTAGGTCAGACCATCAACCATCAGGGCCCACGGGGAAGAGCCCTGGATGTAGTTAAAAATAGTAAATGCAGCTACTAAGAACATTGAATAATAATTATAACTAATTGCAGGAGACTAAAAGAAGATGAGAGAGCAGGAGAACTTACTGGTGGTCCTAGTCAAATGACGGTCTTTCATTTTTATAGGATTTTTACTCTAGGAAAATTACCATCTTATCAAAGAATCTCACAAAATCATATAGAGGGGGAGAATAGCTACCCTGAAAAACCAAGCCAAGTCTTTAAAAAAGCCCCCGATATAGGTGTTAGACATTCACAAATGGTTTTGAAACATTATCCCAGGGGATGAAAAAAGTGAACACTACTTTGCTCTTTGCTCTATGTAAGAACTTATCAATGAAAAGTGTAATTCATAGGAAAGAAAGTTAACCAGTAATGCTATAACTGGAGAAAGGAAGGAAAAGAGCTTTATTCGGTAGAGAAAAGAAACCCAAGGAAATCCCACAGCACCATCATAAGACAGACTTATTTAAAAAGGTTAAATAATACTTCCCTTTCCTTTATTTATAGCAACCATTTCAATAATAATAATTACTGGTACAGTCCCCACGAATAATTATATAACACTGGATTGTAAGTGAAAGAGTTTAGACAACAATTCTTAGAGTATTATAAAGAAATCATTTGTTACTTTATTTTATACATGCAGACTGGTAAGAATAATAATGTTTCACAGATAACTACGATGGAAATACAAAATATACTTGTTTATAATTAGCATAATAGCAATACTTATATAATAGCACTGCTATATGAAGGCAAGTATAGTAGAAAATACCTCTGAGAAACTAACAGAAAGGGAAGCCTCAAGACCATGAGGCACTAGAAGCTATTTTAGACTTAAATCTTGTAGTATTTAACCACTCTTCTAGTCTAGATTAACAGAAAATCACTAGTGTTTTTGTTTTTCCAGAAATTTCTCAAACTAAAACTAAACCAGTTCTTTTCTCTGCAATTTCAGCCTCTATTATTAAACAGAAGCTGGTAGTATGATGGTAAACCAAGGGTTGTGCAACATGAAACCATTGTCCACCGAATGTTGTGCTTCCCTCAACTTCATATGTTGTACTGTGACACAACTGTAAAGTGATGGACTTCAAGAGGTAATTAAGGCAGAGGTGGAGTCCCCATTAATTCCGTGTTTGCTCTGGGTATGAGATCACAGTGATAATAGTGAAAGAATGGCTCTCACCCACAGAACACAAAGACAGGAACCAGAGTTAGCTAAAAATGCCAGAGGTAACTGATAAAATGATGGCTCAACCAAAGTAATTGATAAATGATGGCTTGATAAGAGCACAAGCAGGAAGGGCCTTAAGCAAATAATTCCAGGAGGGCTATAAGGCAAACATTCCCGAGAGGCGCCTGATGTCCCCCCCGTATTTGGCAGATACGTGATCAGCCCATGCCATGCCAACATGGAAAGAAGTATTAGGCACGCTCAGATTGGTGGGTGATGGTTACCTGGTGCAGAGTGATTGGCTGCCCGCGCCGCATCTGATGCAATATTTTAAACCTATTGGATAGTTATGCGCCGGCTTTCTGTAGCGCGAATTATTCTAAAAGATCTGCCCTGAAGGGCTAGGGGCTCAGCCACCTCCGACCGCTTAGTCACGCTGTGCATAGCGAGCTCCGAGTATACTTCGCTATTAATAAAACCCTGCTTTATAGACTTGGTCTCTCAGAGTTTTCCTCTTGGTAGGTGTGGCATTCGAAAGGCTCCCCAGTCAGCCGCTCCCATCGGGTAACAACCCTACAACAGCAGGTATGAGAT
>JAJIBD010030355.1:0-12667 GCA_021461705.1 Cryptotis parvus
ATGCTGAGGCTTTAACTAGAGACTGTTCTCTGTTTTCTCTGTATTGTCTTCACAAAATGTTAGGAAGAATAACCAAGGCAGCATGCAATTTGTTGAATGAATTTGCCATGCTTGACCATATAAGTAACTGCTCCTTAGTAGCAACATATACAGGGCCACTTAGTGTACCAGACTAGTACAGCAGAGTCACGTGTGAGCTGTGGGACCCACAGCTCAGGAGAGAGGGTCTCTATCTTCACAATCAAACACTCCTTTTTGGAAAGACCCCGGTGATGCTATCAGCTGGAATGGTGAGAACAACAATGAGAGAATCTCTGTAGTCTTTTTCTAATCTTTATGCATAAAATATATAGTAGACAATATAGACCTTACATGCTAAATACTATTTGTCAATGGAGTTTAGAGTGTATATTTTAAAATAATACACAGACCTATATATTTATAAGAGCTATTTTAGATATTGGAATAATTTATTCACAGAGAATGAGCTTGTCCATTCCTTATTATTATTAGAAAAAACCAATCAGGAGATTCTTTAATTTTTAATAGTTCAGAAGACTATGCCAATAAACACTCTGTTTTTGTTTTATCAGAAAAATTTTAGCTATAGAGGTCCTCATTTTTATGCTCTTTTCTGAATTGAGACGAACATTGGTTTTTATAAGACTATATATGTATTTGAGGGGTACACGTAATACCTCTTTCAGTGTTTTACCACATTTCCACATGCACTAGCATAAGTACTAGTATCATTCCAATACAAGTCAAACTACACATACACAAAAAGAAAAACCACATGCACATGCACACACTGAAACTGCCATGCATGCACACTCCCTTAACAGTAAAACTAGATCTATGGTTTAGAGTCTAAGAATTTGCTGTTATTTTCTTTTCTTCTTCCCTTTCTTTTGTTTTATTTTTGTAATAGAATAAAAATGTTCATCACTATTCACTTTTCTCCTTATAAATTTTTTACTTTGGAACGGAGAGATAGTCCAGTGGGTAGGGCATTTGCTTACACGGCCCGCCCATCTCTCGGCCCAGGTTCGACTCTGAGCATCCCTTATGGTCCCCCAAGCACTGCCAGTCATTCCTGAGTGCAGAGCAGGGTAACCCTTGAGCATTGCCGGGTACGACCCCCAAAAAGCAAAATAACTTGTTTTGTTGTGACCTCCTGCATAATTCTAACCAAGTTGTAGCAAAGATAAGAGTTCACGTTTTCTAAGGTGAGCAATATTCTGTATTCACTTTTATTGCAGCTTCTTAATTCATCTGTAGCTGGATACTGGGTTGTTTTCAGAGTCTTAGCTATTAAAATTAGGCAGTGATGATCATAGGTATGCATAAATTTAGATTCATATTTTTTGTGCTTTTTTAGATACCTGATGGAATTCTGGATCATATGGTGAACTATATTTAATATTTTAAGAATTTGTTATACTGCTTCCCTATAGATAAACAGGTTTACATTCCCACCACATGTTTAGAAGGTGCACTTTTTCTTTAAATGAATGTTAACACTTGATTCTTGTATTCTGTACATAAGTCTATTAATTGATTTTTAATGAGATATGAGGGATTCAGTTTTCCTCTTCTAAATTCACGATCCGATCACGATCTTCCCGTTGATCATCATTTTTAGGAGCGGGCCCAGTAATATCTCACATATGTCTGTCTCTCATGCCAGTAGAGCCAGGGGCATCGACTTGCTACAGGAACATAAGAGCTTCCAAACATTATATTGGAGGTTATGGGAATGATCTAATATAATTGTTACATTTGGCATATCATATACAACACGAGAGTTTGCCAGAGCTTTGCCGAAGCGAGGGAAACTCTTTTAAACACCAACAAATAAAGCATTCTAAATTAAATTGCATTTCAATTTAAAATCTTCTAAATTAAATTGTATTAACTACAATTAATTAAATCTTCTAAATTAAATTGTACTAATTCATGACTTTTAATAAGTCCCTTTTTCATGGTATAATGAATTTCAAATTTGCCCACAGTGTACTTCATGATCTATTCTATTTAACTTATTGTTTGCTAACTTTGTATTAAAATTCTTATTTTAGTCTTTATATTCGTAATTTGTCTTTTTTTTCCCCTTTTACTTCAATCATATGATATTCATCAGTTGAATTGATCTTCAGTGAACAAGCTTTCTCATTAACATTCTTTATTATCTTTCGGAGAAGTTTTGTTTCTATTATCTTTATAATTCATTTGATCTTGTTAGTAGCTTTTCTATTTGCTTCTTTCTATTTTACTAAGACAGAATTTAGATCACTGACTTGAGAAGTTTTAATTTTCTAACATTAGCATTTAACGAGTATTAATTTTCCCCGATAAATCCTATTTGTTGCTCTAGCCCCTTTATTTTGTTATATATGTAATACTTTTACACAGTTAAAGAACATATTAAGTCTTTTTAAACTATAGATTATTTTCTTATCACTCCCTGCAGATGCCAGTGTCATCTAAGATTTTGGTTAGTCCAATACTCTTAAGTCCTCAGCATTGAAAAAAAGGTTGAGAAAAATTGTAAAGCTCACTACTTATCTGGCTTTGTTAGTCCCAACTGGGAAGTGAGAGAAGCGTTTATTCTCTCCCAGTTGCCCAAAATTAAATAATTTTTTCATATCAGTTTTATTATATGTAACAGTGTTATTCTGACTTAAGTGAAAGCTAGGGAATGGAAGTCAAATAAAACCACAATTGATTTTCATAAAATGTTAAAACGCCCATTTGTCATTTGCACGTTGTATTTTCCTATAACTTTTAAGATATACTTTTTATAGCTCAGTCCTATCCATAATACATTGTTATTTATCTTTAAATACTTTAGCATACTTGTTTCTCTCTCTTTACACCTCATAGATATCATCAATTATTTTTGGGTTTTTAAAGATCAGTAATAAGTAATGAAACAGTTTCTCTATAATAAAAGATACATAAATAAAAAGATTTTCGCATCATAGCTTAGATATGACACATTAAAAGTTCTTAGATAGTTATCAATTAACTATTGATACGACCACAATTAATAGAAGATCTAGAGTATTAACAGTGTTCTATGTTGCAAATATCCAGTTTCTCTTTCAAAAGATTCTGAAATGCATGATTAGGAGAAGACATTTTAAAATTAATATAAAAATATGAGTTCTCCATGCACTTTCTTTCCTCCTGAAAAAAATTATTGTAATTTTTAATCTACCTTTGGCAGAAGCTCTCTTATAAAGTTAAATATTTTACCTAAAGAAATTTCCTTTATCCTACCCCGACCCCAGTGCAAGTGAGAGGACAAAGGGACCTTGCTGGCCTGGATTGCCCAAATTTTTCTGGCTCTATCCCAGGTGTGTCCTGACTCCCAGTGTCACACTTACCTCCAACTCTAGGGACAACACACAAAGGATCAGACTCTTGCAGGTTTCACACCCCAAAACTCAAACCACACAGATGTGCTAGCTACATGAAGTAATTAGTTTTTCTATATCCTATATAGAAATACTGGGGTAGATTAGCCACATACTCCCAACATCCACAAAACTTTGTGAACTATCGACAACCCCCACTGTACTGCCCAACCACAGAAGAACACACAAGTTTCAACCTGTAACAGCCATACTGGTAAAGCAATGCCAGAATTCCATCAAGTTCAGTGAGTGAAGCTTCTTGCTAAGATGATCCAAGTAGTGATGAGCTGTATCACTTTTCTGATAAGGAATTTTGAAGGGAGCTGTTAAGAATGCATAAGGAGCTCAAGGAAGCAATGGAACACAGAGCCAATAAAATGCAAGAGGACGTGAAAGCAGAAGTGATGAAAATGGAAATGAAAATGAAAGCATAAATAAAAGACATTAAAAATATGGCGGGTGAAATGAAAAACTCCTTGGAAGGCCTTCACAGCAGATTAAACAGCCACTGAGGACAGAATCTGTGCATTCCAAGATGAGGTATAGAGACATTCTAGGCAACAGCAGAAGATGGAAAAAGATTCACAGTAAACAAGCAAACAACAGAAAAACTAAGATGTAGCCAAAAGGAATAACATAAGGATCATTTTAGTCACAGAAGAACAGGAAGTAAACCCTAATGAAGAAGCAACCATCAAAGCAATCATTGCTGAGAAGTTCCGGAACTATAGTGCTTGCTCCCAGATTCAGGAGGCCCAAAGACACCCAAATAAGAATACTCCAAGACATCATAATCAAAATGACAAGAACCATAGATAGGGATAGAATACTGAAAGCAGCAAGATCAAAGAAGAAAATTACATTCAATGGAAAATTCCCAAGATTTATAGCAGAATTTTCAGAGGAAACACTCCGAGCAATATCATGAAAAGATAAAACAAAATGAAGGCCTAACCAAGAATTCTTTACCAAGCCAGATTCACATTCAGATTTGAAGGAAAGATACACAATTTCATGGATAAGCAGCAGCTAAGGAACTTCATAAACTGCAACATCTGTAATCTCTCTGATAAACACAGATGCTAATATCTTCAACAAAATACTAGCAAACAGAGTCCAAAGAGTCATCAAAAGGATTATACACCATGACCTATTCCCAGGAGTCATCCTGGGAATGTAAGGATGGTTCAACATTCGCAAGTAAATCAATATAATGCATTATATCAATATGAGAAAAAATAAAATTCAAATGATCATACCAATAGATGCAGAGAAAGCATTTGACAAGATCCTCTATAGAATGGGAATTGATGGAACCTATGTCAATATAGTCAAAGCCATCTATGAAAAGCACACAGCCAGTATCATTCTCAATAGAGAAAAATTGAAAGTCTTGCCCCTAATATTGGGGAGAAGACAAGGTTGCCCACTCTCACCACTTCTTTTCTATATAGTAATGGAAGTATTTGCCATAGCAATCAGAGAAGAAAAGGACAATAAGGGCATCCAGATAAGCAATGAAGATGTCAGGGTATCACTATTTGTAGATGACATAATATTATACCAAGAAAACCCCAAATTCTCTACCAAAAGTCCTAGAAACAATATATACCTGTTGCAGGACACCTAAAATCCTCTGCATCTACACTGGATTGCCTTCTGCAGGTCACTTCTTAGATAGGGGGTAGTTTAAATGTGGCAGTTTATCTGACTATTATTCTGTACTGGCTGGTATAAATATATACTCTCATGCTACCACAATCATCGTGGGACTAGCTAGATCTTATCAGCATATTAGCCTGGCCATATTGGATCTCTTAAGTAATTAGACCAGAGAGAAATGCTGTTTGCCTCCAAGCAAGCAAGCATGGCTCCCTGATAACTCAAAGGCAACTAAAATACAAAACTACCGTGAAGTAGACGAGACTGTTGTGAAGGCTTGGAGAAATATTTAACTGGCATTAGTATAGTCTTTGGTACAGAGGCTGCCATCTCAGAAACCCCCCTTCTCTACCCTATAAAGGCATTTCCAGGTAGATCTTGGCTCAAGACATTAGGTGAGGTGCTGGGAGAAATTACCTGAGGGCATTAGACCCTCCGTGCCAGGGAAGTTACATTTAGCTTATAGCTCCTCCCAGCTCTGCTAGGACACTTTGAATTAGCTCTGGGTCCTTGTAAGCAGCCAGAAGGTCTCCTGAAGTTGCTACATTTCTATAGAGTTGTTTTCCTGTTTTCATCTCTAGATATCCCAGCCCATAATGGGCCGGGCTGGGAAGTTTGGTCTGATTTCTAGCTATAAAATAAGCTGCAAGAAGAAAGAAGCTCCTTGTTTTCCCTTTTGCCATTTCAGCTTCCCTTGGTGTTTTGCTTCTCCGTCCTCTCCATTCTCTTTTGGGCCTCAACATGTGGTGACAACCATCTTGGCCTACACCTGGCTGGGGGCCTAGCTGGGAACCCAGATTCTGGAGCTTTCCTTGCCCTTGGATTGTGTATCGGAACCTGTGTTAGTAAAGTCCTTTTAAAAACGCATCAAATTCCTGAGTTTTCATCCATTCCCCGCTGGCTCCGGAGGTAGAAGGGAACTCACTTCCTGGCACTGTTGGGGACCCCAGCGGCTTCCCGACAGATACCTATAGTAGAAAGGAAGGGTACAAAATCAATGCCCAGAGGTCAGGGGGCTTTCCTATATACAATAACGAAAGTGAAGAAAGGGATATTAGGAAATGATTGCATTCACAATTGTGCCACAGAAAATCAAATAATACCTAGGAATCAGCTTAACTAAGGGTGTAAAAGACCTGTACAAAGAAAACTACAAAACACTATTTCAAGAAATAGGAGAGGACATGAGGAAATGTAACCACATTCCCTGCTCATGGACTGGGATAATCAACATTGTCAAAATAGTAATACTCCCTAGAGCTTTATACAGAATCAGTGCAGTCCCTATAAGAATACCCATGACAGTCTTCTAATAAATTGACCAAACATTTCTGAAATTTGTATGAAATAATAACCCCCATGGATAACTAAACAATCCTGGGACCTTTCCCAACTTCATGCTGTACAGTAGTAATTAAAACAGTATGGTATTGGAATAATAACAGACCTATGGACCTATGGAATAGAGTTGAGTGTCCTGACACCCATTCTCAAACACGTGATTATTTAATCTTTGATAAAGAAGCAAAATTTCGAAATGAAGCAAGGAAAGCCTCTTCAACAAGTGGTGCTGGGAAATGTGGGCAGTTACATGTAAAAAAAATTAATTTGGACTTCTATCTAACACCGTGCACAAAAATCAGATCAAAATGAATTAAACATCTTAATATCAGAATTAAATCCATCACTAGATCACTAGATAACTAAACATCCTATTGTTCATAGATTTCTAGAGCGGGCGCCAGCAACATTTCCATTTGACCCTATCAAGTGCCAGTGTAGCCCAATGGCATCTGCTTGCTTCAGGAATATGACTGGAATTCATAATGTATGTTAAAGAAAATATAGGAAAAAAGCTTCTTCACCTAAAAAAAAAAAAAGGTGACCCAAGATATGAGACAGTCCACAGAATGGGAAAGAATATTCACCCAATACCCATCTGATAAGGGGTTAAAATCCAGGCTATATCAGGCACTGGTAGAACTTTACAAGAAGAAAACAGCCAATCCCATCAAAAAATGGGAGAAGAAATGAACAGAAACTTCCAAAAAGAAGAAATTTTAATGGCCAAAAGACATGAAAATATGCTCATCATTATTAATCATCACAGGGATGCAAATCAAAACAACAATGAGATATATCTCACACCACAGAGACTGGCACATATCCAGAAGAGCAAGAACAACAAGTGCTGGCATGGATATGGGGATAAAGGGACTCTCAGCCATTGTTGGTGGGAATGTCAACTGCTACAGCCTTTGTGGAAAACAATATGGACATTCCTCCAAAGACTAGAAATTGAACTCCCATTTGACCCAGCCATGTCATTCCTGGGGATATATCCTGGGAAGCCAAAAACACACAGCAGAAAAACCGTTTGCTCTTTATTTTCATTGCAGCACTATTCACAATAGCCAGAATCTGGAAACAACCAGAGTGCCCAAGAACAGATGACTGGGATAAAGATGTGGTACATCTACCCAATGGAATACTATACAGCTATTAGGAAAAACGGAGTTATGATTTTTGCTTATAAATGATCAACATGGAGAGGATCGTGCTTAGTGAAATTAGCCAGAGGAAAAAGGACAGATATAGAATGACTGCATTTATTTGCGGGATATAAAAAGCGGCATGAAACCAATATCCAAGAACAGACAAAACATGTATCAGGAGGTGTTGTCTGTGGGTATAGCCTACTGCAGAGTCAGAGGTTAGGTAATACAGAGGAAGGAACACTGTACTAATAATTATTATAAATGATAATATAAGCCTAGAACTGAACATTGAAAGTAGGCAAAAGTATATACATGATAATCTCTAACTGCATATATTGCAAGCCACCATGTGTAAGAGAAGGGAGAGAGACAGAGAGACAGAGAGAGAGAAGTGATTGCCTGCCATAGACTCAGGCTGGGGGGGAAATCATGGGACATTGGTGGAGGGGAAAATGGGCACTGGTGGAGGGATGGGTGCTGGAACACTGTATGACCAAAACCCAAATATGAAAACTTTTGTAACCGTATATCTCACAATGGTATAATAAAAAAAAATTTTTTTAAATATTTCTTTGCTATGCTAACACACTTAAAAATTGTTAATGGGGAAACATTTCCTTATAATCATATAATTTTCCTTTTACAAAATCGCTAGGGAAGCAGAGAGACAATAAAGGTGTTAAGGTGCTGGCCTTGCATGCAACAGATCTATGTTTTATTCCTGGCACCACATGGTCTTTGAAGCATGGTTGGGAGTATCCCAAGCACAGAGCCAGAAATATTCTGGAGTACTACTAGATGTGCCTCAAACAATGTTTCCCTCAATAGACTACTAAGTTACATTTTGTTTTATTTTACTGTTTCCTTGGGAAGAAAATAAAATATGTAGCCATATCATTTTCCCTTCTCTTAGAACTGGATCACAAGCTAGTTAAAACATCCTTTGATGTTTTACTTTAGAAATTAGTGTTTTACTTAAATGTTTCCTTGGTTTCAGGGAGATATGATTAGGATTAAAATTATTAAATTTTAATCAAAATCATATATGTGGTTGTCACTTGTCATTTATCTTCCCATTGTTCATTGATTTTGCTTGATTGGGCACTAGTAACATCTTGTAGGTTGGGAATGAGGTCCATTATTGTTGCTGTTTTTGGCAAATTGAATACATCACGGGTAGCTTGCCAGGATTTGCCGTGGCTCCAGGTTCATCCCAGGTACCCAGTGGGTCTAGTCTTTTCTAGGTCAGACCATCAACCATCAGGGCCCACGGGGAAGAGCCCTGGATGTAGTTAAAAATAGTAAATGCAGCTACTAAGAACATTGAATAATAATTATAACTAATTGCAGGAGACTAAAAGAAGATGAGAGAGCATGAGAACTTACTGGTGGTCCTAGTCAAATGACGGTCTTTCATTTTTATAGGATTTTTTACTCTCCAGGAAAATTACCATCTTATCAAAGAATCTCACAAACCATACAGAGGGGGAGAATAGCTACCCTGAAACCTGCCAAGTCTTTAAAAAGCCTTGATATAGATGTTAGGACATTCACAAATGGTTTTGAAACATTATCCCAGGGATGAAAAGTGAACACTACTTTGCTCTTTGCTCTATGTAAGAACTTATCAATGAAAAGTGTAATTCATAGGAAAGAAAGTTAACCAGTAATGCTATAACTGGAGAAGAAAGGAAGGAAAAGAGCTTATCTCTGGTAGAGAAAAAGAAACTCCAAGGAAATCCACACAGCACCATCATAAGACAGACTTATTTAAAAGGTTAAATAATACTCTCTTTCCTCTTCTTTATAGCAACCATTTCAATAATAATAATTACTGGTACAGTCCCCAGGAATAATTCTATAACACTGGATTGCAAGTGAAAGAGTTTAGACACAATCTCTTTTAGGAGTATTATAAAGAAATCATTTGTTACATTTTATACATGCAGACTGGTAAGAATAATGTTTCACAGATAACTACGATGGAAATACAAAAATATACTTTGTTTATAATAAGAATAATAGCAATACTTATATAATAGC
This sequence comes from Cryptotis parvus, assembly GCA_021461705.1. Classification (NCBI taxonomy): domain Eukaryota; kingdom Metazoa; phylum Chordata; class Mammalia; order Eulipotyphla; family Soricidae; genus Cryptotis; species Cryptotis parvus. The sequence continues at coordinate 9,626 of JAJIBD010030355.1, forward strand.
ACTGCTATATGAAGCAGGCATAGAAGAAAATTTCTGAGAATCACTAACAGAAAGGGAAGCCTCAAGACCAGTGAGGCACTAGAAGCTATTTTAGACTTAATCTTGCGAGTATTTAACCACCTTTCTAGTCTAGATTAACAGAAAATCACTAGTGTTTTTTGTTTCCATAGAAATTTCTCAAATAAAAACTAAACCATGCAGTTCTTTCTGTGAATTTCAGTTCTCTATTATTAAACAGAAGCTGGTGGTAGATGATGGTAAATGAAGGGTTGTGCAATATGAAACGATTGTTATTGACTGAATGTTGTGCTTCCCTAACTTCATATGCTGTACTGTGATACAACTGGAAAGTGGAGGACTTCAAGAGGTAATTAAGTCAGTAGGGTGGAGTCCTCATTAATTCTGTGTTTTGCTCTGGGGGTATGAGATCACAGTGATAATAGTGAAAGAATGGCCCTCACCCACAGAACACAAAGACAGGGAACCAGAGGTAGCTGGTAAAAATGCCAGAGGTAACTGATAAAATGATGGCTCAACCAAAAGTAATTGATAAAATGATGGCTTGATAAGAGCACAAGCAGGAAGGGCCTTAAGCAAATAATTCCAGGGAGGGCTATAAGGCAAACATTCTCGAGAGGTTGCGTCTGATGTCCCCCTCTGTATTTGGTATGATACGTGACTGGGCCCATGCCGTGCCAAATATGGAAAGAAGTATTAGGCACGCTCAGATTGGTGGGTGATGGTTACCTGGTGCAGAGTGATTGGCTGCCTGCGCCGCAGACCTTTATGTAATATTTTAAACCTATTGGATAGTTATGCGCGGGCTTTTCTGTAGCGCGGAATTATTCCTTAAAAGATCGTCCCTGAAGGGCTCGGGGCTCTTAGCTACTGACCGCTTGGGGTCACGCTATGAGCCCGAGTATAAACTTATTAATAAAACCCTTGCTTTTTGCATAGGACTTGGTCTCTCAGAGTTTTCCTTGGTAGGTGTGGCATTCCTAGGCTCCCAGTCAGTCACCCCATCGGGTGGCCAACCCTTACAACAGCAGGTATGAGATCTCACTGTCATAGTAGATCACAGTGAGAGAGTGGTAGTCTGTGCACTAGGGACTGAGTTTTCACCCGTGTATTCACCAGCACCATCCTCTGGAACCAGAAAAAAAAAAACAACACTTTTTGTTTTCTCTAAGTATCCAAACCATGGAATCTCACAGTATATACTTAGCAATCCTATGATAGTTTTTGGTAGGCTTTTTATATGGAAAACTGGATCTTTTGAAAGAGTTGGCCACCCGATGGGGGTGACTGACTGGGAGCCTCAGAACGCCGCACCTACCAAGGAAAACTCTGAGAGACCGGTCCTCTGCAAAAGCAAGGGTTTTATTAATAAGCGTAGTATACTCGGGCCCATAGCATGACCCCAGCGGTCAGTGGCTAAGAGCCCGAACCCTTCCAGGGAGGATCTTTTAAGAGATAGTTCCCGCCGCTACAGAAAAGCCCGCACATAACCATCCAATAGATTTAAAATATTACATCAAGTTGTGCAAGAGGCAGCCAATCACTTTGTACCAAGTAACCATTTCCCACCAATCAGATCATTCTTAATACTTCTTTCTATATTTGGTGTGGCTAGATACACGCTGGGATCATGGGTCAGCAACGGCTATGTGTACGTGCAGGAATGCAATCCAGGCAATTCAGGCCAGATAGTAGATTCTGGGCGGGGGTCTAATAACCTCTAACAGGAATTTGTTCTGGGCCTTTTGTAGATAACAAAAAGGTTACTTTAAGATGAAAAGGACACTTAGGCCCTAAATTGGTAACTTTCCATGAGTAGGCCTGCCCTGGTTGGGAAAGGGGTTTCTGCCTTCTTTCACTTTGTGTTTCTTATTGATGCTGATGGGGACCCGGGGTGACTTATGTGAAGTGGGGAGGAGGAAAGCTGCAGCCTCAAGAAAGGAATCTGATGTTTTCTATCTATCCACCTCTGCTGCCCAGGAAAGAGTTGGGGAAATCTAGAACTGTGAGTGTTGCTCCTTGGAGGAAAGGAAAATCAGTCCTGGACCTTAACCAGAACTTTTAGTTCCCTGCCTTTCCCTCACAGGAAAGTATTTATGAAGGAGACAAGCAGTGACTATATACAAGGTTTTATATGGAAGTTTTGATAATGAGGGGAAGAGTGGAGAAAGAGACAGAGACAGAGGCAGAGAGTCTCACACACACACACACACACACACAAACACAGAGAGAGAGAGAGAGAGAGAGAGAGAGAGAGAGAGAGAGAGAACATGAACGACATGACTCTCCAGAGTAGAGAAGAAGCCCCAGTACACGTATTCCAGCATTAGATATGAAAGTTCACACTTCAGGAAGGGACGTGACCCATGCTTGGGCATCAAGTACTCTTGGCAGTGACACTTGGGCTCAAGCAGCATTAGCATATGCTTCTTTTGTTCAATTTGGCCTTTATGGGGCTTCTCCTCACCTTTTCCCTGAGGAGATTTCTAAATAGTTAAGAGTCCATTGCTAGGGTGGTTGCCAAGGGGTAGAATTGGGAGAGATTAATGGTTAATGACCTTCTTTCATATTCCTTTCCTGGCCTTTGTTCCTGAGGAGTTTGTCTCAGTGGAGATCCAGCCTTCTCTGGGTTTGTGTTGGCAGCTTGTAAAGGTCTTCTCTGGCCTTAGTTCCTAAACTCAAAAGGTGGGATTTTGCAACCTTGGGGGCTAATAGTTTTATTACTACCCAGGAATCATCACCATGGTGGGGGAAAAGTGTCCTTTCCTTTCTATGGCCTCCTTGTTTTATTACCAAACAAAATATAAATATCAGAGGATTCCCCTTTGTTTCACAATGAAAAGATTTGTCTTATTAATTTAGGGCCTATTTGTGTTGCTAAAATAAGATTAACATTTTTTATTCCCACTTAGATTTGTGGGGACTGTCTGTTTATTTAAGCAACATCTTTTTATTCCCACTTAGATGTGTGGGGACTGTTTATTTAGGATTTTATATATATATATATATATATATATATATATA
>JAJIBD010030356.1:0-24078 GCA_021461705.1 Cryptotis parvus
TCACTCTGAAGCATGTGAGACCAATAAGCCACAGGACCCTGGAAAGGGATATGCAACCAGAGACCCAGGAGAGCTTGTGCAAGGGCTTTGCACAAAGAGGAACATGTGAGTTGTAGAAGCTAGCCCGAAGTAGCAGTGATGGGTTTTGATCTTGACCCGCCAAATTCGGACAATGCTCTTTTCACATGGGTCCAGACCAACGACTGCAACTGGGGAGAGAAAACACCAGGAAGGAGAGTGGTGACACAGGAAGTAGCCGTAATCAGCAGAGTGGAGGCGCCCCATGGTCACTGCAGGCACAGTCTGAGCTGTGAGGACTGTCTGCTCAGTGACTGGTGAGTGTGGAAGACCTGGATCCTATCCCTAGGAACTTCCGGCCCCGGCAGCCACGCCGCAGCCCGAGCTGGGGTGTTACCTCTTGGAGCTTTTGATCTTCATGGGTCATGGAGAGCAGCACGGTGCTGTTGCGGACCATAGGAATCTCCTGCCACAGGGAGGCACTGGACACCATGGACAGGCGCTGCAGAGAAGGCTCCAGGGAAACCGTTGCCCTCTGGGGCTGCTGGCAGGAGGCAGGCCCAGGCTCCTCAACAATGCTGTCCAGCCGCTGCTGGCTCTGAATCTCCTTGTTCAGAACCTCGTCACTGTACTCCTGGTAGAGCATCTTTCTTTTTGGACAATACCTTGCAATGCTCAGGGGTTATTCATGGCTCTGCACTCAGGAATTACTCCCGGCAGTTCTTGGGAGACCATATGGGATGCCAGGGATCGAACTCTGGTTGGCTGCATTCAAGGCAAACCTGCTGTGCTATCGTTCGGGCCCCTAACTTTGTAATATATTAATACTATTATACTATCTCAGCTGCAGTTAAAACTGTTCTCTTCTTGGAAGGAATTCAAAAGGAACACAATTAAGAGTGCCATCTTAAACACTGCGTTGGGCATGAATGAGAATAAAGTAAGCTGGATCTCTAAAGCCACAAGTAGTTTTACTTGGTTATCTGCATATTTTCCTTCACAAGGAATAAGCTTGCAGCTCTGATCTTTTTTAGAATGTTTAAAATTGAAAAGCTCAGAAAAAAAAGCTCACTTGACCCTGCCATTGAGGCCTTCAGTAAGCGTCTTCTTCTTATAAATCAGCTCTCCGGAACTAAACATGGCCACCTTCACACACAAAAAAAAAACCTAAAAACAGAGACATTTTGCTAAATAACACTTTTGGTGAAAATACCGCATCACAGGCTGCAGAGATAATAGAAGAGGTACTTGCTTTTGCATGAGGTTTACATTGCTATGAATTCCCGGTTCCCTGGATGGTCCCCCTGGGCAACACCAGGACTGATCCCAGAGCACAGAGCCACGTGGGACCCACATGGAATAGAAACGCAGATTGATAAAGCTTTTCCCCAAGTGCATCCCTCATCAGGCAGACACAAAGACACCTTAGACCAAGCAGCAAGTGCAGCATGACAGACTGGAGGAAGCAGGGTCAGACTGAGGTGCCAGGGAGGCCAGAAAGGAAGAAGGAACTCCTGGAAGGAGGGAAGCGGAGGCACGAACTGAGAGGCCACATTCCATCTAGCAGCGGGGATCACCGAGAGCCCGATCCGCAGTTGGGTATGAAGGAGGAAAACCAACACTCAACTTTTTCTTTAATTCATTTTTCTCAATGAAGGACATGCTTGAAGTGGCAGAGGGGGGGGAGTGTGAGGAAAAGAGGCCAGCTTCAGAACAGAAAACTCAGAGAAGTTGGGGTGAGAAGATACAGAATTCCTTTTGGGCAGGCCAGCCCAGCCCAGCCCAGTTCAGTGGGGGGGCCGGGGTAAAGCAGGGGGCTGGGCAGGGCCAGCCAGCATTTCCAGGCCCTGTCCGAGGTGGGCAACATATGGCCCGGCCCTAGTCCTATTAGGCCAGGCATCCAGAAGTCACCTTGACTGAATAACTTCTGACTTATACATCTACTAAGACTTCTATGTTTTCTAGATTGGGCACAGCTCCTCTTTATAACCACTGCACCCAGCGTGGGACAGTTAGAATTTACCAAGAGACTACCACCCTCGCTACGCTGAGACTATAGGAAGACTATAGGAAGGATCATACTAGTTTGCTCTAAGCAGGCGAAGTGTGACCCTTTCAGTACAGGAGAACAAGATACTCAGAATCACCCTGGTGCAGGTAATAATAAGAAGGACCTTGTGGGTACCATCTAGATTACATGAAGCTCATGAAGTTAAGATGTATTACTTTTATACCAGCCCCCCTCTCCAGTGTTTTACAGGTGAGAAGCAGTGGGAGCCGTAGGTCAGGGGGATTCAGGCACATCCGTGGTGTTAGGACATTAGAGCCAAATATCCGCACCAGAGTCGCCAACACCAAAACCATGAGACCTAGACTCTGACAACCAGATACAAAGGGTGCCTGTCAAAAGGGTGACCTGGACTTGGGTGGGGCTGTGGAGGGAACCTGGGAGCATGGGAGGGGTGGAAGGAAGTTGGCACTGGTGGGGGATTGGCGTTGACCCAGTGTGTGTCTGAGACTCAGCCATGCGTAGCATTGTAACTCATGGTGCTTTAAGAATTTTTCTAAAGGAGAAAGAAATATCCCCCACCCCCACCCCGGGACTGTTCCAGCACACTGGATCCCTACAAACCTTCTTCCTGCTTGTTCATCTCCTGCACTTCTGAGCTTCCCAGACACCCACTGGAGAGGGGTCTTGGGAGGGTTTTGCATTGAGTTTTTAGTGTAGGTTTTCAGTGGTGGGGAGAGTCCTGTGCAGGTTCTTCCTGTTCGCTAGCGTGGACCTGCAATAGACACATATTGGCAAAGGCCCAGCTCTGGGGCTATGTCCATCCTGGAAACCTTTCCTGTTTGCTTGAGTCCATCTTTACAGTCGCTCGAGCTTTAGGATCTCTTAGATGAAGGTCTCAGTTCATTTGCCAGATGTGCAGAGGCATGACTCACACACTGAGCATCACTGCCCACTCTGACTGGTCCTTTGGGGGCTGCTGTCCACAGGAGACACTGAAAGGGCTGGGAATTAGAACAGGGATTGGGGTACCCCCACCCAGCATCATTAGCCGTAGCCCTAGAGGCCCTGAGCACTGCTGGGTGTGATCCAGCACCTCTGTCCACTCTGTGGCTATGACCTGCATGGCTATGTCTCCTTAGGCCACTAGCCATGATCCAAGGCTTTGGGGATGTCTCACCATCAGGGACAGGTTAAGTGAGAGAGCTGACGAAGGGAGGGGGAGCCACGGATACAGTGGGAGCCAAGCACTCAGTGTCCCCTGAGCGCCCACAGAGCAGGGACAGTGGACTCTGCAGGAAGTTGCTGGAGGGCTCTTCAGAGGAGGTGGGTGTGGCAGGACAAGCATGTATTCCCGGATGGGAGAAGCCTCCCTGCAGCATGCCCTAAATCAGCACATTCTAGAAGCCACCCACAGGGCTGAGACCGAAAGGATGCAGGAGGCCTCGGAATATGCAGGGGCGCTGCCAGGGGCTTCGGTTTTGGAGCTGGGGAGGGCAGACTGTGTGGGTGGTCGGGCGGGGTCAGGTGGAGGACCAGGCCTTGGGGAAGGGAGGAGGATTTGGGAGTTTCCCATGGTCTCTCCCTGCTGTTCTTGCCCGAAGCCCCACGCAGGCCCAGTTAAGCAGAGACATTCTGGCCTGTCTTTATCTCTGGTCTGGGGCCCTCCGCTTGGAAGAGAAGAAGCTGGGTGGGGCTTCCAGACTGTCCAGCTGGGAGTTTATTTGTATTAATGATTTACCCAAATATGGCGTGTTTCACTTTTGGTTTCATTTTTTTTAAGTATTTTATTATACCACCGTGAGATATACAATTACAAAGATGTTCATATTTGGGTTTCGCCATACAGTGTTCCAGCACCCATCCCTCCACCAGAGCCCATCTCCCACCACCAACGTCCCCGATTCCCTCCCCCTCCCCAGTCTGCCTCCATGGCAGGTTCTTTATTTCTTTTCCCTTTCTCTCTATCTCTTTCTCTTTTCCTTCCCTTCCAGATTGTGGATTACAGTACATACATTAAATTGGTTTCATTTTTAAGTTCTAAAAGGATGTGTGTGATTAGGACAGGTCACACAGCTGCAGCTGACGAGCAAAGAACAGAATTTCTGTAACCTGACATTAAGAGGCAGCAGCGTGTTTCACTTTTGGTTTCATTTTAAGCCTTAAAAGGGTGAGTGTCATCAGGACAGGTCATACGGCTGCAGCTGATGAGCAAAGAACAGAATCTCTGTAAAATGATATCAAGAGGCAGCTTCCTGGTAAGTTGGTGTGTGTGTTTGGGCGAGGGGCACCTCCTCCTCCATCCCCACCCTGTACCCCCTATGGCTCCTCACTCTCATCCACTCAACACTGCTCTGATGCAGGTAGGTGAAGTAACTTGTGCCAAAAGGGGTTGATTCTCCCAGTGGCTTATGAATAATGTGGCAGGTCATGCTACAGGCGACTTGGGTGAAATGGGGAGACTTAAAAATGGGGGGTCTGTCTCTATTCTGCTGACCTTGGTCACTGTGGGAAGCCCCTGGGTGGGTTTGGGCTGGCGAACTCTGCGAAGCTCACCTGTGTGGCACGTGGAAGCCAGTGCCCCCCAGCCCTACATGACAGCCACCAAGCAGTGTGAGTTCTCTCCATCTGCATGGGGTGGGGATTGGCCCCCGATATCTGAGTGTTTGGGGAGGCGGGAATTTGGCCCCAAGTGTGGATCTGCTCTTGGCAGGGAAGTGGAAGTTGGCCCAAACTTCTGCCCTGGTTTTCTGGGAGCGTTTTGCCTCCCATGCAGAAAAGAATTTAAAGGGTGGGACTGGAGCGACAGCACAGCAGGTAGGGTGTTTGCCTTGCGTGCAACCAACCTGGTTTGATCCTCGGAATCCCATATGGTCCCCAGGCACCACAAGGAGTGAATTCTGAGTGCAGAGCCAAGAGTAAGCCCTGAGCATTGCCGGGTGTGACCTAAAAAGGGGAAAAAAAATTAAAAAGGAGACGAGAGAAAGAAAACTTTTTTTAAAAATAAATTTTTAGTTTTTTTAGAATAAATTCTCTGTTTCAATGGAACAAAGAGATAGTGACCGGTAAAGGCTCTTGTGTTACATGTAGCTGACCCACATTAGACCTCTGATGCCCCCCAAGCTCAATAAGAGTGACCCCTGTGGAGCCTGTGTCCTTGAGACTAGTTGACCCCAGAAGGATGGGGGTGCTGGGGGCTCCTATTTGGAGACAGCGTAGGAGGAGGCTGAGGGTGAGGGGCTCTGAACCTCTGTCCCAGCACACTCTGTCCCCCTGCACCCCTGGGCCCGACTGACCAGGCTGAGGGGACAAAGGTTTTCTGTCGAGACTCACGGACCAAGTTGTCCCTGAGACCCAAAGACTCAGGCTCGGCGTCACCCCCTCAGTGCCAGGTCCTGGGGACGTGACTCCCTTGGGGGTGTGGCTGTGCAGGCTGCAGCAGAGAATGAACAGACAAGGGACGGGCAGTCTGTGGCTGCTCAGCCGGGGACACCCTGACCCTGGGGTCATCAGGCCTCAGGTGCTGGGGCAGGGAGAGGCAAGGGGACGAGGTGGGGGTGGGGTGACCGCAGGGGTCTTGGCCATGAGATTGCTCCTGCTCCCCCCCCTGGCCAGAAGTGCCCACATTCCTAGGACGGAGGCGCCGGGCACTTCTCGGGATGTACACATGGGGGTGGTGGTGAACAGAGCTGCAGGGAGGGGGCCCCGAGTCCCCCTGCTAAGAGGGGTCACCCCCACCCCGCCTCCAAGACCCATTCCCGGGATGAACTCAGCGGACCCCTTCTGAGATTCCTGAGCTCTGGTCCACTGTGTAACATCTGCTTTTGGTTTCTTTTCCAAGTCAAGCAGGCCCAAGGCAACACTTGAGGAGTTACTGGGAGAGTACGGGTCCTTCCCAGTTTCCTCCAGGAGCAGCTGAAGCCTCTTGAGGGCCGCAGGGGCGAGGCTCTGCCACGCTGGCTGGTTTCTCTGATCTTGATATTTGCTCTGTGAGTCAGGCCTCAGGTGAGGCTGTTGGTACATACTCTGGAAATGTGCCTGATAGTCACTCATTTTGCTCTCTGTCCTCCTCTCCCCAGATAAAAGAACCATAGGTGAAAGAAAATATTCTCGTGAAGAGCCAGTTCCTTCTCTGCTGTAAGTGATGGTCGGGGTTTGAGAGACATCCTTTCTCTTCCTAAGGGCCCTCAATGCAGGTTTTGGGGTTGCCGTGGAGCTGGGGAGCACATGCACGAAGGACCAAACTTGTAGTCCCTGAACTATAAGGCCAGCAAACTGGCCTTTGGAGCAATTTACCTGGATGAGTCCTTAAAAACAGAGACCTGGGAAGCAGCGACCCTTAAAAACAGAGACCTGGGAAGCAGCAGGACAGGGCACTCCTCACCCATAGTGACTTTCAGTAGTTAAAAATTATTGATGTACCCCCTTCCAGCATAAAGGGCTGGGACTTTGCAAAGGGACCAAGTCACACCCATCTTCAGACCGCCCTCCTGACGCCATCCACTCCCGACACCAAGCAGCTCCCCCAATCTCCCCACCAGGTGTGCTCCCTCGGCGGGCAGCCCCCGAGGCACCCCCTTCCAGCATAAAGGACTGGGACTTTGTGAAGAGGGACCAAGTCACACCCATCTTCAGACTACCCTCCTGGCGCCATCCACCCCAACGCCCAGCAGCTCCCCGCTCTCCCCACCAGATACCCCAACACACATTTTCAACCTACAATAGTCATTATGGTAAAGCAACGCAGAATTCCTTCAAGCTCTACGATTGAAGTCACTAATACAGATGAGTCCAGCAATAACGATGAGCTATATAACCTCTCTGAAAAGGAATTTTGGAAGGAACTGTTAAAGATTCACAAGGAACTCAAAGAAACAATGGCATACAAAGTCAATAAAATACAAGAGGACATGAGAGCAGAATTGAGTAAATTTCAGAACAAAGTACAAGCAGAAATGACATATATTAAAAATGAGGTAAATGAACTGAAAAAGACAGGGGAAGGCCTCCAAAGCAGAGTAACAGCTACTGAAGAAAGAATTAGTGATCTCGAAGATGAGGTTCAGAGATTCTGTAGACAACACCAGAAGGTGGAGAAAAAGACTCACAATCAACAAACAGACTACCAGAGAAAATCGGGATGAAGCCAAAAAAGGAACAACATACGCATCATTGGGGTCCCAGAAGGGCAAGAAGAAAACCCTGAGGAAGAAGAAACTGTCAAAGCCATCATCGCTGAGAAGTTCCCTGAACTGAAAAAAGCATGCTCCCAGATACAGGAGGCCCGTAGGATACCAGCTAAAAGAAACCCCAAAAAGAATACTCCAAGACACATCCTTATTAAAATGACAAAAACGATAGACAGAGATAGAATACTGAAAGCAGCAAGATCAAAGAAGGAAATCACATACAAAGGAGCATCCCTGAGATTTACAGCAGACTTCTCAGATGAAACACTCCAAGCCGAAAACAATGGTGGGATATTGTGAAAAGACTCAATGAACTGCAGGCTTCACCAAGAATTCTTTACCCAGCTAGACTTACTTTCAGATGTGAAGGAAAGATACACAACTTCACAGACAAACAACAACTCAGGAAATTCATAGACTCAAAACCAACTTTAAAAAGAAGGATTGAAAGGTCTATGGTAAAATAAGACAACCCAAAACCACAACAAATTTAAACAGGAAGATGGCACAAAATCCAATGACAATAATCTCTCTCAACGTCAACAGTCTAAATGCACCAATTAAGAGACATAGGGTGGCAAAATGGATTAAAAAACTGAATTCAACATTCTGCTGCCTACAAGAAACACATCTGAATAATCAGAACAAATAGAGACTCAACGTCAAAGGCTGGAAGACCATTCTCCATGCAAACAACTCCTCCAAAAAGGCAGGTGTGGCCATACTCGTGTCTGACAATATAGACTTCAGGCTGAAAAAGGTTAAAAGGGACAATGAAGGCCATTTCTTAATAATTAAGGAGTATGTATACCAGGAAGAAATCACACTACTAAACATATATGCGCCAAACGAGGGGCCAGCAAAATACTTAAAACGACTATTAATAGACCTCAAAGAAGACATTAACAGTAGCACAATAATAGTCAGAGGCTTCCAACACTGCCTTATCGACTATGGATAGATTGATGAGGCTGAAACTCACCAGGGAAATACTGGACCTGAAGGAAGAAATGGAAGAAAGAGAGCTGGTTGATATAGACAGGGCTTTTCATCCCAAAAAAGCTGAATACACATTTTTCCAGTGCACATGGAATATACTCCAAGATAGACCATATACTGAGCCACAAAGCATACCTCAACAAAATAAAAAAGATTGAAATTGTGTCGACTATCTTTTCAGATCACGATGCAATGAAAATAGTAGTTAACCAAACACAGAAGCTGGGAGCTAAACCAAACACCTGGAAACTAAACAGCTCACTGCTGAACAACAAATGGGTCATAGAAGAAATCAAAGAGGAAATCTAAAGATTCCTAGAAACAAATGACAATGAAGATACCAACTATCAGAACTTTTTGGGACACAGCAAAAGCTGTGTTAAGAGGAAAGTTCATAGCTCTGCAAGCATTCACCAGGAAAGAAGAAAGGGCCCACATAAATAACCTGACCTCACAGTCTTAAAAATATTAAAAAAAGACCAACAAAAGAAGCACAACCCAGGCAGAAGGAAGGAAATAATAAAACTAAGGGAGAAAATCAACGAGCTGGAAACCAAAAAAAACAATCCAAAAGATTAATGAAACCAAGAGCTGGTTCTTTGAAAAAATTAAACAAGATCGACAAGCCACTGGCAAGACTTGTAAGGACAGGGAAAGAGAGAACCCAAATAAACAGAATCAGAAATGAAAATGGTGACATCACAACAGAAAAAACAGAAATCCAAAAGATCATCAGAGGTTACATTGAGAACCGGTGTGCCACAAAACATGAGAACCTAGAAGAAATGGATAAATTCCTGAAGTCCTATAACCTCCCACGACTGAAACAAGAAGACCTCCAATACCTGAATAAGCCTATCACCATCGAGGAAATTGAAACAGTAATTAAAAGTCTGCCCAAATACAAAAGCCCAGGTCCAGATGGGTTCACTAGCGAATTCTACCAAACCTTTAAGGAGGACCTACTGCCAGTCCTGTTCAAGCTCTTCCAGGAAATAGAAGAAACAGAAACACTCCCAAACAGCTTCTATAAGGCACACATCACCCTGATACCCAAAGCAGGGAGAGACAACACAAAGAAGGAAAATTACAGACCAATCTCCTTGTTGAACACAGATGCTAAGATCTTCAACAAAATACTAGCAAACAGAATCCAAAGACTCATCAAAAAGATCATACATCATGACCAAGTAGGATTCATCCGGGGAATGCAAGGATGGTTCAACATTCGCAAATCAATCAACATAATACATCATATCAATAAGAGAAAAAATAAAAACCACATGGTCCTATCAATAGATGCAGAAAAAAGCATTTGACAAGATCCAGCACCCATTCATGATTAAAACCCTCCAGAAAATGGGAATTGAAGGGAAGCTTCCTCAAGATAGTCAAAGCCATCTACCAAAAGCCCACAGCGAGTATCATTCTCAATGGGGAAAAATTGAAAGCCTTCCCCTTAAGATCAGGAACACGACAAGGTTGCCCTCTCTCACCTCTCTTTATTCAATATAGTACTGGAAGTACTCGCCACTAGCAATCAGAGAAGAAAAAGGACATTAAGGGCATCCAGATAGGCAAGGAAGAAACCAAGCTATCATTATTTGCAGATGACATGATATTATACTTAGAGAACCCTAAACTCTCGACCCAAAAAACTCTTAGAAACAATAGATTATGTATAGTAGAGTGGCAGGGTACAAAATCAATACCCAAAAGTCGGTGGCTTTCCTATACACAAATAACGAAAGAGAAGAAAGGGATATTAAGAAATCAGTTCCATTCACAATTGTACCACAGAAAATCAAATACCTAGGAATCAGCTTAACCAAGTGTGTAAAGGACCTATACAAAGAAAACTACAAGACACTGCTTCAAGAAATAAAAGAGGACACGAGGAAATGGAAACACATTCCCTGCTCATGGATGGGGAGAATTAACATTGTCAATATGGTAATACTCCCTAGAGCTTTGTACAGATTCAATGCGGTTCCTATAAGGATACCCATGACATTCTTTAAAGAAATTGACCAAACACTCCTGAAATTCATATGGAATAATAAACCCCCCACGGATAGCTAAAGCAATCCTTGGGAAAAAGAAGATAGGAGGCATCACCTTTCCCAACCTCAAACTGTACTACAAAGCAGCAGTAATAAAAACAGCATGGTACTGGAATAAAAACAGACCTGTGGACCTATGGAATAGAGTTGAGTATCCTGACACCCACCCTCAGAGACATGATCAGTTAATCTTTGATAAAGGTGCAAAGAGTCCAAACTGGAGTAAGGAAAGCCTCTTCAACAAGTGGTGCTGGGAAAACTGGACAGCTACATGTAAAAAATGAATTTGGACCTGTGTCTAACACCATGCACAAAAATCAGATCAAAATGGATTAAAGATCTCAATATCAGACCTGAATCCATAAAGTACATTGAAGAAAATATAGGAAAAACCCTCCACGACATTGAAGCTAAAGACATCTTCAAAGGTGAAACACCATTAACAAAGCAACTAGAAGAAAACATAAACATATGGGACTACATGAAACTAAAGAGCTTCTGCACCTCAAAAGAAACAGTGACTAAGATACAAAGGCAGTCCACAGAATGGGAAAGAATATTCACCCAATACCCATCTGATAAGGGGTTAATATCTAGGATATATCAGGCACTGGTACAGCTCTATAAGAAGAAAACAGCCAACCCCATCAAAAAATGGGGAGAAGAGATGAACAGAAACTTTAACAAGGAAGAAATTCGAATGGCCAAAAGGCATATGAAAAAAATGCTCATCATCACTAATCATCAAAGAGATGCAAATCAAAACAACAATGAGATATCACCTCACACCACAGAGACTGGCCCATATCCAAAAGGGTAAAAGCAACAAGTGCTGGCGTGGATGTGGGGAAAAGGGGACTCTCATACATTGTTGGTGGGAATGTAGACTTGTACAACCTTTCTGGAAAACAATATGGAAATTCCTCCAAAGACTAGAAATTGAGCTCCCTTTTGACCCGGCCATACTACTCCTGGGAATATACCCTGGGAAGCCAAAAACACACAGCGGAAACACAATCCGCACTTTTATTTTCATAGCAGCACTATTCACCATAGCCAGAACCTGGAAACAACCAGTATGCCCGAGAACTGATGACTGGATAAAGAAACTGTGGTACATCTACACAATGGAATACTATGCAGCTGTCAGGGGAAAATGAAGTTATGAAATTTGCCTATAAATGGATGGACATGGAAAGGATCATGTTGATTGAAATTAGTCAGAAGGAAAGAGAGAGACATAGAATGACTGCATTTATTTGCATGACATAAATATATCAGGTGGTCTTACCAAAAGTGGAAATTACCACAAACGTGAGGGAGTCAGCAGTTAGGTAAGACAGAGAAGGGAACATTTGTGAATAAATGTCGAAAGGGCTGATACCAACACAGAACTGAGCATTAAATACAGGCAAAAAATGCACATGATGGCTTCCAAGTGTATGTAGTGCAACCCACAATGTGTAGGAGAAAGAAGGGAGAGAGAGAGGGAGAAGAAAAGAGATAAAGAACCTGCCATTTAGGCAGGCTATGGGAGGGGGAGGGTATTGGGGACATGGGCACTGGTGGAGGGCGGGGTGCTGGAACACTATGTGACTGAAACCTCCAAACATGAACAACGTTGTAATTGTATATCTCACGGTGGTATAATAAAATATTTAACTAAAAAATTATTGGTGTAACCATGTGTTTCGGGATCTAAGACTGAAGATAATTTTTTTTGGCCTGGCATCTTGTGTTATTCTCTTTAAAAAAGAACAATCACAGGGCAGAATAGATAGACAATGGGTTAAGACACTTTTCGTGAGGCTGACCTTTGATTCCGACCCTGACACCAGGTATAACTGCTGATCACTGCCAAAAGTGAACCCTGAACACAGAGCCATGAGTAAGCCCTGAGCACCCCTGGGTATGGTCCCCAAAGAAGGGAAAATTGTAAGGGTTCTTTGTCTTGGAGACTTTTATCTATTTGCTTGTTGAACCGAGGTAACATTATTTTATGAGATGACCTATGTTTGAGGGGGTTCAGATTTACCCCTTCAAAGTGGATGTCCCCTGAGCGGACTAAGAGGCATAGTGGGAGAGTGATTTCCTCGCAGGAGCACCCTGGGTTCATTTCTTGGCAGTGCCAAAACACCAAGAGCTAAAGAAAACGCATGTTACCATCCCAGGCTGACGGCTGTCTTAAAACCCCCTTCCCTGCTCCCTTCCCAGCTGCCCTCTGGAAAACTTGGGTCCTGTCATTCAAGCCCAAGGCCGGGTTTCCTGTTTGCTTCTTTCCATGTTGTCTGCTTAGATCCTTCAAATGAACGAGATCATCTGGAATTTGTCTACTTGTCTGACCTGCCTTCTTCGGATGAGTCTTGTGTTCCGACCATTGTCTTTCCAAGTGTGGATTCCCTCTTAACTCTTCTGACTAGTGACCCTCCTCCTTACCCCCCCCCACTAGTCAATTTTGTTTTGTTTTTCAGTGGGCCACACCTCGTGTGCTCAGAGCTTATCCTGGCTCTGCACTCAGAAATCACCCCTGGTGGTGTTAACGCCAAAGTGGATTCGCCTGTGCAAGTGGGTTCTTGAGGATTGTATGAAAGAATTACACACAAAACTCAGAAGGTTGAAAGTTAGTTTAATGTTCCAGAGGTTTTCAGGTCCCTTCCCAATGTCTAGCCTCTCTGTAACCCATGAACGAATTCCTGGTCCTGTCCCACGCAGTCTACTACATCCCACAAAGATGGCCGGTCCTGTTCCTGTGCTGCTCTCTCAGTGCCTGCTGCTGGGCCTCCCAACTGGACCCCAGAGGTCCCTGTTGTCCTGTCCTGCTTTCCCTTAGTCTCCAGCTTCTACCCTGTCCATGTGGGTGAGACTCCTGTGCTCAGTACCTCGCCCTGTACCTGGGCGTCTGTGCCCTGCCTGAACCTGGGCTATCCTGGGCATCTAAGCCCTATTGTAACCTGGGCCTCTGAGCCTGGCCCTTCCTGTAGCAGCCCTTGCCTGACCTTTTGTGGCCTATCCCTACTGAGCCTTGTATCCTGGGCATGTAGCCCTACCTGATCTAAGGAGAGAGGGAGGGACCGGTTGGGAGCAGCTGGCCAGAGAGCAAAGCGAGAGAGAGCTCTTCTCTTCTCCTCTTTTCCTCTCCTCTCCTCACTTCACTTCACTTCTCAGGGGAGGAGCCTGGAGTTCCCTTTTATTTGTTGCCAAATCCCGACCCCAGGTATTCCCTTCTACATTTTGATTGGCTACCTATTCCATGGGTGGGATTAACTACCTGAGTCCTAAATTCCTCCCTTAGCTCCAGCTGTATCAGTGGGACTTGGGACTCCGTGGGTTGTAGGGGCTCAAACTTGGTGGCATCCAAGTCATGCCCTCCCTCCCTGCTGTACTATCGCTCCAGCTCCAGCCCCAGCCCCATATCTATTCTTTTTTTTCTCTTTGGGGGTTGCTCCTGGCGATGCTCAGGTGTTCCTCCTAATTCTGCATTCAGAATGTACTCCTGGCAGTGCTCAGAGGGACCTATGGGGTGTCAGGGGTAAATCTGCGTTGGCTGCGTGCAAGGCAAAATGCCCTCCCTGCTGTGCTGTCGCTCTGGCCTATATTCTCTAGCCACTCATCTGTCAGGAGCACCAAGGGTCTGTCTGTAGCTTAGTTAGAAAAATTGCTGCAAAACATTTTTTACAATCTGTGCTTTTTTCACTCATGTTACTGTGTTTGAGATGATAGCTAGGAGTAAAAAATTTGTTGGACTCGATCGTGGGATTGATGGTTCATCTCTGGAAAACTCTGGATAGTTTCTGTAGAGGCTGGGTCAGCTTCTGTTCTCACCACACACAGTATGTGAGAATTCCTTGACTTCCAAATTCTGTCAGACTCTTCCTACTTCTGACCTTGAGAAACAGGTTCATTCCCAAGGGAGTGAGGTGACATCTCAATGTCATTCAAGTTCTGTTTCCCTCATAATGGTCTCATGGGCCCTTTTTCCTGGGTTTTCCTCAGTGTGTGACATGGTAATTCTATTCCTTGAGAGAATTTAGGTCAACTCTCTCCAACAAGAGTCCAGCTATCTGCAGGGTAATTGTTCTTTGTGCTATCATTAAAGAATGAGAAAAAAGTGCCTGTGGTAATGGTTATGGGAGAACCACCGGAGGCCTGGGCTTCCTTGTGGCTCTGGACACTTGTTTCGAAGTTCCAGGGCCCTCAGCGATGGCAGGTTTCACAGGTGGGAAGGGTGAAGGCACTGGAAGGCTGGAACCTTAAAGTTTTTCCAATGAGGAAGGGCATCAGTATAGGTGCTATTCGCAGTGAGAGGGAGCCAGTTGCTGTGAACAGAAGGATGAGAGAGTCTTTTCATGTTATATAGAGGAGACCAGGGTCATTGAAGACATGGAATATAGATCAGGGAGACTTGGTTTAATCCACCCTGGCCCCACCGAAAAACATGGGCAAACCCTGGCTGATTGAAACCCTAAATTTTGTGATAGCTCCATCACGAAGAGCAAGGACTGTGGGAGAGCT
Organism: Cryptotis parvus; assembly: GCA_021461705.1. Taxonomy (NCBI): domain Eukaryota; kingdom Metazoa; phylum Chordata; class Mammalia; order Eulipotyphla; family Soricidae; genus Cryptotis; species Cryptotis parvus. Next base: position 14,790 of record JAJIBD010030356.1, read on the forward strand.
GTAGTTATTGAGGAAAAGCAGAGGGGAGGAACTTTCTAGAAACTCACCACAGTTGCTCTCTCATCAGTCAGCAAAAACAAGACCAACTCACCTTCCAAGGTGCCATCAGATTGCTCCAAACCCTCCTTCTGTGCTTGGGGCCGTTGTTTCTCAAACCTCGCACTTGACTGTCTGTCTGTCTGTCTGTCTTTGTGTCCCCACTGGCCGCTAGAGTAACTGCAAGGACTTGGGGAATGTCTCGAAAGGCAGCAGCAGAGACAGGAGACAGAGGAACACATTGTGCTAAGAACATTTCTGTATCTGTCACTTCCTGTGGGAGGCCCCTGGCCCCTGTCCCCTGGCTGCCTCCCAGTGCCCAGCTGCTCACGCTGGAATCCACACTCTGTTTCTCCTCCCCAGGGTGAAGCCTCACCTCTGTGCACCTGAAGAAAGACTCAGTGAGGGAGACACACCGAGATCTAGGCACCAGGGTGCAGGTAGTCAACTTCTGTTCAGGACCTGTTTCTGTGGAGGCGCCCAGGGGTGTCTCCTGGCTAAGTTACCCCAGTGCTATCAGGAAAGAAGAGGGGTGCTCACAGGTAGCTGGCAAACAGCTTAATAAACCCTCAGACAAGGACATGATCTCTTCATGGTGGATCGCAGTGATTTACATTCATTTTAATCCAAAGAAATAGCTTTTGATAATTCCAATAGCAATTTATTGGTAACAAGCAATATCAAATACATTGTTGTGACCCAAGAGAGAAGCCAATCTCAAGCCCAGCTCGTCAGGACCCCACCCTAGAGAGAAGCCTATTTCACAGACACAGATGGAGCTGCTACTGGCTCTCCCCCATTGCACACAGTACATCAGTAAATGCAAAAACTAAGAGTTCCCACATGGCAGAGCCTGGCACGCTACCCGTGTCATATTTGATATGCCAAAAACAGTAATAATAATAGACCTCATTCCAATGACCCGAAGGAATGACTTGAGGCTCTTCACGTTCCTGGAGCAAGCAGAGGCCCTTTGGCTATACTACTACGTGATAGGGACAAATAGAGATGCTACTGGTGCCCGCTCAAGCAAATCAATGAACAATGGGAAGGCAAGTGACAAGTGATACTAGAACCTATGAGAGTAAAGCCTTTTAAAACTGTGCTGGATTCCTAAAGCTTTCACCCATTCTTTGCCAGCTTTGGAGGTAGAAGGGAACTCATTCCCTATCATTGGGGACCCAGTGGTTCCCCCCCACAGGGTCCATCAGATCCCCCTTTGCAGTGATTTTCACTAAAATTTAGAGGGAAATTCTCTAAAGCTGAATGCTAGTAAACAGCTCCAGTTTACTACACAGAAGGGAGGCAGAGTCTGACAGAGATTCAGCTCTGACACTTTCCTTGTTCTCATGAGTCATCACCGCCCCATAGTCAATTTGGGACAAAAACCATAGTGTAATATCAGCCACAAACTATCCACATAGCTGCTCTAGAGACTCTAATCCTTTCCAAAAGTGAGACAAATACCACATGACTATATTAATTGTGGTATGTACACCAACACAGCACCTGCCATATAATACTGTTGGGTACATTTTCCAATTTCAAAAGCCCCAGACAAAAGAAAACTTGAATCGGTGAGGACATCTAGGGACCCAGGTATCACTCCCCAAGACTTTAGGTCTATAGGCAACCTAAGTATTTTCCATGACATACTATATTCTCTGAATGAAAGAGTTCCCCTTGTGATCCTTCTCCTCTTTGTTTATACAGAGTTCCCATTCTAAGAACACCTGCAGTGTTTATGGTATTGACCTATCCTGACCTAGGTGGTTCTTTTATTAGATAGCCACTACTTAAGAGTTCCTGCCACCTGCTCCTTGGAGGTGTTGCAAGTGTGGCTGTGGTGCCCGGTTGCATCTGCAGGTGGCAGACAGGAGACAGGGCTTGTCTGCACCCAGGGCTCTGCCCCATGGGCCCTGGATGGTTGATGGTCTGACATAGAACAAAAACAGGGACCCCCCTGGGATTAACCCAGAGCCACGGCAGAACCTGGCAAGCTACCCGTGGTGTATTCGATAAGCAAAAAAAAGTAACAATAATGGACCTCATTCCCAACAAATGGAGACGTTACTGGCACTCACTCAAGCAAATCTATGAACAACGGGAAGATAAGTGATGCAAGTGATACTCAAGAGCATCTTTTTAAAAATATTTTTTATTATACCACTGTGAGATGTACAGTTACAAAGATGTTAATGTTTGGGCTTCAGTCATACATTGTTCTAGCACCCATCCCTCCACCAGTGCCCATTTTCCCACCAACAATGTCTCCAGATTCCCTCCTCTCCCTTAGCAGCCACTTGTCCTCTTCTCTCTCTCTCTCTCTCTTTTACTTAAGAGCATCTTAAGATGATTACTTATTTTCTGTTTGAATCAGTACACTGGGACATATTCATGCATGAAATGTATTTAATCTATAGAAAATTCCTTACATTTCTCAAATTCCATTTGATAGGTTAAGATCTGTGACTTATGAAAGATAGATCTTATGTGACTCACAATAAAGGTGACAAAATAGCTTGTTAATTAACCTTCCTTCATTGTTACAGGGATAAGGAAGAAGCACTCAGGGAGGAAGGCAGTCTAAAAACAGAAATGGAAGAACACAAAGACACAGATAATAAGGAAAAAATGCAAGTAATGGAATTTCGGAAAGACAAAGTTAGAAACCAGCTGGAGAAGGAGCACAGAGAGAGGTTTATGAAAGAGATACCTCAGGTGATTTTGAAACTTGAGATGCAAATAGCAGAACTTCAAGCGTTGGCAGACAAGGCTGACAATGTCCACAGGATGTGCAACCATCTCCAATATATCAACCAGTGTCACCAGCATTGTGTCTGATGTCATGACCTTTGCTGGCATAACTCTGGCCCTGTGACAGCTGGGGCAAGTCTAGCATTATTAGCAACAGGAGTGAGACTGAAGATGGCATCTACTGTGACCATTTTGTCTACCAACATGGTGGAAACCTTCATCCAGTCATCCATAAAAACTGAAGCCAACAAGCACTTGAAATCAGCTGAAGTCAACATAGAAGATTTCATGGAACATCTTTCCAAACTTTTTCTACATGACTCGGGCCATAGTGTTGACTGAAATCAATGTTCATGTAGCATCCAAAGCCTTAAGACTCGTGGAAGCTGTAAATGTATCAATCCAAAGTGGTCAGCAGGCACAGAGAGATTTTGAAAGCACATTTCCAAATAAGTCCAAAAGGGAGCCCGTTTCATGGATCTGGTCAGAGCAAGCCTCCCCATTGTTGGTGATGTATGGTCTTGTGGAAGAGTTAGAAGACTTGCATAAAGGGTCAAAGACAAAATCAGCCGAAGAAATTAGGCAGTTTATTCAGAAGTTGGAGCTGATACTAGTGGGACTCAGAAACTGTCCTACAAATCTGCTTGGCTGCTGATTTTTTGTTATTCCCCTTATTATAGGAGCACAGGGAGCAGAGACTCATGTGGGGCAAGGGCAGGAGACAATGGCTTAGAACGGAAAAGAGGATGAGATGAAGATTATGGAATTAGTGCTAGGAGTTTTGACATTTATATCAAAGAACACAGGGATAGGCTTAAGGGTGATAAGTCAAAAATAAATCAGGCACATAGGTTGAAATAAGGGAGGGGAAGAGGGAGCCTAGACAGTGTAAGGGATGAGAAGTAATTTTGAATCAAGGAAGACTTTCATGGCATATCGAAAGAAGATGGATAATATCCCAGAGAATATACAGAAGTAACAACCAGGTTGCATATGGGGAGAAAATTGGAAGCCAAAGCGTTTGCATATGGACACAACAACGGTAATGACTTTCCCCATGGTTTCATGCTACAATAATTTGAAGAGAAAAGTGCCTGCCAGGAGCAGAGTGGGGTGGGAGAGAGGGGAGTCAGGACATTGGTGTTGGGAAGGGTGCACTCTAGTAGAGGGATAGGTGCTGGAATACTGTATGGCTAGGCAATGCATAGACAGCTTTGTAATGTATATCTGATGGGATAATAGATAGATTAGAAAGATAGATAGATGAATGAATGATAGATAGATGAATAGATAGATAGATAGATGAATGGAATAGATGATATAGATAGATGGAAGTAGATAGATAGATAGATAGATAGATAGATAGATAGATAGATAGATAGATAGATAGATAGATAGATAGATAGATAGATAGATATAGATAGATAGATAGATGATAGATAGATAGATAGATAGATAGATAGATAGATAGATAGATAGATAGAGGCAACAAATCCTATTAACTCATGTTGAGGCAAATAAAAGAATTCCCTTCCCTAGTATTTGTCTTTGTGCTGCCATTTCAAGATTATTCACCAATTGCCTTCAAGAAGGTTGGTCTTAGGTAGGCTGTGACTTGATTATGGCCCATATAGGTCTGATAGTGGTTTGGTGCTGTTGGTGGAGGTGGCAGTGACCTGATTGAATGAACATGAATATAGAAGAATCTTTAGTGTTTTTAGGATGCACTGGTATGGCCTTGAATAGAATTTCTAATAGTGATAGGAATAATAGCTTATTAAGCAAAAGGGTTGATGGCTTGTGCTTACTGAAGTTCCATGTCAAGACCAGCCTGCTCTGGTAAAGACACACAAACTATCAAGGAGCTCGGATTTTCTTGAGAGCAAAACAGATGATGTATCAGAGGTATTATTTCTGCTCTGGATGGGTTTCTCCCTGTTTTATGCAGATGGTTTGTAGCAAACACGGTGACATTCTGAGTGTGTATCAGGTTTCTTGACAAACTCATGAATTAAATCAGACCTACATCATGATGCTCTTTCAGAATGAATATACAATTTCAGGTAGGATGGACAGAAATAAAGAAATGGACAGAGAAGGAGACACTGTACAGCAAAGTCCTTCCCAGTAGATGAAAGCTAGACTCAGGTTTCTGCCTACCCATTGCTTTTAGGGCACCATCAGGCCTGGATGTGGCATTCAGTGAGTCTTGGCAGTCTGGAAATCTTGTTTCACCCACCATCCCACTCTATACTCAGTAGTTACTCATGGCTCTTCACTTGGGAATTACTGCTGGCGGTGCTGGGAACCATATTGGTTTGAGATTTAGGAACCTGGTTGGTCATATACAAGGCAAACGCCCTACCAGCTGTAACCATATGGGATAGGACTGTGGGGGAGGGCCCTTGCCTTGCACATGGCCAACCTGGGTTCAATCCTAGCATTCCATAGGATCTCCTGAGCACTGCGAGAGTGTCCACGGGAGAGCAAGTTAGGAAGTAATCACAGTTTACAGTTGTGAGTGGCAGAAAAGCAAACAAAAGATTAAGGGCCAGGGATAGCTGGGAGGCATTTGCCTTGCAAGAGGCTCACGGATCGATCCTGGCATCCCACACGGTCCCCCAACCTCTGCAGGAGTAATTCCTGAGCCCAGAAGTAACCTGAGCATTGCTAGAGGCTGGCCAAAGAAAAAAAAGATTAAAATAGAGGCAGAACCACACTGTGAGTAGGCGATCTATAGCCCATCCTTGGCTCTGGTGCAATACTGTCAGGGTAAAATCCATGAAGCACATTCAGCCCCATCCCGCTTTCTAGAACTTTCTCTAAACTTCCCAAGCAAAAACTCCTGTCTCCTTTAAAGGCTCACATTATCCTTGGCCGGGTCACCACCATTCTACACCCTGTGTGTCTGCATTTGCCTGAATTAAAGTCCTACAGGTAGAATCAGACAGTTTCTGTTCTTGATAGTTTGCGCTTCATGACATATCATCTAGTCTGTGTATCAAGCACCACAAGTCAGAATTTTCCGTTTTAAGACTGAAGAACGGTCTGTTCCATTCATCCCCCTGCAAGATCCTGTTTGGCGCCACCTGTTGGTCTATACTTAGGTAAAGCTGCTCTGACCGTACTCACTATCACTATCTTCCCGCTGATCATATATTTGCTAGAGCGGGCACCGGTAATATCTCCATATGTCTGTCTCATGCTAGTAGAACCCAAAGGCATCCGCTTGCTCCCAGGAGCGTAAGGAGCCTCAAACCTAGGTCTAGGGTATGACCTAATATAAATGTTACTGGTATTTGGCATATCAAATGCTGACACGAGCAGCTGCCAAGCTTGCCATGCAGGTAGCATACTCTTGTGAGTCACCTCCAAATCAAGCAATTATTGATGAACCACACTAAGCGGCCGCTAGGCTGGACTGTGATAGTCTGGTCTGCTAGGTGGAGTTCTGACGGAGGAAGTCCAGATGTGTAAATGGTGGCCCCATGGAGTAGGGAGTTGTCTGGCTTGTTCTAGGCTCTGCTAGGGTAGCGGGCCAGGGGCTTGAACCACCATGCCTCCCGGGCAGGCCTCATGAGCGGCTCGGCACAGGAGAGCAAGTGCTTGGCTCTGCCCATGTCACGAGAGTCTGACATGTCCATGTCTGCACATGACTAGTATCTTTGTTTTTGTTTCTGTTTGAGAAACTCACCAGGCTGTGATTGGGTTTATTCCTCACTCAGGATCAGAATCTCCTGGCAGTTTTGAGATCATGCCTAGGATAGCGAGGGATCAGACCCGGGCCTGAACGCATGCAAGGCAAATGCCCTACTGGCTTTACTATCACTCTGACCCCAAATATACCCAATTTCAATCGTGTTCACCTGTGGAGAAACACACTAGGACTATCCCCCGGATGAGTGAGCAGTCTGGCTATGATAATGGTCAAGGGCAAGGCTGTCGTCCTTACACTCCCAGTGACAAGCACTACCAGGTGCACTCGGCGTGGAACACTGTGCCCTGTTGCACAGATCAAAGTTCAGTTTTGGCTGTTGGAAAGCCAGTATGAGAGACAAGGGGTTGGTCTTGAGAAAACATGTTGATTTGGGGAGGCTGATGGGTTGGAGAATAAGGCAAGAATAAGGCCAAACACTGTCTCCACATCATCACCTTCTTAGGCTTGAGTTTGGGGGCTAGACAGGGCCAGTGAGAACAAATCCAAAGCAGAAAAAGGGTGGAGTGAAATCTGGAAATTAAGGGTCCGTTATTCCAGAGCCCATGAGAGTGGTTTGACAAAGTCCTGGAACATCACGAATTTGATTTTGCCAAATATTTTTAAAATTTATTTATTTTTAATGAATCTGCATGAGAGTACAGTCACAAAGTTGTTCATGATTGGATTTCAGCCATATCATACTCAACCTCATCCCTTACACCCAGAATTTTGTTTTACCTACCAATGTCCGAGTTTCCCTCCTGCCACCCCCCTCCACGCCTCTATGCGGTACTTTCTTCTCTCTGTGTCTGTGTCCGTCTCTCTCTCTCCCTGTGTCTTTCTCCATCTCTCTCGACCTCTCTCCTGCTCTCTCTGTCTCTCTCTCTCCCTTTTTGGTTTTATGGTTTGCAGCTGCCTGCTAAGAAGTTACCACCTATATCCCTTAACCTCCTTTCAACCTCAGTACTTGCCCAGAGTGAATGTTTCCAACCATTATAGTCATACTGGTCCCTTCTCTGTCCTAACTGCTCTTGGCTACTTGCATAACAACTTACAATCACTGACCAGTCCTACTGGGCCTTGGATGATAGTCTCCCACTTTTTATATCCCCACAAATAGTTCTATCATTCTCGTCTACTCACTCTCCTTCAGACTTATTCCCCTACGGCATGATGCTCTCCATGTCTGTCCAGTTATAAGCAGATTTGTGAATGTTGTGAACTTTGAGAGACTGCTGTGTGACATGGGCTCCAGTGCTCGGCCCACATCATCATGTGAGTTGTCTGTTCTGCAAGTTCATGATCAGACCCCAGTTCCATGCCAAACATAGATTGCAGATGTAGATTCACTGTGTCCCTGTGTCACTATCTTCCTATATCTCATTAGTTGCCAGGTCAGGCACCAATGTTTGTCTCAATATGTTCTGACACATGCGAGATAAACCAAGGCATCATCCCACTCAGGAATTCTAAGAACCTCAAACCACTCCATCAGGTCATCAGAATGAGGTCTAGAATTGTTACTGGTATTTAGCATGTCAAATACGACACGGGTAGCTTACCAAGGCTCTGCGTGCAGGTGGAAACTCTAGTAGTCACCTCAAACTCGAGCAATTATTGATGAGACACGCGGCGCAGAGTGGCTCCTTTGAGGCATATGATCAGCTCTTCTGCTAGGTGGAGCTCTGAGGAGAGAGTCTGGATGTGGGGAATGGCGGCCCCTCATGGTGTGGGGTTCCTCTGGCTTCTTGTGAGAATCTGCTGCTTGGGGCTAGAACCCTCATACCCTCAGACGCATCATGATCAACTGGGCACAGGGAGAGCAAGTAGCAGCTCTGCCCAATGTGTGTGAGTCTCTTTCTAATCTGCAGAAGGAATTAGAAAAGATTACTATATCATTAGGTAACGTATCACTTGTCTTCCTGTTGTTTATGATTTGCTTGAGCAGGCACCAGTAATGTCTCCATTTGTTGAGAATAAGACCTACTATTGTCCTGTTTTGGCATAACAAACACACCACAGGTAGTTTGTCAGGCTCTGCCATGGCTCTGGGTTCATCCCAGGGGGCCTGTCTTTTTCTATGGAGACCATCAACCCAGAGCCACAGGCAGAGCCCTGGGTTTAGACAAACCTGTCTCCCTGTCTGCCTGCTTGCATGGCGGACACCACAGCCACACCTGTAACACTTCAAGGAACAGGTGGCAGGTAACAAAAAAAGTAACATAGCTATATTAATCCTTAATATTTAAGTTGTTGAAGTACAGTACACCCCCACTCCCACAAAGTTTTAAAATCACTAATCTTGGATTCACTGCTCCTCTCTCCTTCCCACTCTTGGTAATTTTAGTTCTATGATCAAAGTCTAGGAATTTGTTTTTTTGCTTTTGGACTGAGTTACAGCATTATAAAAATAAAAATTATTATAGGGTCATAAAAAGCAATATACAGCAGATAACAGGCTTTCCCTTGCCTCAGCTGACATAGTTTCAATCCCTGGCACCCTTATGGTTCACCCAAAGCCTGGGAGATATAGTCCTAGTGCAGGCCTGGATTAAACCCTTTTTGCTGATGTCTCAAATAAATTCTTATATTAGTTTTTAGGTACATGGTTCCATTAAGTATTAATCTTTATATGGTTTAGTGTAGTTATATCTCCACTCAAGATTGTCCTTACCGTCCAGATTGTCCTCTCCCTTCTCTCTCTTCCCCCCCGCCTGCTTGATAACCGAGTTTTGTAATCAAGGCTAAGAGGTTTATAATCCTCGATATTGCCTATTTTCTTGTTTTCTTTCCTCTGGA
>JAJIBD010030357.1:0-33627 GCA_021461705.1 Cryptotis parvus
GAAAAAGCATGCTCCCAGATACAGGAAGGCCAGTAGGATACCAGTATAAAGAAACCCCAAAAAGAATACTCCAAGACACATCCTTATTAAAATGACAAGCAGTAGACAGAGATAGAATACTAAAAGCAGCAAGATCAAAGAAGGAAATCCATACGAAAGGCCATCCCCGAGATTTACAGCAGACTTCTCAGACGAAACGCTCCAAGCCCGAAAACAATGGTAGGATATTGTGAAAAGACTCAATGAACTGCAGGCCTCACCAAGAATTCTTTACCCAGCTAGACTTTTCAGATGTGAAGAAAAGATACACAACTTCGATAAGTAACAACTCAGGAAATTCATAGACTCAAAACCAACTTTAAAGAAGGATTGAAAAAAAAAAAAAAGAGAAGGTTGAAAGAATTCTATAGTAAAACTCGACCCAAAACCATAGCAAGTTTGAAAGCGGAAGATGGCACAAAATCCAATGACAATAATCTCTCTCCGGCGTCAATCGTCTACATGCACCAATTAAAAGAAGAGGAACATAGAAGGTGGCAAAATGGATTAAAAACTGAATCCAACATTCTGTTGCCTACGAGAAACACATCTGAATAATCAGAGCAGAAATACAGACTCAGCGTCAGGCTGGAGACCATTTTCCAACAAATAACTCCTCCAAAGCAGAGTGTGGCCAGCTCGTGTCTGACCCAATATAGACTTCAGGCTGAAAAAGTTTAAAAAAGGGACAGTGAAGAGAGTGCAATAATTAGGAAGTATGTATACCAGGAAGAAATCACTACTAAACAGCCTGATCGTAAGCTTGAGAGGGCCAGCAAATAGCTTGACTATTAATAGACCTCAAAGGAGCCATTAACAGTAGCATAATAATGGTGAGGAGACTTTTCAACACTGCCTTATCGATTATTGGATAGACCAGACGAGACCCTAAAAACACCAAAGGAATACTGGACCTGAATGTAGAAATAGGAAGAAACAGGAAAGCTGGTCGATATATACAGAGGGCTTTTCGCCCAAAAAGCTGAATACATTTACATTTTTCACGTGCACATGGAACATTCTCCAAGACAGACCATATATACCCCCAGGCCACAAAGCATACCTTAACAAAATAAAAAAAAGATTGAAATTGTATTACGACTATCTTTTCAGATCATCTTGTTGCACTGAAAATAGTGTTAACCATAGCACAGAAAGAGGAGCTCAAACCAAACACCTGGAAACTAAACAGCTCCCTGCTGAACAACAAATGGGTCATAGAAGAATTAAACAGAAATCCAAAGATTCCTGGGAAACAAATGACAATGAAGATACCAACTATCAGAACATTTGGACACAGCAAAGCTGTGTGGTAGAGGAAAGTTCAAGGCTCTGCAGCGGTCACAGGAAACAAAGAGGTGGCCACATAAATAACCTGACCTCACAGCTGAGAATATTAGAAAGAATAGGCAGAAGCGCCAACCCTGAGCTGAAGGAAGAAATAATAAAACTTAGGGGAGGAAATCAACTTGAGCTGAAACCAAAAAAAAAAAAACAATCCAAAGATTAATGAAACCAAAAGCTTGTTCTTTTGAAAAATTAAACAAGATTCGACAAGCCACTGGCAAGACTTGTAAGGACAGGAAAAGAGAGAACCCAAATAAACAGAATCAGAAATGAAAATGGTGACATCACAACAGAAAAACAGAAATCCAAAAGATCATCAGAGGATTACTTTGAGAACTGTGCCACAAACATGAGAACCTAGAAGAAATGGATAAATTCTGAAGTCCTATAACCTCCCACGATTAAAACAAGAAGACCTCCAATACCTGAATAAGCCTATACCGTCGAGGAAATTGAAACAGTAATTAAAGTCTGCCCAAATATAAAAGCCCAGGTCCAGATGGGTTCACTAGCGAATTCTACCAAACCTTTAGGGAGGACCTACTGCCAGTCCTGTTCAAGCTCTTCCAGGAAATAGAAGAAAACAGAAACACTCCCAAACAGCTTCTATGAGGCACACATCACCCTGATACCCTAAGCAGGGAGAGACAACACAAAGAAGGAAAATTACAGACCAATCTCCCTGTTGAACACAGATGCTAAGATCTTCAACAAAATACTAGCAAACAGAATTCCAAAGACTCAACAAAAAGATCATACATCATGACCAAGTAGGATTCATCCCTGGGAATGAAAGGATGGTTCAACATTCGCAAATCAATCAACATAATACATCATATCAATAAGAGAAAAAATAAAAACCATATGATCCTATCAATAGATGCAGAAAAAGTATTTGACAAGATCCAGCACCCATTCATGATTAAAACCCTCCAGAAAATGGGAATTGAAGGAAGCTTCCTCAAGATAGTCAAAGCCATCTACCAAAGCCCACAGTGAGTATCATTCTCAATGGGGAAAAATTGAAAGCCTTCCCCTTAAGATCAGGGAACACGACAAAGTTGCCCTCTCTCACCTCTTTTATTCAATATAGTACTGGAAGTACTCGCCATAGCAATCAGAGAAGAAAAGGATATTAAGTGCATCCAGATAGGCAAGGAAGAAATCAAGCTATCATTATTTGCAGATGACATGATATTATACTTAGAGAACCCTAAACTCTCGACCCAAAAAACTCTTAGAAACAATAGATATGCATAGTAGATAAAAGCAGGGGTACAAAATCAATACCAAAAGTCGTGTGGCTTCCCTATACAAATAACGAAAGAGAAGAAAGGGATATTAAGAAATAACTCCATTCACATTGACCACAGAAAAATCAAATACCTAGGAATCAGCTTAACCAAGTGTGTAAAGGACCTATACAAAGAAAACTACAAGACACTGCTTCAAGAAATAAAAGAGGACATAAGGAAATGGAAACACATTCCCTGCTCATGGATGGGGAGAATTAACATTGTCAAGATGGTAATCCCCCTAGAGCTTTGTACAGATTCAATACAGTTCCTATAAGGATACCCATGACATTCTTTAAAGAAATTGACCAAACACTCCTGAAATTCGTATGGAATAATAAACCCCCCACGGATAGCTAAAGCAATCCTTGGGAAAAAGAAGATAGGAGGCATCACCTTTCCCAACCTCAAACTGTACTACAAAGCAGCAGTAATAAAAACAGCATGGTACTGGAATAAAAACAGACCTGTGGATCTATGGAATAGAGTTGAGTATCCTGACACCCACCCTCAAAGACATGATCAGTTAATCTTTGATAAAGGTGCAAAGAGTCCAAACTGGAGTAAGGAAAGCCTCTTCAACAAGTGGTGCTGGGAAAACTGGACAGCTACATGTAAAAAAATGAATTTGGACCTGTGTCTAACACCATGCACAAAAATCAGATCAAAATGGATTAAAAGATCTCAATATCAGACCTGAATCCATAAAGTACATTGAAGAAAATATAGGAAAAACCCTCCACGACATTGAAGCTAAAGACATCTTCAAAGGTGAAACACCATTAACAAAGCAACTAGAAGAAAAACATAAACATATGGGACTACATGAAACTAAAGAGCTTCTGCACCTCAAAAGAAACAGTGACTAAGATACAAAGCCAGTCCACAGAATGGGAAAAGAATATTCACCCAATACCCATCTGATAAGGGTTAATACCCAGGGATATCAGGCACTGGTACAGCTATATAAGAAGAAAACAGCCAACCCCATCAAAAAATGGGGAGAAGAGATTGAACAGAAACTTTGACAAGGAAGAAATTCGAATGGCCAAAAGGCATATGAAAAAATGCTCATCATCACTAATCATCAGAGAGATGCAAATCAAAACAACAATGAGATATCACCTCACACCACAGAGACTGGCCCATATCCAAAAGGGTAAAAGCAACAAGTGCTGGCGTGGATGTGGGGGAAAAGGGACTCTCATACATTGTTGGTGGGAATGTCGACTTGTACAACCTTTCTGGAAAACAATATGGACATTCCTCCAAAGACTAGAAATTGAGCTCCCTTTTGACCCAGCCATACCACTCCTGGGAATATACCCTGGGAAGCCAAAACACACAGCGGAAACACAATCCGCACTTTTATTTTCATAGCAGCACTATTCACAATAGCCAGAACCTGGAAACAACCAGTATGCCGAGAACTGATGACTGGATAAAGAAACTGTGGTACATCTACACAGTGGAATACTATGCAGCTGTTAGGAAAAATGAAGTTATGAAATTTGCCTATAAATGGATGGACATGGAAAGGATCATGTTGAGTGAAATTAGTCAGAAGGAAAGAGAGAGACATAGAATGACTGCATTTATTTGCATGACATAAATATATCAGGTGGTCTTACCAAAAGTGGAAATTACCACAAACGTGAGGAGTCAGAGGTTAGGTAAGACAGAGAAGGGAACATGTGTGAATAAATGTCGAAAGGGACTGATACCAACATAGAACTGAGCATTAAATACAGGCCAAAAAATGCACATGATGGCTTCCAAGTGTATGTAGTGCAACCCACAATGTGTAGGAGAAGGAAGGGAGAGAGAGGGAGAAAGAAAAGAGATAAAGAACCTGCCATTTAGGCAGGCTATGGGAGGGGGAGGGTATTGGGGACATGGGGCACTGGTGGAGGGGGGGTGCTGGAACACTATGTGACCGAAACCTCCAAACATGAACAACGTTGGAATTGTATATCTCACGGTGGTATAATAAAATATTTAACTAAAAAATTATTGGTGTAACCATGTGTTTCGGGATCTAAGACTGAAGATAATTTTTTTTGGCCTGGCATCTTGTGTTATTCTCTTTAAAAAGAACAATCACAGGGCAGAATAGATAGACAATGGGTTAAGACTTACTTTTTCGTGAGGCTGACCTTGATTCCGACCCTGACACCAGGTATAACTGCTGATCACTGCCAAAAGTGAACCCTGAACACAGAGCCATGGAGTAAGCCCTGAGCACCCCTGGGTATGGTCCCCAAAGAAGGGAAAATTGTAAGGGTTCTTTGTCTTGGAGACTTTTATCTATTTGCTTGTTGAACCGAGGTAACATTATTTTATGAGACGAGCTATGTTTGAGGGGTTCAGATTTACCCTTCAAAGTGGATGTCCCTGAGCAGGCTAAGAGGCATAGTGGGAGAGTGATTTCCTCACAGGAGCACCCTGGGTTCATTTCTTGGCAGTGCCAAAACACCAAGAGCTAAAGAAAATGCATGTTACCATCCCAGGCTGACGGCTATCTTAAACCCCCTTCCCCTGCTCCCTTCCCAGCTGCCCTCTGAAAACTTGGGTCCTGTCATTCAAGCCCAAGGCCAGGTTTCCTGTTTGTTCTTTCCACGTTGTCTGCTTAGATCCTTCAAATGAACGAGATCATCTGGAATTTGTCTACTTGTCTGACCTGCCTTCTTCGGATGAGTCTTGTGTTCCGACCATCGTCTTTCCAAGTGTGGATTCCCTCTTAACTCTTCTGACTAGTGACCCTCCTCCTTACCCACCCCCACTAGTTAATTTTGTTTTGTTTTTCAGTGGGGCCACACCTCGTGTGCTCAGAGCTTATCCTGGCTCTGCACTCAGAAATCACCCTGGTGGTGTTAACGCCAAAGTGGATTCGCCTGTGCAAGTGGGTTCTTGAGGATTGTATGAAAAAAATTACACACAAAACTCAGAAGGTTGGAAGTTAGTTTAATGTACAGAGGTTTTCAGGTCCCTTCCCAATGTCTAGCCTCTCTGTAACCCATGAACGAATTCCTGGTCCTGTCCCACGCAGTCTACTCACATCCCACAAAGATGGCCGGTCCTGTTCCTGTGCTGCTCTCTCAGTGCCTGCTGCTGGCCTCCCAACTGGACCCCAGAGGTCCCTGTTGTCCTGTCCTGCTTTCCTTAGTCTCCAGCTTCTACCCTGTCCATGTGGGTGAGACTCCTGTGCTCAGTACCTCGCCCCTGTACCTTGGCCTGTGCCCTGCCTGAACCTGGGCTATCCTGGGCATCTAAGCCCTATTGTAACCTGGGCCTCTGAGCCTGGCCCTTCCTGTAGCAGCCCTTGCCTGACCTTTTGTGGCCTATCCCTACTGGCCCTGTATCCTGGGCATGTAGCCCTACCTGATCTAAGGAGAGAGGGAGGGACCCGGTTGGGGAGCAGCTGGCCAGAGAGCAAAGCGAGAGAGAGCTCTTCTCTTCTCTCCTCTTTTCCTCTCCTCTCCTCACTTCACTTCACTTCTCAGGGAGGAGCCTGGAGTTGCCTTTTATTTGTTGCCAAATCCCGACCCCAGGTATTCCCTTCTACATTTTGATTGGCTACCTATTCCATGGGTGGGATTAACTACCTGAGTCCTAAGTTCCTCCTTAGCTCCCGCTGTATCAGTGGGACTTGGGACTCTGTGGGTTGTAGGGGCTCAAACTTGGTGGCATCCAAGTCATGCTCCCTCCCTGCTGTACTATCGCTCCAGCTCAGCCCCAGCCCCATATCTATTCTTTTTTTTCTCTTTGGGGGTTGCTCCTGGCGATGCTCAGGGTTCCTCCCCTAATTCTGCATTCAGAATGTACTCCTGGCAGTGCTCAGGGGACCTATGGGGTGTCAGGGGTGAATCTGCATTGGCTGCTGCCTGCAAGGCAAATGCCCTCCCTGCTGTGCTGTCGCTCTGGCCTATATTCTCTAGCCACTCATCTGTCAGGAGCACCAAGGGTCTGTCTGTAGCTTAGTTAGAAAAATTGCTGCAAAACATTTTTTACACATCTGTGTTTTTCACTCATGTTACTGTGTTTGAGATGATAGCTAGGAGTAAAAAATTTGTTGGACTCGATCGTGGATTGATGGTTCATCTCTGGAAAACTCTGGATAGTTTCTGTAGAGGCTGGGTCAGCTTCTGTTCTCACACACAGTGTGTGAGAATTCCCTTGACTTCCAAATTCTGTCAGACTCTTCCTACTTCTGACCTTGGAGAAACAGGTTCATTCCCAAGGGAGTGAGGTGACATCTCAATGTCATTCAAGTTCTGTTTCCCCTCATAATGGTCTCATGGGCCCTTTTGCCTGGGTTTTCCTCAGTGTGTGACGTGGTAATTCTATTCCTTGAGAGAATTTAGGTCAACTCTCTCCAACAAGAGTCCAGCTATCTGCAGGGTAATTGTTCTTTGTGCTATCATTAAAGAATGAGAAAAAAGTGCCTGTGGTAATGGTTATGGGAGAACCACCAGGGAGGCCTGGGCTTCCTTGTGGCTCTGGACACTCGTTTCGAGTTCCAGGGCCCTCAGTGATGGCAGGTTTCACAGGTGGGAAGGGTGAAGGCACTGGAAGCTGCTGGAACCTTAAAGTTTTTCCAATGAGAAGGGGCATCAGTATAGGTGCTATTCGCAGTGAGAGGAGCCAGTTGCTGTGAACAGAAGGATGAGTGAGAGTCTTTTCATGTTATATAGAGGAGACCAGGGTCATTGAAGACATGGAATATAGATCAGGGAGACTTGGTTTAATCCACCCCTGGCCCCACCGAAAAAACATGGGCAACCCTGGCTGATGTGAAACCCTAAATTTTGTGATAGCTCCATCACGAAGAGCAAGGACTGTGGGAGAGCTGTAGTTATTGAGGAAAAAGCAGAGGGAGTGAGGAACTTTCTAGAAACTCACCACAGTTGCTCTCTCATCAGTCAGCAAAAACAAGACCAACTCACCTTCCAAGGTGCCATCAGATTGCTCCAAACCCTCCTTCTGTGCTTGGGGCCGTTGTTTCTCAAACTCGCACTTGACTGTCTGTCTGTCTGTCTGTCTTTTGTGTCCCCACTGGCCGCTAGAGTAACTGCAAGGACTTGGGGAATGTCTCGGAAAGGCAGCAGCAGAGACAGGAGACAGAGGAACACATTGTGCTAAGAGCATTTTTGTATCTGTCACTTCCTGTGGGGAGGCCCACACCTGTCCCCTGGCTGCCTCCCAGTGCCCAGCTGCTCACGCTGGAATCCACACTCTGTTTCTCCTCCCCAGGGTGAAGCCTCACCTCTGTGCACCTGAAGAAAGACTCAGTGAGGGAGACACACCGAGATCTAGGCACCAGGGGTGCAGGTAGTCAACTTCCTGTTCAGGACCTGTTTCTGCGGAGGGCGCCCAGGGGGTGTCTCCTGGCTAAGTTATGCCCCAGTGCTATCAGGAAAGAAGAGGGGTGCTCACAGGTAGCTGGCAAACAGCTTAATAAACCCTCAGACAAGGACATGATGTCCTCATGGTGGATTGCAGTGATTTACATTCATTTTAATCCAAAGAAATAGCTTTTGATAATTCCAATAGCAATTTATTGGTAACAAGCAATATCAAATACATTGTTGTGACCCAAGAGAGAAGCCAATCTCAAGCCCAGCTCGTCAGGACCCCACCCTAGAGAGAAGCCTATTTCACAGACACAGATGGAGCTGCTACTGGCTCTCCCCCATTGCACACAGTACATCAGTAAATGCAAAAACTAAGAGTTCCCACATGGCAGAGCCTGGCACGCTACCCGTGTCATATTTGATATGCCAAAAACAGTAATAATAATAGACCTCATTCCAATGACCCGAAGGAATGACTTGAGGCTCTTCACGTTCCTGGAGCAAGCAGAGGCCCTTTGGCTATACTACTACGTGATAGGGACAAATAGAGATGCTACTGGTGCCCGCTCAAGCAAATCAATGAACAATGGGAAGGCAAGTGACAAGTGATACCAGAACCTGTGAGAGTAAAGCCTTTTAAAACTGTGCTGGATTCCTAAAGCTTTCACCCATTCTTTGCCAGCTTTGGAGGTAGAAGGGAACTCATTCCCTGGTATCATTGGGGACCCCAGTGGTTCCCCACAGGGTCCATCAGATCCCCCTTTGCAGTGATTTTCACTAAAATTTAGAGGGAAATTCTCTAAAGCTGAATGCTAGTAAACAGCTCCAGTTTACTACACAGAAGGGAGGCAGAGTCTGACAGAGATTCAGCTCTGACACTTTCCTTGTTCTCATGAGTCATCACCGCCCCATAGTCAATTTGGGACAAAAACCATAGTGTAATATCAGCCACAAACTATCCACATAGCTGCTCTAGAGACTCTAATCCTTTCCAAAAAGTGAGACAAATACCACATGACTATATTAATTGTGGTATGTACACCAACACAGCACCTGCCATATAATAACATTGTTGGTACATCCAATTTCAAAAGCCCCAGACAAAAGAAAACTTGAATCGGTGAGGACATCTAGGGACCCAGGTATCACTCCCCAAGACTTTAGGTCTATAGGCAACCTAAGTATTTTCCATGACATACTATATTCTCTGAATGAAAGAGTTCCCCTTGTGATCCTTCTCCTCTTTGTTTATACAGAGTTCCCATTCTAAGAACACCTGCAGTGTTTATGGTATTGACCTATCCTGACCTAGGTGGTTCTTTATTAGATAGCCACTACTTAAGAGTTCCTGCCACCTGCTCCTTGAGGTGTTGCAAGTGTGGCTGTGGTGCCCGGTTGCATCTGCAGGTGGCAGACAGGAGACAGGCTTGTCTACACCCAGGGCTCTGCCCCATGGGCCCTGGATGGTTGATGGTCTGACATAGAACAAAAACAGGGACCCCTGGGATTAACCCAGAGCCACGGCAGAACCTGGCAAGCTACCCGTGGTGTATTCGATAAGCAAAAAAAAGTAACAATAATGGACCTCATTCCCAACAAATGGAGACGTTACTGGCACTCACTCAAGCAAATCTATGAACAACGGGAAGATAAGTGATGCAAGTGATACTTAAGAGCATCTTTTTAAAAATATTTTTTATTATACCACTGTGAGATGTACAGTTACAAAGATGTTAATGTTTGGGCTTCAGTCATACATTGTTCTAGCACCCATCCCTCCACCAGTGCCCATTTTCCCACCAACAATGTCTCCAGATTCCCTCCCTCTCCCCTTATGGCAGCCACTTTGCCTCTTCTCTCTCTCTCTCTCTCTTTACTTAAGAGCATCTTAAGATGATTACTTATTTTCTGTTTGAATCAGTACACTGGGACATATTCATGCATGAAATGTATTTAATGTCTATAGAAAATTCCTTACATTTCTCAAATTCCATTTGATAGGTTAAGATCTGTGACTTATGAAAGATAGATCTTATGTGACTCACAATAAAGGTGACAAAATAGCTTGTTAATTAACCTTCCTTCATTGTTACAGGGATAAGGAAGAAGCACTCAGGGAGGAAGGCAGTCTAAAAACAGAAATGGAAGAACACAAAGACACAGATAATAAGGAAAAAATGCAAGTAATGGAATTTCGGAAAGACAAAGTTAGAAACCAGCTGGAGAAGGAGCACAGAGAGAGGTTTATGAAAGAGATACCTCAGGTGATTTTGAAACTTGAGATGCAAATAGCAGAACTTCAAGCGTTGGCAGACAAGGCTGACAATGTCCACAGGATGTGCACCATCTCCAATATATCAACCAGTGTCACCAGCATTGTGTCTGATGTCATGACCTTTGCTGGCATAACTCTGGCCCCTGTGACAGCTGGGGCAAGTCTAGCATTATTAGCAACAGGAGTGAGACTGAAGATGGCATCTACTGTGACCATTTTGTCTACCAACATGGTGGAAACCTTCATCCAGTCATCCATAAAAACTGAAGCCAACAAGCACTTGAAATCAACTGAAGTCAACATAGAAGATTTCATGGAACATCTTTCCAAACTTTTTTTCTGACATGACTCGGGCCATAGTGTTGACTGAAATCAATGTTCATGTAGCATCCAAAGCCTTAAGACTCGTGGAAGCTGTAAATGTATCAATCCAAAGTGGTCAGCAGGCACAGAGAGATTTTGAAAGCACATTTCCAAATAAGTCCAAAGGAGCCCGTTTCATGGATCTGGTCAGAGCAAGCCTCCCCATTGTTGGTGATGTATATGGTCTTGTGGAAGAGTTAGAAGACTTGCATAAAGGGTCAAAGACAAAATCAGCCGAAGAAATTAGGCAGTTTATTCAGAAGTTGGAGCTGATACTAGTGGGACTCAGAAACTGTCATGCAAATCTGCTTGGCTGCTGATTTTGTGACCCCTTTTGTGATAGGAGCACAGGGAGCAGAGACTCATGTGGGGCAAAGGGCAGGAGACAATGGCTTAGAACGGAAAAAAGAGGATGAGATGAAGATTATGGAATTAGTGCTAAGGAGTTTTGACATTTATATCAAAGAACACAGGGATAGGCAACGCTTAAGGGTGATGAGTCAAAAATAAATCAGGCACATGGAGTTCGAAATAAGGGAGGGGAAGAGGCCTAGACAGTGTAAGGGGATGGAGAAACAATTTTGGACCAAGGAAGACTTTCATGGCATGAATAAAGAGGATGGAGAATATACCATGAGAATATACCAAGAGTCCAAACGAGTTGCATATGGGGAGAAAATTGGAGAGCAAAAAGCGTTTGCATATGGACACAACAACAGTGACTTTCCCCATGGTTTCATGCTCCAATAATAAAGAAGAGAAGAAAAGTGCCTGCCAGGGGAGGCAGAGTGGGGTGGGAGAGGGAATTCGGGGACATTGGTGTTGGGAAGGGTGCACTGGTAGAGGGATAGGTGCTGGAACACTGTATGACTGAAACCCAATCATGAACAGCTTTGTAATGTATATCTCACGATGGGATAATAGATAGATTAGAAAGATAGATAGATAGATAGATAGATAGATAGATAGATAGATAGATAGATAGATAGATAGATAGATAGATAGATAGATAGATAGATAGATAGATAGATAGATAGATAGATAGATAGATAGATAGATAGATAGATAGATAGATAGATAGATAGATAGATAGATAGATAGATAGATAGATAGATAGAGGCAACAAATCCTATTAACTCATGTTGAAATAAATAAAAAGAATTCCTTCCCTAGTGTTTGTCCTTTGTGCTGCCATTTCAAGATTATTCACCAATTGCCTTCAAGAAGGTTGGTCTTAGTTAGGCTGTGACTTGATGATTGTGGCCATGAGTCTGATAGTGGTTTGGTGCTGTTGGTGGAGGTAGCAGTGACCACAGTTGAATGGACATGAATATAGAAGAATCTTTAGTGTTTTTTAGGATGCACTGGTAGCCAATGGCTTCGAATAGAATTTCCAATGTTGATGGGAATAATAGCTATTTAAGAAAAAGGGTTGATGGCTTGTGGCACGGAAGTTCCCATGTCAAGACCAGCCTGCTCACAGTAAAGACACACAAACTATCAAGGGCTCAGTTTTCTTGAGAGCCAGGCAGAGTGTTGTATCAGAGGGTATTTCTGCTCTGGATGGGTTTCTCCCTGTTTTATACAGATGGTTGCAGCAAACACGGTGACATTCTGAGTGTGTATCGGGTTTCTTGACAAACTCATGAGTTCGTCAGATTTCCATGTGCTCATGATGCTTCTTTAGAATGGAATAGCCAATTTTCAGGTATGAGATGGACAGAAATAAAGAAATGGACAGAGAAGGAGACACTGTACAGCAAAGTCCTTCCCGAGTAGATCTGCAAGCTAGACTCAGGTTTTACTTATGCACCTACCATTGCTTCCCAGGGCACCATCCAGGCCTGGATGTGGCATTCAGTGAGGGTCTTGGCAGTCTGGGGCTCTTATTTCACCCCACCATCCATCTATGCTCAGTGGTTACTCATGGCTCTTCACTTGGGAATTACTGCTGGCGGTGCTGGGGGAACCATATTGGTTGCCGGGGATTGAACCCTGGTTGGTCATGTGCAAGGCAAACGCCCTACCAGCTGTAACCTGGGGGATAGGACTGTGGGGAGGGCCCTTGCCTTGCATGTGGCCAACCTGGGTTCAATCCCTAGCATTCCATAGGATCTCCTGAGCACTGCCAGGAGTGATGCATGAGAACAGAGTTGGGAGTAATCCCTGATTACAGTTGTGAGTGGCCGAAAAACAAACAAAAGATTAAGGGGCCAAGGGATAGCATAGCAGGGAGGGCATTTGCCTTGCAAGAGGCCTACCCGGATTCGATCCCTGGCATCCCACACGGTCCCCAAGCACCACCAGGAGTAATTCCTGAGCCCAGGGGTAACCCCTGAGCATTGCTGAGTATGACCCAAAAAGAAAAAAAAAGATTAAAATAGGGGGCAGAACCACACTGTGAGTGTGGCGATCTATGGCCCATCATGGCTCTGGTGCAATACTGTCAGGGCCAAAATCCATGAAGCACATTCAGCCCCATCCCTTTCTAGAACTTTCTCTAAACTTCCCAAGCAAAAACTCCTGTCTCCTTTAAGCGCTCACCGTGCTCCTTAGCCCCGGTCACCACCATTCTACACCCTGTGTCTGCATTTGCCCCCTTGAGGTGAGTCCTACAGGTAGAATCGAACAGTTTCTGTTCTTTTGTGATGGTTTGCTTCACATGACATGTCATCTAGTCTGTGTATCAAGCACCACGAGTCAGAATTTTCCGTTTTAAGACTGAAGAACAGTCTGTTCATTCATCCCCCTGAGAGATCCTGTTTGGCGCCACCTGTTGGTCTACTTGAGTAAAGCTGCTCTGCACATGCTCACTATCACTATCTTCCCGCTGATCATCTATTTGCTAGAGCGGGCACCAGTAATACCTCCATATGTCCTGTCTCATGCTAGTAGAACCCAAAGGCATCCGCTTGCTCCAGGAACATAAGGAGCCTCAAACCATTATATTAGGTCATAGGTATGACCTAATATAAATGTTACTGGTATTTGGCATATCAAATACGACCACGAGCAGCTTGCCAAGCTTGCCATGCGGGGTGGCATAATCTTGTAGTCACCTCTAAATAAAGCAATTATTGATGAACCGCACGACTGCTAGCGGCCGCTGAGCTGGACTGTGATAGTCTGGTCTGCTGGGTGGAGTTGTGACGGAGAGGGAAGTCCAGATGTGGAAAATGGTGGCCCCCATGGAGTAGGGGGGTTGTCTGGCTTGTTGTGAGGCTCTGCTGGGGTGGCAGGCCAGAGCTAGAACCCGCCATGCCTCCCGGGCACCTCATGAGCGGCTCGGCACAGGGAGAGCAAGTAGCAGCTCTGCCCCATGTCTGAGAGTCTGACATGTCCCATGTCTGCACATGATGACTAGTATCTTTGTTTTGTTTCTGTTTGGGGGCTCACCAGGCTGTGATTAGGGTTTATTCCTCACTCAGGGATCAGGAATCACTCCTGGCAGTTTCGGGGGATCATATAGGATGGCGGGGGATCGAACCGGGCCTGACCGCATGCAAGGCAAATGCCCTACTGACTTTACTATCACTCTGACCCCAAATATACCCAATTTCAATGGGACCAATTTCACCTGTGGAGAAACACACTAGGACTGTCCCCCGGATGAGGTGAGCAGTCTGGCTATGATGGTCAAGGGCAAGGCTGTCGTCCTTCCACTCCCAGTGACAACACTACCAGGTGCACTCAGCGTGGAACACTGTGCCCTGTTACTGAATCCAAAGTTCAGTTTTGGCTGTTGGAAAGCCAGTACTTGAGAGACAAGGGTTGGTCTTGAGGAAAACATGTTGATTTGGGGGCTGATGGGTTGGAGAATAAGGCAAGAATAAGGCCAACTTGCTGTCTCCACATCATCACCTTCTTAGGCTTGAGTTTGAGGGCTAGACAGGGGCCAGTGAGGAAAACAAAGTCCAAAGCAGAAAAAGGGTGAGTGAGATGGAGGGGGTAAGGGGTCCGTTATTCAGAGCCCATGAGAGTGGTTTGACAAAGTCCCTGGAGCATGCGAATTTGCTTTTGCAAAATATTTTTAAAATGTATTTATTTTTTAATGAATCACCATGAGATGCACAGTCACAAAGTTGTTCATGATTGGATTTCAGCCATATCATACTCAACACTCATCCCTTCACCAGAGTACATTTACCACTACCAATGTCCCGAAGTTTCCCTCCTGCCCCCCTCCCGCCTCTATGGCAGGTACTTTTCTTCTCTCTGTGTCTGTGTCCGTCTCTCTCTCTCACTGTGTCTTTCTCCATCTCTCTCTGTCTCTCTGTCTCTCTCTGTCTCTCTCTCTCCCTTTTTGGTTTTATGGTTTGCAGTACATATGCTAAGAAGTTACCATGTATATCCCTTAACCTCCTTTCAACACTCAGTACTTGCCCAGAGTGAATGTTTCCAACCATTATAGTCATACTGGTCCCTTCTCTGTCCTAACTGCTCTTTAGCCCCACACACTTGTGGCAGCTTCCAATCACTGACCAGTCCTCCTGGGCCTTGGATATTAGTCTCCCACTTTTTTTTATATCCCACAAATAGTGCTGTCATTCTACGTCTACTCCTCTCCTTCAGACTTATTCCCCTCGGCATGATGCTCTCCATGTCTGTCCAGTTATAAGCAGATTTGTGAGATCTTCGTGAACTTTGAGAGACTGCTGTGTGACATGGGCTCCAGTGCTCGGCCACATCATCATGATGGGATTTGTCTGTTCTGCAAGTTCATAATCGGGCCCCAGTTCCATGTGAAACATAGATTGCAGATGTAGATTCACTTTATCACTGTATCACTATCTTCCCATATATCATTGATTTGCTCGAGGGGGCACCAGTAACATCTCAATATGTCCTGTCACATGCGAGATAGCCCAAGGGCATCATCCCACTCCAGGAACATAAAGAACCTCAAACCATTCCATAAGGTCATCAGAATGAGGTCTATAATTGTTATTGGTATTTAGCATGTCAAATACGACACAGGTAGCTTGCCAGGCTCTGCCTTGCAGGTGGGATACTCTAGTAGTCACCTCAAAACTCGAGCAATTATTGATGAACCACGCGGCCGCAAAGTGGCTGCGCGAGCTGGGCTGTGATCAGCTCTTCTGCTGGGTGGAGCTCTGAGGAGAGGGGAGTCTGGATGTGGAAAATGGCGGCCCTCATGGTGTGGGGGTTCCTCTGGCTTCTTGTGAGAATCTGCTGGGGCTAGAACCCACCATCCCTCCCGGACGCATCATGATCAGCTGGGCACAGGGAGAGCAAGTAGCAGCTCTGCCCCATGTGTGTGAGTCTCTTTCTAATCTACAGAAGGAGATTAGAAAAGATTTTATTGTCATTAGGTAACTTGTATCACTTGTCTTCCTGTTGTTTATCGATTTGCTTGAGCAGGCACCAGTAATGTCTCCATTTGTTGGGAATGAGGTCTACTATTGTCACTGTTTTTGGCATAACAAACACACCACAGGTAGTTTTTCAGGCTCTGCCATGGCTCTGGGTTCATCCCAGGGGGCCCTGTCTTTTTCTATGGAAGACCATCCACCATCCAGAGCCCACGGGGCAGAGCCCTGGGTTTAGACAAGCCTGTCTCCTGTCTGCCACCTGCTTACGCAGCCGGACACCACAGCCACACCTGTAACACTTCAAGGGGCAGGTGGCAGGTAACATATTAAGTAACATAGCTATAATAATCATAATATTTAAGTTGTTGAAGTACAGAGTCCACCCCCCCACTCCCACAAAGGACCCAAAATCCTGTCCTTAGTTCACTGCTCCTCTCTCCTTCCCACTCTTGGTAATTTTAGTTCTATGATCAAAGTCTAGGAATTTGTTTTTTTTGCTTTTTGGACAAAGTTCCAGCATTATAAAAATAAAAATTATTATAGGGGTCATGGCAATAGCACAGCAGATAACAGGCTTTCCTTGCACTCAGCTGACCTGGTTCAATCCCTGGCACCCCATATGGTTCACCAAAGCCTGGGAGATGTGATCCCTGAGTGCAGAGCCTGGAGTAAGCCCCTGAACACCGCTAGGTGTCTCCAAATAAAAATTCTTATATTAGTTTTTGGGTACATGGTTCCATTAGTATTAATCTTTATGGTTTTGGTGTAGTTACCGCATGCCTCACTCAAGGTGTCCCTTACCGTCCAGATTGTCCTCTCCCTTCTCTCTCTTCCCTCCCCCGCCCCTGCTTGATAACCTGAGTTTTGTAATCAAAGGCCAAGGGTTTGCCAATCCCTCGATATTGCCTATTTTCTTGTTTTCTTTCCCTCTGGACCTTGATGAGTGGCACACCTGGGGTCTCCCAAAGCACTTCTTCCTCTAATTTTTTGACTATCATCAATAGTGCCACAACAACTGTAGATGTGACTGTAAATGTACAAATTAATGTTTTTGTGTAGTTGGGTTAGGCTGAGTGACTGACTCCCCCTGGAGGGACTCCACATTAAGTCACCTCAGCTAAGACCAACGGAGGCCAGAGAGAATGGGGAAAGCAGATAGGAGCACCCACAGACACAGGAAGCATGGCCAGGACTGTTTTGCAAATTTTTTTTCTTTTTTGGGTCACACCCGGTGATGTTCAGGGGTTACTCCTGGCTCTGCACTCAGGAATTACTCCTGACAGTGTGTGGGGACCATATGGGATGCCGGGAACGAAGCTGGGTCAGCTTCAAACGCCCTCCCGCTATGCTATCACTCCAACCCTCTGACAGGCACATTACAATCCCAATCCTACCACCAGTGTTCCCATATTCCCTCCCGCCCTCAGCCCCCACACCATCACCAACAGTCAACATCTTGACAGGCACGTTATAAAGTTTCAGTGGTTGCAGCCTCAGGCTCATGTTTTCAGTGTTCAGTCTTGTGTTTTGGGTGTGTGGCTACACCCATCACTCATGTCACCAGTATAGCTGAGCCCTGGTGCCTGCTCACCCTCTACTTCTCATTCTGCCCCCACCACTACACACCCCCAGTTGTTTTCATGTAGTACTTGGGAATACAGGATGGAAATATGGGTTTGAATTTCTTGCCTGCTTCTCCTCCTCCTTTACTCTCTTAGTCAATTGGTCTTGGCCTCTGCCCTCTGTCTGTTTCTCACATTAAATAGCATTTTCCCCATGACTCTTTCTTCCCTTTCCTGTACCCACTATGTTTTCAAGCACTTGGAGTCTTTAGTCTCCATGGGGCCCATTCCCAATGGTCTTTGGCAGCAAAGTGAGAAGATGTGGTGAAAGAAGATTCTCAGATCCTGAGGGTTGGGTTTGACCCCACTAATCATTTACCAGATTTCTGACCTTTGGCACATGGGATAGCACCTGTGCTCCGTTGCAAACGAAGACAAACGGTGCACACCTCAAATGTTATTGGAGGGAAAGAGTTATCCATTGCACTCACTAGGGCAATTACTATAGCAGAGCAACACCACAAAGGTAAGTCAGTCTTACCGTTAGTTACTGTGACATCGAGGGGTCTCTTTTCTGTCATTTCAGCCAGACGGACCTCGGGAGGGGGAATTGATGCATGCTCTATTTGCTTTCTTAAAATGCACCTGAAAACCACCCGACTCTGAACTCTCTTCATGCCCTCATGCAAAACAAGCAGAACTGAAAGAAAGGTTTCAATATTAATATCTGCATACTTGAAAAAAGAGTTCCAAGAATAAGAAGGACTGAGAGGAAGGACACTTAGATCCTGTGAGCGTTGCAGCCAATGGGGAGGCTTTCTTTTGGCAGACCAAAGTGGATCTGGACTCAGGGCTTGAAACATGTATGTTGATGCTTCTGATAGGGTCATTCTGCCTTTTCTCCCACAAATGAATATTTGTATTTGTTTTTTATAATTTAAGTTAAAAATTTACTTCATAACTTCAGTTCTCTTGTCAGAATCCAGAGGGTTTTTTTTTCATCTCCTTGTTGACAATTGTTGAATTTTAAAGAACTATTTCTCAGTATTTTCACTGCATTGTGTTGAGGTTTCAGTGTGTATTTTTCAATTGTAATACTGGCTTACAAGAATTACATGTTTCAGGGGGCAGCTTTATACTTTACCCAAATGAACATTAGTGTTATGGGAGGAATGAGGATGTGGGAGCCATAATGAAGAATTAGCCAAACCTCTGCTGGGAATCTTACAAGGCATGTGTATTACACGGCTGGTCAGGTCGCACTCACCCATACACTCACCTAGTACATAGACATTGTATGGGTATATACAGTATTATCTGTGTGTTTTCTCTATATATATATATTTATGTATATACTATATACATATAAATATATATATAGTACCATCACAATGCAATACATCTACCCAATACAAATACATATATAATCTCATTGGTCCTTCCAAACTGTGACCTCAGAGGGGGTAACCAATCAAATAATAGAAACCACGAAGGAGCTGGGATGTACAGAAGCCCAGGCAGCCATCTAGAGTTGAAGAAAGAAAGGGGAGGTGAGAGAAGGTGGGATGGAAGAAAGACGAAAGAAGAAACAGCAGTGATGAGTTGTGAAGGAGGGGGAGAAGAAAAGGAACAATAATTGTGGCTGCTGTCCCTATTTCTGCAAGGCTGTAGTCCACAGATTTGTGCCTAAATACGCTACTAAGTAAAGAGCTGTAAGCTCTCTTCCACCATACAAAGAAGCCAGAGCCTAGGTACCACTGAAACGTCACCAGTCCATGCTCACCATTCAAGAGCCAGTGCCCCTCCACTGCCGTCCAGAGCAGCACCCCCACTTCTTCAACTGTCTCCCTTTCCCTGCTCTAGTCCTGAGTTCAGAGGTCTTTACTTTTAGCTTTGTTTTTCCCTTATGCTGTTTTATTTGTTTGGCCTCACCAGCAGTGCTCAGGGCCAAGGGCCTATGCCAGGCAATCAAGATTAGGTTCAAGGTTAGGGCTTGGCAGTGCGGTGCCTTGCAGGGTGCTGGGTGGCCATGCAAAGCCAAGGATCAAACGCTGAGATTCATCAGTTCAAGGCTACATGGCTGTCCTGTGAACTCTGTGCCAGCCCTGCCTCATCTCTTTGTACCCACAGATGAGTGAGATAATTTGGGATCTGTCTTTCCCCTGACTTCACTTCTCATGTCACCCTTCACTTCAGTCCCTTTGTCACCAAGGACAAGATTGCACTTTATAGTTGTGTAGGTTTTTTTATTTTATATTTATATTCCATCTTGTATATCCACTCCTCTGTCATTGGGCACTAGGGGTGTTGCCACACATTCATCATAAATAACACTGCAGTGGACATAAGTGTACATATGTGTTTTTGAATTGAGTTTTCATGCTATGTTGTTAGGGACTGGTATCCGAAAGACCACACAAAGCAATAAGCCTGGTAGTAAAAAGGTTTGATTTGGCACAAGTCAAGCCAGCACTGAGTTCAGAAAACTGACCGGTCAAGGCCATCCCTCTAGAAGGAGCGTGACCCCATTCTTCTGTTTAGAGTCCAAAGAAACGTAGGGTGGGATTTTTTCTGACTCCTCTCCCCTATTTTTTCTGATAACTCCCCCTCCCCCATTGGTTCTGTGGTTACAGTTCCACATTGTGGCTTATCTCTATTGGCTGAGAACACAAGGGGGATTGGGGAATTCCAAGAATTTGGTTTGGGCAAGGGCAGCCATGAGTTTCAGGGATTTGCTGGACAAGCTTTTCTTTTATCATGTTCAGGTGGGCCAGGGGTGGTTCTGATTTTTGAGCTGAGTCTAGTGGATGAGTTACCAGATTGAACTGTCAGGCATTAGCAGAGGCTGCTTGTTTTAAGCAATTTTAAAAATGGCTACATCTGTCCAAAATGGCTGTGCTGAAGCTAAGCAAGGGGGTTGGATTCTTACAATTTGAATAGCTAAACCAGGAGTGAATTTTAGTGCATATATTTGTCATATTATAATAAATCTCCATACTGTTTCCTGCCCTCGAGGTGTTGCAGGTGTGGCTGCGGTACCCGGCTGCATCAGCAGGTGGCAGACAGGAGACAGGCTTGTCTACACTCAGGCCTCTGCCTGGTTGATGGTCTGACATAGATAAAGACGGGGCCCCCTGGGATGAACCCAGAGCCACGGCAGAGCCTGGCAAGCTACCCGTGGTGTATTCAATATGCCCAAAACAGTAACAATAATGGACCTCATTCCCAACATATGGACACATTACTGGTGCCTGCTTGAGCAAATTGATTAACAACAGGAAGACAAGTGATACAAGTGACACTGTTTTCTATAAAAATTTGACCAATTTCTGTTCCCACCAATGGTGCCTAAATATTCCTTTCCTCTCCACACTCCATAATCACTTGCTGTTTCTGGCCCTCTGGGGAAAGGCCATTCTCATAGGTGTGAGGTGATACCCCACTGCCCATTTGAATTGTTTTTCGCTGACAATACAGTGTTTGTCCTCAAGGTTCTCTTAGCCCAACGGTCGCATTTCTAGAAATACTTTAAACTAATCATCCCAATACAGCTCATGCTTTACTCCAGATTATTCCTTGTGTTGTTATGTACACAAAGAATTAGAAAGTGTTCTTCTTACAGTTCTTTTTTGTTCGTTTGATTTTGGCCTTTTGTGCCACACTCAGTGGTGTTTAGGGGTTCCTCGTGGTTCTGTGCTCAGGAATTACTCCTGGCAGAGCTCTGGGAACCATATGAGATGCCGGGATTAATCCCAGGTTAGCCGCATGCAAGGCAAATGCCCTACCTACTGTACTATTACTCCAGCCCGTTTGTACAGTTATGTGAGGACAAGAGAGAAGGTTTAACTCCATCACAAGTCTTGAGCATACACAGCAGGGTTACAGGGTTACTCTCCTTCAGGACAGGAGTGTCCAGAAAAAGGAGAAGGATGTAGGTTTTGGAAGATGTGGCACTGGGAAGTTGATCAAAAGAGAGGCTGGTGCCCAGGTGAAACATCCTGGCATGAGAAGAACCAACTACTGTGAATCCAGAGGCAGAAGAAAATGTCTGTATGTTCCAGGAAGGCGAGCACAGCCATCACGAATAAGATTCCAATCAAAGAGACTGGTTCCAATCCTGACTTAGTGAAACCTTAAACACTGGGATGGTTTCCACTTTACAAAAGCTGATCACAGAGGAGGGATTCTTGAAATCCCAACTTGAAATTCCACATAGTACAGTACAGCAGAGCCTGGCAAGCTACCCGTGTTGTATTTGACATGCCAAATACCAGTAACAATTATAGGCCTCATTCCCATGTCCTGATGGAATGGTTTGAGGCTCTTTATGTTCCTGGAGCAGGCAGATGCCCTTGGGCTATCTCACATGTGACAGGACATATTGAGATGTTACTGGTACCCCCTCGAGCAAATCGATGATATACAGGAAGACAGTGATACAGTGATACAGAGGGAAGGGCATTGCCTTGCATGCAGCTAACCCGTGTTCAATTCTTGGCATCCCATATGGTTCGCCTGAGGACCGCCAGGAGGGATTTCTGAGCACAGAGCCAGGTGTAACCCCTGAGCATCACCAGATACGACCCCAAAAGCAAAAGAACAAAATAAATAAGAAAGAAATTTCACACACTCCCTACTCGGCATGTGTGCCACAGCTGATGAGGAAACTGCACCCACAGCAATAGACACACCGTCATGGTGACCTCTATGTGAGTGAACACAACTGCTCCCAAAGCCTCTGCAGTTCCTGGCACACTTTGGCCTCCTTGCTGCTGTCCCTCTCACAGGGCTGTCTCTCTACCTGTCTCCTCGTGGCCCAGTGGAGGAGAGAACCCTGATGAGCCCGGGACAGCGCAGCAAGGGGCTGGGAACATTTCTTGAAATAAGAGCGGCAGATACAGGAGCCCACAAACACATCAGGCTAAGTGTGTTATAGTATCTGCGGCCCTCCTCCAGGGAAGTTCCAGAACCTTCTCTCACTGCACATCCTGAGCTTGCTATCTCCCCAGCTGCTGATGTTCAATCCTGCTCTGTGTTTCACCTCTCCAAGGGTGACATCCACGGGGAGACAGACTGTTGAGTGTGGGGGTGACACGGACGCTCGAAGAATCATGAGCTCGGAAGACAACCCAGGTAGCTTTTCTTTTTTTTTTTTTAAATTGAATTACCATGAGATAGAGCATTACAAAGCTGTTCATGATTAGGTTTCTGTCATACAGTGTTCCAACACCCATCCCTCCACAAGTGCCCAGTTTCCCTTCCCTCTGCCCCCACCAATCTGTCTCTATGGCAGACACTTTCTTCTCTGTCTCTCTGCGTCTGTGTCTATCTCTCTCTCCTTTTGTGCATTGAGGTTTGCAATACAGAAACTGAAAGGTTATTAGATATCTCTCTGCTTACTTTCAACACTCAGTTCTTGTCCAGCATGACCATTGCTCTCTCTATTTTCTTGGCTGTAGTTTTTGTTGACATGGCTGGTGAGATCTGATCCCTAACAGAGTAGAACACCTGCAACGCTCAAAGAGCAACCCCAAAGAAGTCTCCACCAATCACTTCAGGAGAACAGCTCTCCTTTATTTGGTGGAACAGGGATGCTTAAGCTGGGGAAAAGCAGGGTGTGAACTCTGTGTCAGCCAGTCAGGTAGCAGGGTGTGAACTCTGTGTCAGCCAATCATGTAGTAGGTGTGAACTCTGTGTCAACCAATCAGGTAGAGAGCCGGAGCGATAGTCCAGCGGGTAGGGCGTTTGCCTTGCACGTGGCCGGCCCATGCTGACCAGGGTTCGATCTCCGGCATCCCATATGGTCCCCTGAGCACCGCCAGGGGTAATACCTGAGTGCAGAGCCAGGAGAAACCCCTGAGCATTGCCGGGTGTGGCCCAAAAAAAAAAAAAATTAAAACATTAAAAAAAAAAAAACCACAGGGCATGTGCTCAATCTAGTCAGGTAGGGAGGAAAAAGGGGATTAAAACAGGGTGTGTGTACTCTGGTTTCTCTTCCAATTGAATACATCTTTTGCCTTTTTCTAAGACCAGGGTTGTGCATCTGTTCAGGGTGTGTGCTTAGTGTGTTTAGCTACAATTTTCGCCAAGGATACCAACCTCATCACTCTCAGGGCTTCAATATAAGCACAGGGGTCAGCAGGGATTAGCAGTGACTTTATCAAAAGTGCCCAAGGCACAGCTGCTCAGGCAGAGAAGCCTGGAATCGCCTAAGACTCAGTCTCAGCTGCATGTTAGTCTTATCTTCTTTGTTCTTCCGTCTAGGAAGAAGCAACTTTATTGAGAACACCATAAAGTATATCCAGGCCACACTGAGCCCAGAAGATGTGCAGCTCCTGCTGAAAGATGACCAAGTCTGGGAAAAAATTGTGACTGAGGCTGATCTGTCCAGGTACCTCTGGGGTGGGAGTTGTAGTGTGTCATTTATGCGACCTCCTGAGCTGGTTTTAACCCAGACAGAGGCCTTTGGTATGAATTAAGGGTGTCACTTCCAAAAATCCATGAGACTAAGTCTTCCAGATCACTTAGTGACAGTGACTGGCTCCAGCATAAGAAAGGAAAAACTTGTATAGGAGAAGGAAGAGAGAGAGAGGGAGAGAGAGAGGAGATAAAGAACCTTCCATTTAGGCAGGATGTGGAGGGGGAGGGAATTGGGGACATGGGTGGTGGGTGATGGGCACTGGTGAAGGGCGGGGTGCTGGAACACTGTGTGACCGAAACCTCCAAACGTGAACAACGTTGTAATTGTATATCTCACGGTGGTATAATAAAATGTTTTAAAAGAAAAAGAAAGGAAAAACCTCGCAGGGGTTGGTGAGTTGCTCTGGGTCAGTGATTTGTCTGGCCTCTCCCTCACTTTTGGCATCTGTCAATGATGTTCTGATGAAAATACAGGCTATATGGAAGTACTCAGCATTACGACTGGCATTGTTCCTGGAGCAAGCGGATGCCTTTTGGGTTCTACTAGCATGAGACAGAACATATGGAGATATTATTGGTGCCTGCTCTAGCAAATAGATTAACGGGAAGATAGTGATAGTGATCGTGATTACGACTGGCACCAAGAAAATGCTCACTTACTATTAACTATGAAAAGTTGGTTGGGAAGAGACAGGAGTCAGAGCTTCATCCTGGAGATGACACCTGAGCATTTGTCCTTTAGGGGATGAGTCAGAAAGTTGGAACACAATCAGCACGTTTTGGGGATTCCGGCTAGAGCCTTGTCCTCCTCATGAGATTGCCTA
This sequence comes from Cryptotis parvus, assembly GCA_021461705.1. NCBI lineage: Eukaryota > Metazoa > Chordata > Mammalia > Eulipotyphla > Soricidae > Cryptotis > Cryptotis parvus. The sequence continues at coordinate 24,813 of JAJIBD010030357.1, forward strand.
GGCTTTGAGCTTCCTAACTCTAGCCCTGCTCAGGTATGGGATTTGGCTTGTATAATGGAGTGTGATATATTTCATTTGTCTTATGAGAATGAACAGGTCAATTTGATTTGATCGTTCACGAAAATCTTCGGGTGTACTATGGGGGTATAGGTGGGAACTATGACAACAAGCCTGTGCAAAAGGCTCAACGTGATTTGGTCAGGAATAGAGCCCTATGTCAGGACTGAACAGAGTTGGAGGACTGATAGAAGGTTGGCACCATGGCAAGGACTCAGTAAAAAAGGTGTCCGGGGCAGGTGGCTATAACGATGCCAGAGACTGAAAGGACAGGCGACATTTCTTCTGATTTGATCCCTTCCCATGCTGTGTGAAGGGTGGTGGGTGATTGTTTTCGCCACAACTTCTGGGGACATGGGATGTTTCTCAGCTTCTTCTATACTACATAATGTAACCCTTGACCCAAAGAAACACAATGCGACTTACTAGAATCTTCTGAAGTTCATATTAGTAATCACTTTATGTGGTTACCAACGTAATCACTTTAAGTGACTGCCAACTTTTCTTTTTGGTAATTTCAAAAATGTTGATACAAGGGGCTGGAGCTATAGTACAGCATGTAGGGCATTTGCCTTGCACCTGGCAGACCTGGGTTCAATCCCTGGCATCCCATATGATCCCTGAGCACCGCCAGGAATAATTCCTGAGCAAAGAGCCAGAAGTAACCCCTGAGTATCACCGGGTGTGACCCAAAATGCAAAAAAACCAAAAAAGATTGATACAAGGCTCCCATTGCACAAGCCCTTGATGTGAAGTGTTGAGGTGTTAATTTGCCTTGGGTAAGGATTTTCCATACAACTTACTCCTATTTCAGAGCATGGCATTTTGCTTATTTATTTCCTTTCTGATAAATACTATGGAGTGTGCAAGAAATGTATCTGATGCCCAGAGGACAGTAGCTTGCATTGCTAACATCCACCAACATCTGATTGATACATAAACTCTCTGGGATCGTACAGAAGAGACCTTGTCTAGCTCATTTTACAGAAATCCAAACTTCTTTTTGATCACACACCTTCACTGTTACAGGTACGAGGCTCAGGCAATACATGCAGGTCTGAGGAAGAAGAACCACACAGTCATAGGAGCAAAAGACAAGCACCAACAAGAGCAGAAATCCAGGGAGAAGTTTCTGAAATTATACCCTCTGGTGAAAAGGGAAGTCGAGGAGCACATAGCACAGCTCCGAGCCCTGGCAGACAAGGCCGACAAATTACATAGGAAATGCACCATCTCCAAAGTGGTGGCCAGCTCCACCGGCATCGTGTCCGGCATCCTGACCATAGTTGGCATAGGCTTGGCCCCTGTCACAGCTGGGGTGAGTCTGGTGCTGTCCATAACTGGACTGGGGCTGGGGACTGCATCTTCTGTGACTGGTGTCACCACTAGCATTGTGGAAAGTACAAGTATGGCATCCATAGAATCTAACGCCAATCATCTGGTATCCTCTGGGATCAATCCAGGGAAGGTATTCCATGAAGTTCTACATGACAGCGACTCCCAAATGGTCTCTTCAGAAAATAATTTTTTCAGAAGCCTGGAAGACATTGGGAAGAACATCCACGTCATCAGGGTACTCAATGCCAATCCCCACTTAGCAGCCCAAGCCACATTACTCATGAATGCGGAAAGAATCTCAGTGCACAGTGCCAGGGTGTTGCCAAGAGCTTTAGGGGGTGCTGCTCTAGCAGTGAGCAAAGGAGTCCGGATCTTTGGCGCAGCCACTGCAGGCTTGTTCATCCTGGTGGATGTGGTCAGCCTTGTGCAAGACTCAATAGACTTGCACAAAGGGGCAAGGACAGAGTCTGCCGAGAAGTTGAGGCAGTGGATCCGAGAGCTGGAAGTGATGTTGGAGAAACTCAAACAGATCGAGGAGAGTCTGCTGGGGGATAAATATTGTGACTCCCAGAGGAGCTCGCAGGTGTAGGACAAAGCTGTGGAAATATTTTGTTGAAAGGATATAAAGGTTTAAAGAAAATGTATGGAACTGAGTGTTAAAGAATTTGATTTTCCTGATAGGAGTGCATTAGCAGGGATCATGCAGACGTCTAAAACCAGAAGGAACATGGAGCTTGGAATAAGAGAAGGAAGAAGTGGAGGGTGACCCTGTTGATTTTTCACAAGAAAACCACTGTTGGCATAAATACACTGGTTTGGAGCTGTGAGATAGGTCAGCAATTCTAAGGAGTGGAGAGGGGTATGAAGAAAGCTGAAGAGTTCCAATAATTTGATTATGGAGAAGAAACGTTGACTCCTTTATGGACACTCCCCAGGGTTTCACATTGCAGAAAGAGTTCCTTTCCTGAGAGTGGGCACTCACCCTGCCCTTCCAGTAATACCACCTTTGTCTTCTAGAAGGTTTCATCTTACTCTGATTGATTTCTCAGTGACAATGGTGATACAGTGATGATGGTGGTGAGAGGCGACAGCTGAGTGGGTGGAACATTAGTCAAATCAGTGGTTCTCTTTGGGGCCATGGAGCACTGAAAGCCCAACAGAGTTTCAATGACATTTCAAATGCTGAGTTTGGAAAATTGTTTTTTAAAGACAAAACATTAATTGAGATGTTAGCATGTGTCAAAGAAATTTTTCATGTCAAGAGTAATTTGACACTTGCAGTCAAGAGGAACAACTTGCTTAACCTTGGCTTTAGTATCAGTTGGGAGACAGTGAAGCGCTGGACAAGGCATTTCAGTTCTTTTTACTGATTTTTTGGGGTCACACCCTGTGATGCTCAGGGGTTACTCCTGGCTCTGCACTCAGGAATTATTCCTTGCCATGCTCAAGGGGTCATATGGGATGCCAGGGATCGAACCCAGGTCAGCAGCATGCAAGGCAAATGCCCTCCCTGCTGTACTTTCACTCCGGCCTGACATTTCATTTCTCTCTTATTCTCCCCATCTGTGTTAGTTGGTTCAATAAACATGGTGATATGCTGAGCTTTGATTGTGTTTATTTATGGACTCACCAGGGTCCTGATCGACATAACTCACAAGATTTCTTAAAATCAAAAGGACAAGTTTGCCAGTGTCAGAGAAGGTCAACAATAAATGAAGAGAGAGGGGCTAGAGCAAGAGCACAGCGGGTACGTCATTTTCCTCCACATGGCCCACCTGAGTTCAAGTCCTGGCATCCCATATAGTTCCCTGAGCACCACCAGGAGTAATTCCTGAGTGCAGAGCCAAGAGTAACCTCTGAGCATCGCCGGGTGTGACCCAAAAAGCAAAAACAATAATAATAGTGGGGGCGGAGTGATAGCCCAGCGGGTGGGGCATTTACCTTGACACGGCTGGCCTGTGCCGGCCTGGGTTCGATCCCCAGCATCCCATATGGTCCCCCGAGCACCACCAGGAGTAATTCCTGAGTGCAGAGCCAGGAGCAACCCCTGAGCATCGCGGGTGTGACCCAAAAAGCAAAATAATAATAATAATAATAATAATAATAATAATAATAATAATAATAAATGGAGAGAGAGGTGTCAAACAGCAACATTTTATTTATTTATTATTCTATCACTGTGATACTGTGAGATAGACCATTACAAAGCTGTTCCATGATTTGGTTTCAATTGTACAGTGCTGGTAGCATTGGTGGTATAGTGGTGAGCATAGCTGCCTTTCAATTGTACAACACTCATCCCTCCACCAGTGCACATTTCCCAACACCAGTGCCCCCCAGTTTTCCTTCCCCCCCAACCTGCCTCTATGGAAGATACTTTTTGCTCTCTCTCTCCTCTCCCTCTCTCTCTCTTTCCTCCCTCTCCCTTTCTCTCTTTTTGTGAATAGTGGTTGACAGCAACATTTTAATCCAACAATTTTACCCTCATATTTTACTTACATTTCTGCAGATCTCTTTGCTGTGGGAATCTTCCTAGTTTTCCTCTGGTGCACTGCCCAGTCCCTCAACCCATTCTCTATTCTAGAACAGAATGATACAAAGACCACTTATATTCTTTTCATTGATGGGATTTGGGGCCATGCCCTGCAGTGCTCAAGACTTATTCCTGACTCTGTGCTTAGGGATCACTTCTGGTGGTGATTGGGGACAATATGAAGTGCCAGCATCAAACCAGTGTGACTGCAAGCAAGACAAGCTCCTTAACTACTGCACTATCTCTCTGACCTTTATGTATTTTTATTTGTTCTGTTTCTTTTGGGAGGTGGGGCTACTGAGTCACATCCTGTAGATCTCTGGGATTTTCCTGGCTGTTTGTTCTGGAGTGAACCCTTGCAATGCTTTAGAAACAATTATGTGTGAGGGATTGAACAATTATGTGTGACTGCATGCAAGGCAAATGCTTTTCCTCCTTTATTATCAGTCTAGACCCCAAGACAGCTGATAGTCTTAAAAATATGATTCAGCCCTTTGGGTGGTCTACCAGGAGTAATTCCTGAGTGCAGAACCAGAAGTCACTCCTGAGCATCACCAGGTGTGACCCCAAAAAGCCGAAAACTAAAATAAGGTTGTGCCTTTGATCAGAATCCCAGACACTGGGGCCAGAGAGATAGCTCAGTGGGTAGGGCTGTGCTATCTATGCTGAGAGGTAGCAGTTTGAGCAGTTTGACATCCCATATGGTCCCCTGAGCATCGCCAGGTGCCAGGAGTAATTTCTTACACAGAGTCAGGTGTAACCCCTGAGTATTGCCGGGTATGACCCAAAAAATCAAAAAAAAAAAGAAAGAAAGAAAGAAAGAAAAAAAAGAAATCTGGGTACTAATCATGACTGCCTCAAAATTGCCCACAGACCAAATCATCTCTCATTTATGTTGGTGCATCTGGGAACTGTCTTCTGTGGTCACTCAGCCAGACTACCCAACTATGCCTACCCTAGGCATCCTTCAGAGATACTGTTCCACATAAGGATCTTTTGTCATTGGCAGCCCAACTTAGATCAGTTCTTTTTCTTAGGTATATAAATCGGTCCTTTTCAGGATTGTGTGTTCTCTCATTGACTAGAAGGCTTAAAACTCTATGTGAGAACATAGCAGCAACACCATCTGCACTTTTATCTTCAGAACAGCACTATTCACAATAGCCAGAATCTGGAAACAACCAGAGTTCCCAAGAACTGATGATTGGATAAAGAAACTTTGGTACATCTACATAATGGAATATTATGCAACTGTTAGGAAAAATGAAGTTATGAAATTTGCCTGTAAGTGGATGGACATGAAGAGGCTCATGTTGAATGAAATTAGCCAGAAGGAAAAATACAGATATAGAATGACTGCATTTATTTTCATGACATAAATATGAATATATATATACATATATATTATGATGCCAATATCCAAGGTCAGGCAAAACATGAATCAGGAGGTCTTGTCATAGGTGGAATCTACCACAAGTGTGTGGGAGCCAGAGGTTAGGTAAGAAAGAGAAGGGAACAGTGTGCTAATAATCATCGAAAATGATAAAACCAGCCTAGAACTGAGCGTTGACTATAGGCAAAAAGATACACCGGATAACCTCTATACGTGTATATTGCAGTGTACAATGTGTGAAGAAGAAAGAGAGAGAGGGAGAGAGAGAAAAGAGATAAAGAACCTACCATAGAGGCAGGCTAGGGGAGGGGAGAGGAATTGGGGTTATTGGTAGTGGGAAATGGGCACTGATGGAGGGATGGGTGCTGGAACACTGTATGATTGAAACTTCGAACATGAACATCTTTGTAATTGTATATCTCACGATCGTATAATAAAATTTAAAAAACTATACTGAGAGGCAGCCTCATTTACGTCCTTTACAAGACATCATAGGTGACTCATGCTTATTCACAAAGAAATATCCGATGGGAGATCATTAAGGGAAACTTTCTTATCTATTTTCAAGGACTCATCACCGTTCTTCAGTTTAAATGTAAACTGATTTTAGACTCCTTCCACTATGCATTTCCCTCGGAAACAAAAACTCATCTTGAACCAGCAGACGTGGCATCTTATACCACCAAAGCTTCATCCTATACCAACACCATAGTTATGAAATCACAGGATTATTACATGCATCAAGACCACCCTTAAATATCAAACCAAAGTTGACAAAATACATTTTTGAGGATAAGAAGCTCAATCAATGTAGTGTTCACCTCCCAAGACACAGGACCAGGCCAGTTTTAACATCAGTGTATATACTGACTCATTTACAGATTGTCATGCTATGTTTGGTCATTAGTGGATCCTCAAATTATATTTATAAAAGTTGCATTAAACTTGTATTCATTCATGGCATTGGAATAATTCAGGTCTCTTGGCATGGAGTGGGGATGCCAGCTTCCTTTGTTGTAATTGTTTTTAACCTTGTCTTTCCTTTATTTGGTTTGCATCTGTGCTATTCAACCAACTGGTAAAGTCTCTTAAGAGTTTGCTAAGATTAGCCGAATCGAATGGATTAAATCAAATGGATATCTACACACAGCACACTTTTTATCTTTTTATCTTACTGTATCAGCTCCTTGATCTCAAACAAGATATAAACCCACTAGTCTTCATCATCTGCCAAAAATCCTTTCAAACAGTGACCAAGATTCAAAGACAGTCCACAGAATGGGAAAGAATATTCACCTAATACCTAACTGATAAGGGGTTGATATCCAGGATATATCAGGCACTGGTAGAACTTTACAAGAAGAAAACAGCCAACCCTATCAAAAAATGGGGAGAAATGAACAGAAACTTTGACAAGGAAGAAATTCCAAGGGCCAAAATGCATATGAAAAAATGCTCATCATCACTAATCATCAGAGAGATGCAAATCAAAACAACAGTGAGATATCATCTCACACCACAGAGACTGGCGCATATCCAAAAGAGCAAGAACAAGTGCTGGCGTAAATGCGGTGGGGAAAGGGGACTCTCGTCCATTGTTGGTGGGAATGTAGACTGATGCAGCCTTTTGGAAAACAATATGGGCATTCCTCCGAAGACTAGACATCGAGCTCCCATTTGAACCAGCCATTCCACTCTTGGGAATATACTACTCTGGGAAGCCAAAAACATGCAGCAGAAACACCATCTGCACCTTTATTTTCATAGCAGCACTATTCACAATAGCCAGAATCTGGAAACAACCAGAGTGCCCGAGAACTGAAGACTGGATAAAGAAACTGTGGTACATCTACACAATGGAATGCTATGCAGCTGGTAGGAAAAATGAAGTTATGAAATTTACCTATAAATGGATGGACATGAAGAGGATCATATTGAGTGAAATTAGCCAGAAGGAAAAATACAGATATAAAATAACTGCATTTATTTGCATGACATAAATATATACACATATTATGTTACCAATATCCAAGCTCAGGTGAACATGGATCAAGGGGCCTTATCAAAGGTGAAAATTACACAAGGAATTACACAAGGAACATGGATCAGGAGGTCTTATCAAAGGTGAAAATTACACAAGGAATTCGGAGGTCGGAACTCTGGATTCCTCCGAGAAGCTTCGGGAGGGGCACACATGGAGCAGTGAGGGAGGGAAGGGGGACACCCGCCTAGCCAGCCAGATCAGCCGAATCAACCCCTGGCGATCAATGGGGTGACAGATGTCGCAGCCAGATCGCCCTCACATCTGAGACTCGCAGACATGGGGCAGAGCTGCTACTGACTCTCCCTGTGACCAGCTGCTCACGAGGCGCCCTGGGAGGGATGGTGGGTTCTAGTCCTGGCCCACCATCCCAGCAGAGCCTCTCGCAACAAGCCAGACGACCCCCCCACTCCATGAGGGCCTCCATTTTCCACATCCGGACTTCTCTCTCGTCAGACCTCCACCCAGCAGACCAGCCTATCAGCGCCTGGCTCCCCGCGGCCGCGCTGTTCATCAATAAATGCTGGACTTAGAGATGCCTACAAGAGTATGCTACCTGCACAGCAGAGCCTGGCAAGCTACCCGTGTTGTATTTGATATATATGCCAAATACCAGTAACAATTATAGACTCATTCCAGAATGGATTGAGGCTCTTTATGTTCCTGGAGCAAGCAGATGCCTTGGGCTCTACTAGCATGAGACAGGACATATGGAGATGTTACTGGGGCCCGCTCGAGCAAATCGATGATGAACGGGAAGACAGTGATACAGTGATACAGTGATGTGCTTATTTATAGCCCACATATGAGAGAGATTGTTCTGTATCTGTCTGTTTCCTATCAGTCCCTAGTTATGACATGTTGGCGGAAAGAAGATCAAGGGACATGCAAATGTCTGATGGAAACTGTTTGTTGACAGAACACAGGATTTCCTGGCATGCTATCTCCCAAGAAGATAGAATGCAGGCTTCCCTGGCGACACTGTTTCCATGAAGCAGACCCACAGACCCTGCTATCTTGGGTCATTTCCCTGCAGTCACATCTTGTTGGCTGGAGCTAGTCAAAGATGGAGTCTAATGGACATTGCCTGGGATACTGAGGGAACACAGGCTTTTCTAAAGTAGAACCAGATAAAATCTTACCATCTTGGGCTAGACACTGTATCACTGTATCACTGTATCACCCGTTCATCATCGATTTGCTCAAGCGGGCACCAGTAACATCTCCATATGACCTGTCTCATGCAAGTAGAGCCCAAGGGCACCTGCTTGCTCCAGGAACATAAAGAGCCTCAAACCATTCCATCAGGTAGGAAAGTTAAATGTTTAACCTCTGTGACTCTGCAGTTACACCTCATCCCGTTTGTTTATAACACTTAGTCTTGAGAGCACGACCCCCCCCACCCGCTTATCTTCTGCTACTGTTAATTGATTTAACAAAACATCTGCTCCCT
>JAJIBD010030358.1:0-12033 GCA_021461705.1 Cryptotis parvus
TCTCTGCACATTGCAGGATGAGAATCTAAATAATAAATCATAAAACAAAAAGATAGCATATCAATTGTAAACCCAAGTAAGTTGAAAATAATTGATTTGATAAAAATAAAGTCATTCTTGCACATATCATGACAGAAGGGGATGGAGAAAAAGATCAGGGCAAAATTGCAGAGCTTATGATTCTCTGTTGGGGAAAATCTACTCTATTGGTCATTAAACCATCCACTAAGAATATTTTAATCAACTCCATAAATTTTGAATCAAACCATCCTTGCACTATTCTGAATTCCAAATCATGGTTAATAAATTACTGTCATATACCTTCTAGGTTGGTTGAACCAAAAGTAATAAGTGAAAGGCTGAAAGTTTACCTATGATTGGAGAGAATACTTTTCATTCATGAGGTCCATGTTTGATGTCCAGTCCTAGACAGTCCCCTAAGCACCACAGGAAGCAACCCCTGAGCACAAAGTTGGGAGTAGCCCTTCAGAACCACAAAGCAAACCAACAAAATAGATGAGGGAGAAATTGGTAATTTTCCCTACTAGTAATTAATTATAATTACTGTAATTAATCATAAAAAGGCCATGAAATCTTGCACCTTTTAAATATCTTAAATACAGAATTTCGCACTTCATTTGTATTTTATAGTTCTTGCTAATGAAACCTGAAATCAAATTCTCTTCTTTGGCACCCAGAGCTATGACTGTAGAAAATGATGATACAGAATGTAATATATTAACACTTGATCACTTGACATCCTGTTATTCGTCGATTTGCTCAAACGGTGCCAGTAACATTTCCATTTGGCCCTATCACGTGCCAGTGTATCCCAATGGTATCTAGTTGCTTTAGGAATATGAAGAGCCTCAAACCGTTCGTTCAGGGTCTTGACGAAGAAGTCTGACCATCTTGTAGGTGGGGCGGCCATGTGATCTTTTGACATCCCATGGGATTAACACTATCTTGTTTATCTATCTATCTCTATCTATCTATCTATCTATCTATCTATCTATGGTGTATGTATATATTCATACACACACATTATATTTTTTTTCAAGAAGACAATGTGCACATGAGAAATGAACTATTTCCTGATATGCCATTTGCTCTCAACAGAATGAATATCTCTGAATGCAGCAGTTATGTGTACCTAGGTTGAGAACTCAACATGGCCAATGCCCTAGCACCTGAACTACACAGGAAGAAGAGAGCAGTGTGGAACGCCTTCAAGAACATCGAGGAAGTGGTAAAGAAGATGAAGAACTTCTGACTCGGGTCACAACTTTCGACTCCACCTTTCTCCCTGCAGTAACACATGCCTCAGAGACCTGGTCCCTGAAAATAGGATGAGGAGGCTATTTGGGTAGCGCAAGAGGAATTGAAAGAGTCATGCTTGGAGTATCATGCTTCACTCAAGTGAGAGAAGGAATCGGAGTTCCAACACCTCGATAATCAAAATCAAGGATGTTGTCTCCACTTGCCAAGATGATAAAAATCAGATGGGCAGGACACGAATGTGATTTAGGGATGACCGCTGGACTAGAGCTGTTACCGAGTGAATTCCACAGGATGTCAAAGAATGTGTGGCCGAAGCACCTACGAGACGGTCAAACTTATTTGTCAAAAACCTGAACAAATAGTGTTAGACTTTTTCATGTTCTGGAGGAAGCTACACTTGTACATGACAGGGACAAATGGAGATGTTACTCATGCTCGTTTGAGCAAATCAATGAACACTGGGAATATAAGTAATAAGTGAGATATATATATATATATATATATATGTATATATATATATATATATATAGGTGCTGAAGAATGCCAAGAGAGAGAAAGACACAAAAGGATGCCTGTCTTCAAAAACTTTCAAGCTGATTCGCAAATGTGGCAAAGCACAAGCCTCAGGTGACCAAATGCTAACGCCCAAGTTTGCAAAAGGAGTGCAGAGAAGTGATAAAGGAAGAACTCAAAGAGAGAAGAGCAGAAATACTGGAAGATGCAGAAGACGGGAAAAACATTGCAATGCCCGCCTGTCCTTTGCCAATTATAAGACCAAGATGTCTACCCTCCGACGCCCTAATAGATCTATCACATATTCCAGAAAGGCAATGGAGAAGATTATCCATGACTTCTACTCAGATATCTTTGATAGCCTCGTCCACCTACCCACATACCAAATTCCGCCAGGATGGATATGTCATTCCCAACATTCTCCCTTCTGAAATCTGACATGCCATTTTGTCGGTAAAGGAACAGCACCAGGCCCAGACAAAGTCAGACCCAAACATCTGAAGAATCTGCCATAGGTACTCATCAATACACTGGCTTGGCTCTTCACATGCTACCTGTCCGAATGTAAGGTGCCCTTCCAATGGAAAAACAGCAGGACAGTTCCACTGTTCAAGAAGGGAGACATTCATGACATTGGCAACTATCGCCCCATCTGCCTGTTGTCTGTCATCTACAAGCTGTCCACTCGAGTCATCCTGAACAGGATTCACTTTATCACTGTATCACTGTCTTCCTGTTCATCATCAATTTGCTCGAGCAGGCACCAGCAACATCTCCATACGTCCTGTCTCATGCTAGTAGAGCCCAAGGACACCTGCTTGCTCCAGGAACATAACGAGCCTCAAACCATTCCATCAGGTCATGGGAATGAGGTCTATAATTGTTACTGGTATTTGGGCATATCAAATATGACATGGGTAGCTTGCCAGGCTCTGCCGTGCGGGTAAGGGAGATGGATAGTACATTAAAAACTTTTGTTTTATTTCAGATTTTTTATGGTCACACCTGGTGGTGCTCAGGCCTTTCACCCTGTTTTGTCACACAGGAATTGCTCTTGGTGGTACTCAGGAGACTATATAGGGTGCCAGGGAATAAGGCTGAAATCTGCTTGTGTACAAGGCAGACCTGTTCACTGTACGCTCTCTGGACCCACCTGAACAGGATTGGCAGAATATTAGATGCAGGACAACCATGCAAGCAAGCTGGCTTCTGGAAAGAATTCAGCTCAATCGACCATATCCACACGTAACCACGCTCATTGATGTTTGTAGGGAGTTCAAGATGCTGCTTTGTCTCACATTCATTGATTTAAAGAAAGTCTTTGATTCTGCGGAGACTGAAGCAGTTATCGAAGCCCCTAGCCAAACAGGGCGTTCAAACCCAATACATCAAGAGCCTTCGTGAGCTGTATTACGGTTTCACCACCAGGATCTCACCATTCTACAAATAAGTGATCATTGATGTCAAAAAAAGGGGTTCAGCAGGATGATACCATTTCACCAAAAACTCTTCAGCACCACCCTCGAGAACATCATGTAACAATTAGAATGGGAAGGAATGGGAGTGAAGGTAGACAGTTGGCAAACTACACCATCTCCCCTTCACTGATGACATCATTCTAATAACACCAAACAGAGCCAAGCGGCACAAATGCTGGCTGACTTTGACCAAGATTGTGGAAAGATAGGTCTACAGATGAATGTAAAGAAAACTATGTTTATGAAAAATGAACTAGTTCCAGAGGCCCCAACCACTCTCAATGGAACAAACATCTCTGAATGCAGCAGTTATGTGTACCTAGGCTCGAGAACTCAACATGATGACGACCTAAAACCTGAGCTGCACAGGAGGAAGAGAGAGGCATGGAATGCCTTCAAAAGCATTGAAGAAATAGCTAAGAAGGCAAAAGAACCTCCAGCTCCAGGCACATCTCTTCAACTCCACTATTCTCCCTGCATTAGCATAGCGCCTCAGAGACCTGCGCCCTATGAATGCAGGATGAGAACATTATCCGGGTCTCCAAAAGAGGAATCGAAAGAGCTATGCTTGGAATCATGCCTCACTCAAGTGAGAGAAGGAATCGGAGTTCCACCCTCTGTCGCTGTTCCAGAGTCAGGGACGCTGTCTCATTTTCCAAGGCATCGAAACCAGATGGGCTGGACATGTAATGCAATTTGGAGATGACCACTTGTATATCTCACAGTGTATAATAAAATTCCACTTTAAAATAATAAAATAAATAAGAATTTAAACCTTAAAAATAGATAAATAATCCAAATAAGTAAATGCAGCTATTTTTCAAACACTAATTTTACAAATGGCACTTTAAAACACAAACTGCTTAATATGTTTGATTCACATATAAACTTGTAGCACATTTTGGAAAACTATATGAAATATTTTAGAACTATGAGACAGTTAGACACTAACTGAAATAATAAGGTTATTGCATATTTAGGATAACCTGTCTTCCCACTTTTCATCGATTTGCTTGAGCAAGCACCAATAACATCTCCATTCATCCCTGTCGCATGCTAGTGTAGCCCAAGGACATCTGTCAGCTCCAGGAGCATGAAGGGCCTCACCATTCATCCAGGTCATGGGAATGAGGTCTATTACTGTTACTGTTTCTGGCATATTGAATATGCCACGAGGAGCTTGCCAGGCCCTGCCATTTGGGCAGGATACTCTTGGTAGACCCGGGGAGCTTTTGCCAGGCCCTGCCGTGCGGGCAGGTTACTCTTTGTAGACCCGGGAGCTTGCCAGCCCTGCCGTGCAGGCAGGGATACTCTCGGTAGTAGGTAGCCTCTCAGTTTTTGTGTTGACTGATGTACCATAAACGCAATCAGGAGAGCCTGTAGCAGTTCTGCCCGTGTATCTGTGTCTCTGGTTCATGCCCTATAGCCCAGAAGTTTATGGGTGAGTTCACCAGGCCTCCCAGACTGAACCAGAGGTGGGGAAAGGGACCCCAGCTCCATATCCACGGAACACGGTGACTTTAGCCACCAAGACCAGCATACCAGGGCTTGAAATCAGCTTCTCTCTAGGGTGGTGCTCTGATGAACTGGGCTTGATATTGGCTCCTCTCTTGAGAAGAAAATTCATATTTGGGGTATGAAAGTTATTTTATTGGTCATGGGAAGCAACATATTTTTAAATAACAAATCGCTTGTAACAAATAAGTTTTAGTATAGAGATTTTTTTCATTAGCACAAAGTTCTTTGACTTTTTAATTGTTAAATTCTAGGGTCATTCCATCATTGCATGAAACTATTTTATTGAATTTGAGGAATCACTATTTTAAACTGTGCCAGAATTTCTGAGTTAATCAATGTTAAATTTCTCTTTCTTTGGAGGTCATTTACATATATCTACTTTTATAATTTCTTTTTAAAAAATTTTTATTATGTCACTATGAGATACTTAATTACAAATCTGTTCATGATTGGGTTTCAGTCATAGAGTAGTGATCCAGCACCCCATCTGTCCACCAGTGCACATTTTCCACCATCAATGTCCCCAGTTTCCCCCCCTCCCCCATCCCTGCCTCCTCTATGACAGACATTCTCTCTGTCTTTCTTTCTCTCTCTTTCTCTCTCTCTCTCTTTACTTTTTTGTGCATTGTGGTTTGTAATACATACATTGAGTTCTCTATCTTACCTAATCCCTGCCCACCACACAATTGTGGTAGATTCCATCCCTTGAGAGGTCCTCCTGTACCCTGTTTTGCTTGATTTTGGATATTAGTTTCATAATTTTATCACTTTTTCATTTTTGTAAATCTACTTTGATTAATCTTCTTCCTCTTACTGTGGTTTAAAAAACACAATTTAGTAAAACTGCACATTTTATAACACTGTTTATTCTCTTTCTCTCCCTTACTATTCAAAAATATTATGATTTGATTTGATTTGATTTGAATTCTCCTTATATTACTGTTAAACACAACCACTCAGTTTGCTTGCATGGAGGGTGAACTCAGCACCTTTTGGTCAGCTTTTTCTAAATGATCATTTTGACTAAATAAAAACAGAGAGAGACCAAGATTTTTGTAAGAAGGGGAAGAGAAGCAGACAAATTTGCTAAATAATTAAATAAATTATGTTCAGATCTTTGTTGGGTTTTGATGCATTTGCAAACTACTTAAGTAGTAACTTTATCTTTCTTCCCCTGTCTTCCCAAGAGCCCTGACAGAAAACATAAAGGTAAAATTCTTTCCCTCTGGCATATGCTAAAATAGTTGCATCTTGGCAATCGCTCTCTGATTGATTTATTGTTTTTCAGATCAGTGGTCAGTTAACTCATGGAACACTCTAAAAGAAGATCTGTCTGGTCATTTTAAGTCTTTGATCCAAATTATTCCAGCTGACTAAACTCAGAGATCTTGTTTTCACCCATGGCTGATTAACTGATTTGAATTGATTTGAACAGTTTCCACTCTCATCCTCACTCCTAGGTGCCACGTGATTGCTCTCATCTATCTGTATTTCCTCCCAGTGGATGGACAGTTGGCTCATTCCTTTGAAGTCCACTTAGCTTTGTTTTTGTTTTGGACCAAGCTAAGTCAGGGATTCTGACTTTGGTCTTTTGTTTGAAGCAAAGACTTCAAAGAGAATCAGGCTGCCAATTCTTTGGTGTATGACAGGCTTAGACAGATTAACGCTCCCAACAAGACAACAATTTGCTGCAGGTATTTGGGTGCCCAATAGCCAGTTGGGAATGGAATTATTTCACTTTGTGGGAATACTGATGTCACCTAGTCTGATTAGGTGTCAGACTCTGGGTGTTTGCCAGACCTCTGCCAGTCAGATGGCAGTGTTCCTGACCGCATTGGACAGGAACAGCATGGCTGATGGCCTTCGTACCTAGGCAGCTGGTCTAGCCCAGGGACAAGCAGAAAGCTGTCCCCAGGGGTTTCCTTGATCAGTAACATGCTGCACTGCCCTTGGGAAATAAAAGGAGAGAGAGCGAGTAAATAAATCTTAGAAAGTTAATGAGAAAGGAAAGTGTAGATATTGGCAAATAGGAACACTAGCAAAATCATGTCAAGTGTTTCTGAGCATTTGTTTCAGCTACAGACACATTCATGTTGCTTCAGAGCTTGTTGGGTATGTTCCTTTAGAACATAGATTTATTAGCATGTCTCATTGGAAAACCCTTTTTTAAAATGATATTTTCATTATAAAAGTAATTGACATTCAATCACCTACAAAATGAACTGTGTAGAGATTTTAAAAAAACTATTTTTCTTTGGTTTTGCCTTGGAGGCCCCCATGGGTAGTTCTCAGAGCTGACTTCTGCCCTTTGCTTGGGGGTGACTCTTGACAGACTCAGAGACCACTATGTGTTACAAGGAATTGAACCTTTGTCAGGCGCTTTCAAGACCAGCCAGTGCCTTAGCTGGTCTACTATGACTCCAGTCTCATGAACGACTTTAATTTGCAAACAAATCACTATCACTATCATCTATCACTATCTTCCTGTTGATCATCTATTTGCTAGAGCAGGCACCAGTAATATCTCCATATGTCCTGTCTCATGCTAGTAGAACCCAAAGGCATCTGCTTGCTCCAGGAATATAAAGAGCCTCAAACCATTATATTAGGTCATGGGAATGACCTAATATAAATGTTACTGGTATTTGGCATATCAAATATGACACGAGCAGCTTGCCAGGCTTGCCGTGAGGGTGGCATACTCTTGCAGTCGCCTCTAAATAAAGCATTTATTGATGAACCAGGCAGCCATGAGTCGGACTGTGATAGTCTGGTCTGCTGGGTGAAGTTAACAAATAAAATGCAAACAAATATAATGTAATTATATTTTGCCAGTTACTTAGCTGCAGCATTTAAGTTAACCAATCTCAGTCTCAGTTCTTCATCTATACTAGAGGCTATTTCTATTCCAAACTTACTCACCTGTTTGTAAAACCCATTCAATACATGAAAGCCATTTTCATGCTTAAATTGAAGAATGTTCTAACTTTTTGAGCCATCTAGTTAGTACCATAACTAAGTTATGGTAGCAAATTCCAAAAATAAAAAACTAATATTAAAGTAGTTTTTATTTAGAAAGGAAGTTCTATCCTAAATTGTACTTAAAGAATTCAATATATAAACAATATATAAAAGCACATAAAACTATATCAACAAGAACAAACTTCTCAAGAATAAAACATGCATTTAATACACAAGCATTAAATAGTGGATGAAATGATAAAAGGTAGGTAAACGAATCATAATATATGTTAAAACCAGCTAGAATAAACTCAGCTAGAATAAAGATATCCACAAAAATAAGAAATGATCCTATATTCTTTTGGTCACTTACTAATTTTCTCTTTGGCACCTAGGAGATACTTATATAATGTGGAATTATGTCTTGGTTTTGCTATTAAAATCTCAAAGAAACTAATGTTGTCTATGTGTTAAAAGCAGTTAAAGGGGCTTGGTAAAGCACTTGGTTCTGGGGATCAAACCTAGGGCTCCAGCATCCCCACATCTCTCCCTGGCCCTCACTGCTGTTTCAAGAACTTTCCAAGGAATGGTAGTGTATCCATGTTCCATTTTCAACTTCAACTATGTCCATCAATTCTTCGCATACTCATAGTTCCCATTCTCAGTTAGAGTTCTGGACTAAATGGCCACAGGCCTGTTGGGGTTAATAATTTATGTCCTCTCACTGTGATTGTGTGTTTTTCTTTTATCTTGTAATTTCTGAATTATTATGGGTTTTTTTATTATTTTATTACACTTCTTTTTTAGACATACAATTACAAGATGCCCATGTTTGAGTTTCGTTTCTACAGTGTTCCAACACCCATCTCTCCACCCATGTCCATCTCCCATCACTAATGTCCCCACCTCCCTCCTTCTCCCCCCCCCAGCCCATCTACATAGTAGGCTTTCTGTCTTTCTCTCTATCTCTCCCCCTCCGCCTACCTTTCCTACACATCATGGAATGTAGTATATTCCAAGACATAATTGACTCCACTAGTTTGATGGACCATGAGACCTGGGGAGCCTCATTGTCAGATGAGCTAGGAGACAGCCGATTTCCAGTTCTCCCTACTGTATCTGAAGCTCTACATGCTATGGCTGGTCACCCGAGGGCAGCTCCTGGGTGGGGGCCACAAGGCTCCTGGACAAGATTGAGAGGGGAAGGGGTGGCACAAGCTCTATCTGATGAATTCAGTGACTTCTGTTTCTGGGAGCTGCCTACCTGGGCTGAACTTCCGGTTACTCTGTTAATATGGTCTTGAGATCAGCATCTCTTCTAGGCAGGATCTGATGTACTGCAGCGTCCGAACAGTGAAATGGCAGATATTGTGGTGGGCGAGTCTCATCTGGCTGCTTCTGGGACCCCTAAGCCAAAGGTGATGGGCCCACTCCCAAAACCCAGTTTCCTCCTGGGGGGCCTCATGGTCAGCTGAGCTAGGGAGAGATGATTGCCAGCTCTCCTGGCACCATCTGAAGCTCTGCATGCTATCTTAATTTTTTGTGTTTGCCTCAAATATTTCTGATTAATATCCTTACTTGGTACAGTAATTATTTATGAATGTTTTCATTTCAAAAGACTGGGCCCCAGGATGAACCAAGAGCCATTGAAGAGCTTGGCAAGCTACCCGGGGTGTATTTGATTGCAAAACCAGTAACAATAATGGACCTCATTGCCAATCAATGGATATGTTACTGAAGCCTACTCAAGCAAATGATGAACAATGGGAAGACAAGTGATACAAGTGATACTAATTTTAATAACCTAAACCAAGACACATTTTACCTAATATAGCAAACCATTTTTGTTACTGGTTTTGGCATATCGAATATGCTCGGACAGCTTGCCAGGCTCTGCCACGCTGGCGCTCTATCTCGATAACTTCTAGGGCTCTCTCAGAGGATGAGTAGAATATTCATGGTAATTTGGGTAAATCGCCATTTATCGGGCATGAAGTAACATTTGCATTGGACCCTATCAAGTGCCAATGTAGCCCAATGGCATCTGGTTGATTCAGGGAATATGAAGAGCCTCAAACCGTTCCTTCAGGGTCTTGAAAAGGAAGTCTGACCATCTTGTAGGTGGGCGGCCATATGATCTTTTGACATCCTGTGGGATCCAGTCGGTAACAGCTCTAGTCCAGCGGTCATGTCCAAATCGCATTACATGTCCAGCCCATCTGATTTTCGATCCCTTGGCAAACAGACAGCATCCCTGGATTCTGGAATAGCGACTGAGGTCAGAACTCTGGATTCCTTCTCTCACTTGAGTGAGGCATGATATTCCAAGCATACCTCTTTTGATTCCTCTTGGGAGACCCGAATAGCATTCTCATCCTGCTTTCCATAGGCCCAGGTCTCTGAGGCGTATGTTAATGCAGGGAGAATGGTGAAGTCAAAGAGATGCCTGGAGCCGGGAGGTTCTTTGTCCTTTTAGTTATTTCTTCAATGCCTTTGAAGGGCATTCCATGCCGCTCTCTTCCTCCTGCAGCACCGGTTTTATGGTCGTTCATCATGTTGATTTCTGGACCTAGGTACACAGAACTGCTGCATTCAGAGATGTCTGTTCCATTTAGAGTGAATGGGGCCTCTGGAACTAGTTCATTTTTCATAAACATAGTTTTTCTTTATATTCAGCTGTAGACCTATCTTTCCACATTCTCGGTCAAAGTCAGCCAGCATTTGTGCCTCTTGGCTAATGCTTGGTGCTATTAGAACAATGTCATCACAAGAAGCGGTGGTGTACTTGCCGACTATCTATCTTCACTCCCATTCCTTCCCATTCTAATTGTGCATGATGTTCTCGAGGGTGGCGCTGAAGAGTTTTTGGTGAAATGGTATCACCCTGTTGAACCCCTCTTTTGCATCAATGATCACTTCTTTGTAGAATGGTGAGATCCTGGTGGTGAATCCGTAATACAGCTCACGAAGGATCTTGATGTATTGGGTTTGAACACCCTGTTTGGCTAGGGCTTTGATTACTGCTTCAGTCTCCACAGAATCAAAGGCTTTCTGTAAATCAATGAACATGAGACAGAGCGGCATCTTGTACTCCCTACAAACCTAAATGAGCTTGGTTACTGTGTGGATATGGTCGATTGTGCTGAATCCTTTCCAGAAGCCTGCTTGCTCGCATGGTTGTCCTTCATCTAGTGTTCTGCCAATCCTGTTCAGGATGACTCGTGTAAACAGTTTGTAGATGACAGACAACAGGCAGATGGGGCGATAGTTGCCAATGTCGTGAATGTCTCCCTTTTTGAACAGTAGAACTGTCCTGTTGGTTTTCCATTGGGAGGGCACCTTGCATTCGGACAGGTATGTGTGAAGAGCCGAGCTAGTGTATTGATGAGTACCGATGGCAGATTCTTCAGGTGTTTGGGTCTGACTTTGTCTGGGCCTGGTGCTCTTCCCTTCTATACCGATGAGATGGGCATGTCGGTTTCCAGAAGGAGAAACTTGTGGAAAGACATATCCATCCTGTGGAATTTGGTATGTGGGCAGGTGGACGTGCCTATCAAAGAGATCTGAGTAGAAGTCCTGGATAATCTTCTCCATTGCCTTTCTGGAAGATGTGATAGATCCATTAGGTCATCGGAAGGCAGTCATCTTGGTCTTATAGTTGGCGAAGGACAGGCGGGCATTGCAAATGCTTTTCCCGGCTTCTGCTGCATATTCCTGTATTTCTGCTCTTTTGTCTTTTGTCTTTGTATAATTGTCTATTATAGATTTCATTCCCTTCACAACTAAATATTAGAACCCAGAGAAGATAAGTAATGGAGGAGAGATTAACATAAATTCACAAAACTAGAATACTGACAAACAAAAATATTTCCAAAGATGTTGAAGTTCATTACAGGTAGATCTGGGAGTTAGTTTAGCAATTTAAGGGAGTTCTCAGTTTTTTAAATAAAAAACATCTGCACCTGTCAAGTGCTGGGGCAGTAGGAGTGAAGTGGGTTAACAGTCACGAGACTGATAAAGTTCTCACGTTGCTGCTCATTGAGAAGCACTCGATATTCTGAGATGAAATACAATAAAAAAGAGCCACATTATATAACATGACTGACTGCATGAAGGATGCTCATTGAATGCAGGAAAAATTCATTCACTCTGCTCCATCTTCTTATAGTTACTAGGTGCATAATATTTATGAGCATTCTTGAGTCAATAGTGAAAGGCAAAATGGAGAAAATAACATCTTCTCAGAGGGGATTTAGGCAAATCGTTCTTAAAATAATTACAT
>JAJIBD010030360.1:0-44677 GCA_021461705.1 Cryptotis parvus
TTTCTCCTATGCAACTCCCTATTTCTGTTCCTTCAGCTTCTCAGTGAGTGAGCAGTTACTTACTACAGATCTCTTTGGAGGTAGGTGGTTCTATTTCTGGAAACTGCCTGCTGAGAGCCACCCCTAACTTTTCCTGCTGCTTCTGCCACTTTATCCAGTGAGTACACCAGGATAGGCAAGAGAGGAGCGGCTGCTACAGAGCTGGGCCTCTGTGGTGGCTGGCAGAGACTGTCCTGCTCCACAGGTGACCCATGGAGTTGCAGTTACTCAACATTTTCCCCCTTAAGTTTATTTTAATTTGTTTTATTATATTTTATTTTATTTATTTTATTTGCATTTTGGGTCACATCTAGCAATGCTCTGGAATTACTCCTGGCTCTGCAATCGGGAATTACTCTAGTGGTGCTTAGGGGACCATATGGAATGTGGGGAATCGAACCCAGGTTGGCTGCATGCAAGGCAAACGCCTTCCCTCTGAACTTTCACTCTGCTCTCCCCAAGCTTAGAATCGAGATATTTTTAGCTAGTTTAACATCTTTGAATCAGGTTTTATCCCCAACTACTTCTGCTTCAAGGTGTCTGTGCTTCATGGCTTTGCTTCTTGATGCCTGATAAAACCCAGGGCTTGGTCTTTGATCCTCAGAATGTGAAGTTGGGGTATAGGGTGCTTCAAATAAACTAAACGTTCTCTTAAGATGAAGGATTGGAAGAAGTGTCTTGAATCCTGACAGCCACTTAATACTCAACAGTCATCATCAGTAACTATCTTTGGAAAATCGCGAGTCATTCTTTGACTCCTGTTTTTCTGTCATACTGAGATCAGGAGTAGTAAAAAGGCATTGATTATTTTATTTTCACTAGTCTAGTATACTGTCTCTAATTGCTGGCTACTTAGTATCTCAGCAGTTGGGATGCAGACACCTGGTATTGGGGAGTTTGTCTCATTCTTTGACAGAGTTTACTTTTATTTCTTTGCTTTTTAATGTGGTGAAGGGGTGCTTCATGATGTGTGTTTATGTGTATATGCATGTGCACATGTTCATAAACATTTGCCTTTGTGTAAATACATATCTTGTGCTTGAAGTCTTTCAAGAACTTATATACTGTCATTCTAGTATAAGACTAATGTTAAATAGTAATATTTCATCTTGCAAATGACTGAGTTGAAGCTTGAGATATCAGCATATGTTAGTTTCAAGTAGTTTGTGAATGGTGAAGTCAATTTCTTGACATTTTTCCCGGGGATTTTTCTTTCTTACCTACATGTAAAGGGCAAATTGAAAACAAAAAACAAAAACCCGAATTTTAGTTTTGCTTCACTGTTAGATCTCAGTCTTGAAAATCAGAGTATATTTTAAAAGGAAATCCCACAAGCATATAGGCAGGTAGCACAGATGCATCAAAATCTATATTACCTCCATTGCTGACTCTATAATCTCTTATTTATAAGCATATGTACGTTAATATATAATAAACATTATATATACATATATGGAGGGAGAGAGAGGAAGAGGGAGAGAGAGAGAGAGTTGAACGATGAGGGAATTCTTTTGAAGATTCAGACATGAGAGTGAGGGCCCCATCAAGGATAAAGAATCCATACTTACTTTATTTCTCTGCTGGGATGTGAAACTAAGCTACCAAAGTCCTCGGTTGTCAATTAATTTTATCATCTTTGCTCACACAGATTGATACAGAATCTTGAATAGTTCTCAATTGAAGGGTGTGGATGAAGCAAATACTTGGATTATTTAGTTCACAGGTCGGACTTTCATGGGTGCCATCTTATGACCGAAAACCATGCAATGATTGGGCATGTTCTTTGATGCTTGGCTCTGGGTTTGTTAGGGGTGGGATGACTGGAAACATACTTGATTGGCTTGTGCTGTCATATCATCATGCTGCCCTTTCACTGTGTCTTTTGAAGAGTGACTTACAGATGCATGACTGGGGAAAGTGTTGGGGACTGCTCCACTGGGACAGCTAATGTCACACACAAATCTGTGTATCAGCTTTAAAGCTGCCAACATGGTGCTATGTGTCAACTCTTCAGCTCCTTGATACTTGGCGTAAATAGCAATAAGTCAAAATCAAATCTGCTTTATGAGGCATACAGATTGCCTGCCTGTTAGAGCACACATGTTCATTCAGTTATGTGCGAATAAGCTCTTCCCTCTGGTCATTAATTATGCCTCCAGAGTCAACCTGAAGCTCTAGGTAAGTGGCTGATAGCAGACGGATAGGTGACTAATAGAGTGGAGTAGACTTATTGTTGTAGGGTTCTTGATATGTGATTTAATAATTGAAATATGGGATTATTTAACCTAACAAAAAGAAACTCTTGCATCTGTCTTATAAATGTAGCAGTTGCACGAGACAATATCATGTTATAAAAACGTATCTCGACCTATTAGAAAGCGCCAATGATACATCACCGCATGTTGATGCTATTAACAGGATGGCTGAACAAGAGTTCTGCTGGAAGCATTGCAGTCATATCTAATGACTGATAGTCACAGATAGTGACTTTACACACAATGCAAATTGATAGAGGAAGAGGAAATATTTTGTTCTAATATGCAATGGATTTTCTACAATATGCCATCACTCCTCAATATCAGCAGCTTGAGAAATTTTGTTCATGACAGGAACACTCTGTCACAATACCAATACTATGGTTAAAACCACTGTGTTACCATGTGGCACTTTTTGGTGGTGCATTCGTTTGCTTTGTTCCACTTATTCACAGAACAGTGCTATGTGTTTTTGTTTATAGAAATAGCAAGTAAAAAACAAAATTAAAAGATAGAAGACTATAAAGTTGACTTTCATTTTCCGATCCTCTGCAAGACTTGAATCACTTGAATCACTTGAATCCCGTTATTCATCGATTTGCTCGAGCGGGGCGCCAGTAACATTTCCATTGGACCCTACCACGTGCCAATGTAGCCCAACGGCATCTGGTTGATTCAGGAATATGAAGAGCCTCAAACCGTTCCTTCAGGGTCTTAACAAGGAAGTCTGACCATCTTGTAGGTGGGCGGCCACGTGATCTTTTGACATCCCGTGGGATCCAGTCAGTAACGGCTCTAGTCCAGCGGTTGTCTCCAAATCGCATTACATGTCCAGCCCATCTGATTTTCGATGCCTTGGCAAACGAGACAGCGCCCCTGATTCTGGAATAGCGACGGAGGTCAGAACTCCCGGATTCCTTCTCTCACTTGAGTGAGGCGTGATATTCCAAGCATAGCTCTTTCGATGCCTCTCTGGGAGACCCGAATAGCATTCTCATCCTGCCTTCGTAGGGCCCAGGTCTCTGAGGCGTATGTTAATGCAGGGAGAACGGTGGAGTCGAAGAGATGTGCCCGGAGCCGGAGGTTCTTTGTCCTTTTAGCTATTTCTTCGATGCCTTTGAAGGCATTCCATGCCGCTCTCTTCCTCCTGCGCAGCTCAGGTTTTAGGTCATTCATCATGTTGACTTCTCGACCTAGGTACACATAACTGCTGCATTCAGAGATGTTTGTTCCATTGAGAGTGAATGGGGGCCTCAGGAACTAGTTCATTTCTCATGAACATAGTTTTCTTCAGATTCAGCTGTAGACCTACCTTTCCACATTCTCGGTCAAAGTCAGCCAGCATTTGTGCCGCTTGGCTAATGTTTGGTGTTATTAGAATGATGTCATCAGCGAAGCGGAGGTGGTGTAGTTGCCGACCATCTATCTTCACTCCCATTCCTTCCCATTCTAATTGTCTCATGATGTTCTCTTGAGGGTGGCACTGAAGAGTTTTGGTGAGATGGTATCACCCTGTCGAACCCCCTCTTTTGACATCAATGATCACTTCTTTGTAGAATGGTGAGATCCTGGTGGTGAATCCGTAATACAGCTCACGAAGGATCTTGATGTATTGGGTTTGAACACCCTGTTTGACTAGGGCTTCGATGACTGCTTCAGTCTCCACAGAATCAAAGGCTTTCTGTAAATCAATGAACGTGAGACAGAGTGGCATCTTGTACTCCCTACAAACCTCAATGAGCTTGGTTACTGTGTGGATATGGTCGATTGTGCTGAATCCTTTCCGGAAACCTGCTTGCCCGCATGGTTGTCCTTCATCTAGTGTTCTGCTAATCCTGTTCAGGATGACTCGTGTAAACAGCTTGTAGATGACAGACAACAGGCAGATGGGGGCGATAGTTGCCAATGTCGTGGAATGTCTCCCCTTCTTGAACAGTAGAACTGTCCTGCTGGTTTTCCATTGGGAGGGCACCTTGCATTCGGACAGGTAGCGTGTGAAGAGCCGAGCTAGTGTATTGATGAGTACCGACGGCAGATTCTTCAGGATGTTCGGGTCTGACTTTGTCTGGGCCTGGTGCTGTTCCCTTCTTTACCGATGAGATGGCATGTCGGATTTCAGAAGGGAGAACATTGGGAATGACATATCCATCCTGTGGAATTTGGTATGTGGGCAGGTGGATGTGGCTATCAAAGAGATTTGAGTAGAAGTCCTGGATAATCTTCTCCATTGCCTTTCTGGAAGATGTGATAGATCCATCAGGCGCCGGAGGGCAGTCATCTTGGTCTTATAGTTGGTGAAGGACAGGCGGGCAGTGCGAATACTTTTCCCGGCTTCTGCTGCATCTTCCAGTATTTCTGCTCTTCTGTCTTTGAGGTCTGCTTTTATCGCTTCTCTGCACTGTTTAGCAAGCTTGGACGTTAGCATTTGGTCTCCCTGAGGCTCGCGCCTTGCCACGCTGGCGAATGAGCTCAAGAGTTTCTGAAGACAAGCGCCCTTTTTGTGTCTTTCTCTCTCGGCATTCTTCGCACAATCATGGAGGTGTTGAACCAGTCGGGTTGTATTCTTCATCGATGTCATCAATGATGGTATCTTCCCATGTTGCCGCAATGGTGCCAAAGAGTTCCCAGTTGGTGGTCGCTCTGGGAGTTCTCTTCTTAAACTTTGCAGCTTTTCTCCCCGCTAAGGGAAGTAGAATTTTGCACGAAGGGAGACGGTGGTCCGATCCTGTCTGGAATTTGGGGACGACAGCAACATCGGTCAGACAAAACCGCCGATTGAAGATGATGTGGTCAATTTCATTGTGGAATTGTCCGCCAGGAGATTCCCATGTCCAACGCTTCGCTTCAGCCTTCTGAAACTGTGAGTTCCCATGAATAGTCTTGGTGGACATGATGAACTCAGATAGTCTCTCACCCTGTTCTGTTCCATTCCTAGGCCATGGGTCCCGATGTGGAGTTCTTCAGCCGATCTTCTCGGTCCTATCTTGGCATTAAAATCACCGACTATGATCTTGTAGAAGGTGTGATCTTTTTTATAGAACTCCTCCAATTCCATGTAGAATTTCTCAATTTCATCTTCTTTGTATGTGGATGTTGGTGCATAGACAATGAAGATAGAAATTGCTGGCAATGGGCCACATCTCCTCAAGTGTAATCGTCCTATTCGGGTTTGTTAGGCATTCAAATGAATCAATGTTGACAGCCATGTTCGTGTTGACAAGGACACCAACGCCACCAATGCCCTCTTTCATCACATGTTCCAAGGAACATCTTGGAACATCTGCAAGACTAATCAAATTAATATGTCTTTCTGCATGAAGACCTAGAAGAAAGATCATGCCTGCTGTATTTGGGAACCTTTTACACAAATATAAAGATGTTTCTTCCCAATGGAAGCTATTTGGTTTTCATCCATTATCCATGTTGAAATCAGGTCCATTGCAGTATAAACTGAAAAGGGATGAAATTGGTATCCTACCTCATGCATTTTCTCCTTTATTTCCCTGGGAATTCTCTTAGGACTTTTGCTCTGATATTGGATTGGGTGATTACTGAGCTATCCCACTGTAAACCTCAGTAAGCTCACTATGAAATGAAGGTGACATACAATTTTTTAAAAAAGACTCACTACATAAGTGATCCTTAACCTGAACTGCATGTACTATTTAAATAAACGAAGATATATTACACACTTCAGATATTTCTAAACTGCATTTGTTTATCCCTGAATTCTGCAGATTGGCGGGTTTTGCAGTGTCAGCCCACCTGGGAATATATTAGAGTGAAATTTCTTTAATCAGAAACTCTGAAAGCGGAATACAGCAATCTGTAAACCTCTGTGTCATTTTTATTTCTATGTTTAATGATAGTTGAGGAACACTGGATCACACATGGATTGAGTATAGGCCACTGACAACCCAATTTAGCATCACCAAGAATATAGTTACAAATGCACACTCTTGGATCCCACTCAAGATTTTCAGAATCTCTAGGACTGGCACCCAGAAATGTGTGTTTGGTTTTGTTTTTGGAAGGTGAACCACAGCTTCATGTACTCATCCAGGGACCAAGGATTGGCTTAGCAGGAAAATGTGATTTTACATGTATGAGTTCCTGGCTTCAGCCTCCAGCACTGAACAGGTGCAATCTGGGAAATTCTGATATGTGCCTTTAATTTAATTTAAAATTATGATGTAAGCCTAATATCTTTACCCAAGGTACATCTATCTCATCTTTCCATTGCTGTGTTAAATACCACTAGTCTTTAGGTTTCACACTTGGATAGTGTTGGCAACAGATTTGGAATTGTTTTCCTTACTTCTTCCAAATTTGCTTTAAGCTGGAGTCAGTGGGCATCAGACTTTGGAAATCAGGCTCTTAACATTTCTTTTTTGCAGTTTCCCAGATGTATCCTAATAGTGAACATCTGTGCTCAGCTAGCTCATCGTGACACTGTTTGATGGTGAGGCTGGTTGGCAGGATACTGAAGGATATCATATAATCCAGCTCTTGTAGGCAAACCAGTGGCACTCAAACAGAGGGAAGCTGCAATGAATGGTTCCTAGTGAAAATTTGTCTGAAAAAATAGTTAATGAGAAACTTTGAGTGCTTCAGGGTTGTCTGACAGATTGGCAACTCACTTTGAGAAAGAGACTAACTATCCTTTCCATTCCCAGATACACAGCCTGAGGCTAAGTCATCAGAAATAAAATAAACAGGGAAACAGGAGGGGGGAAACAGCACCCTATAACATCCATCAGCAGTGCGAGCCAAAGCTACTGATGTAGTTAAATAGACAACAATTCTTTGTGTTTATTTTCTCCTCACGGACATTGCCAACTGGGGCTTCTGAAGATAAACACCACCGTTGAAAGGCAGGATGGTTCTAGGGGAGCACTGAAATCCAGAGAAAAGGAGAGTATTTTGACATCTCTATTGAAATATGTATTAGGAAAGGAGTATTTATTGTATTTCAAGACAACCATATTCTTATCCTTTAGTAATTGTGTTCACAAACCTGCTCAGATAAGTTGCAGTCTCCCTTTTAGAGAGAAAGGACCAAGGCTTTGCTTGCAGCATTGCTGACTATGTGGGCTTTGGTTTTGCATGGTTTAGTGATTTTGAGCTTTTGCTGTGATCATTAAAGGGATGAAGGGATTTTTATGTGGCTTCAAAGTTGAGCACATGAATCCCCAGTCCCTTTAGCAAGGGCCTCAGCCATTCATGCCAGGAATGCAGTCAGGAGGCAATTAGACAAATGGGAAGACCAGTGTCAAGGAGCAATCTTTTTTTTTTTAAGTATTTTATTATACCACCGTGAGATATACAAATAAAAAGATATACAATTAAAAAGTTCATGTTTGGGTTTTGGTCATACAGTGTTTCAGCACTCAAGGGAGCAATCTTTCTGGGGAATTCTAAGCAGTTGGAATAGTGAGCTCAGTGGAGAAATGAAACTGGGACTTCTTGGGGAGGGGCTCTCCCCAATAACTAAGCCCTGTCCATGCTGGACCAAAGATTCTTCTGCTTGTTATGCTGACAAAATCAGAACCTCAGTTGTTCTCTCCATTTTGAGGGATCACCTGCGCTTTGGGTCAGAACCTGTTACAAACTCAAAGATATTTCACTTCAATATAGATAGCTGGGTATAGACTTTCCTCTTGAATGCAGTATAATCCCATCTAGAAATGCAATCTAGACTTAATGCAATCTTTAATGCAAATTTATATTTCTCACATCTACTAGTTAAAATGTTTCTGAATATTTACAGAAATTCACAGAAACTAGATTCCATTTTGACGCAGGCCACGTCTCCCCCAGTGCTATGCATCAAGTAGCCGACTAACTTACAGTTTCCTCAGTTACAGCTTCTCTTTGGGCACAGAAATCAGGTCTTTCAAACACAAGAACCAGCATCGAACTGCTGTATTGTATGTTTTTAGGCAGCCTAGAGGCTATTTCTAGGATTTTTTGATTTACGCGCCATTAAATTTGGGGACAGGGAATGGGTGAGTACTGCTATGATTGAGCCATGTTCTGATTTGAGTATTTGAGTGCTACTGATGTGTGAATTCTAATAATAATAAAGCAGCCTTAGAAAACCTCCTGTAATTCCCTGAAAAAAAAAAACAGGAAATAGCATATTCATGTATTAAGGGCACCAGTCCTAAATTTTTGGAGAAACTAGGGATTGTAACAAATTATAAAAATAAAGCCATCCATTGGAGATCCCGCTGATCTTACTGAATCAGATTTGTCTGGGGATGTTGGCTCTCGGCATTCAGTTTAGCCCCAATTTCTCCAGACCTCTTAGATGACAGGGGGCAAACTGGAGGTCAACTAATAAGTCATTGTTAATTCCTGGAAATTGACCTGAATCAAGTGGAAGAGGTTCTGAGGTGGCCTCGAGATATTCATTTCTTGTTAGGAAAAAGCTCTGTGGTTCAATATTTATTTCAGTAGCTTTTACAACTCTCACTGGCATTAATATTTAATTGACAGTGCAGTTGGTTATTTTATTTCATTATAGAAAAGATTCAATAAAAAGAAAAAAGTGCATTATACTGTAATGAATGGCAAATAGCAGCACATTTTGATTTAAAATCAGTAAGTTGAATCAGACTGTTGTTTTCCTTAACTAGTGGGTCATCTCAACATAATGAATAATAACAAAAAGATATTAAACAAACTTCTGGGATACTGAAACAGCCAGAACTAAAGATTTATTATTGCTCCAATAGGCTGTGTGTTATTCAGAGAAGGCTATGTTTATTAATTTTTCCATATCTAATCCCCAAGACAATACAAAGCACATAGTGGGTATTCAATAAATATCTGCCCATTTGAGTAAATGAATGGATGAGTCAATGTATAGAGAAGTAGTTCTCTTTAGAGTAACGAGTGTGACACTTGGCTGATTGTGGGCACATCTAAATGAATAGTTCTCACCACAGAGTTAAACACAGCCATGTTCTCTTCCTTTTCTAAGTGCTTTAAGTAGAGATCCTCAAGCTTGAGCCTATGTTGCATTTATGATTATACGTTTATAAAGCATAGATTCCCTATTCCTCTCTCTTAGAGCTTCTAATTCAATTGGTTTGGGGCTAGATCCAAAGAATTGTCATTTCTAAGTTCCTGGAGGATCAGACCCTGCTATTATGGAAAGTACATTCTGAGAATTGCTGTCTTATAACACCTATCTGCACTGCCCTGTGACAGTTTCCATTTATTCAGCTTCAGGCAGATTCATTCCCTAGAACACAGAAGATACCTGGGATTACTCTCTGATCAAAGAAAGTTTTTTAGCCTGGATGAGAGGACGTAAATCTATCATTGCTCTCTGCCTCTGTGTGGATTAGGCTCACAGGACCCTTCCCTTATAAATACTGGTGCATCACTATTCCTGTTGATCTTTTTTGTGATCAAAATGAAAGAATTGATGAAAAATTGACACCAAAGTCTCACTCAAATATATATTAATTTCCTTGGAGATCTGACTTAGGCTGTGACTGATCCTACCACAGTTGTTCTAGCTGTGTTGTATCTGATCTGTAGCCCCATACTTAGACCTCTCTCGGGATGAAACAGGACCTATCACAGTGAAAGCTTGAAATGGTATTAACTTGTCTTATTTCTTTAAGTTTGTGTAATGTTTTCTTTCCAATGGTTCCCTCACCATTTATATTTGTTACAAAAAAGTTAATCTTGTGACTCTGGCTTTATATGATTATGCTACATGTGATGCTTCTGTCCAACTGCTGAATATCTGAGGGAGAAATATTTGTAATGAAAAGACTGGATAAATCACTTGTATATTTATCATGTGACTTGCTTTCTTTGAATTAATAGGACCGAGCACTAAGATTTATTTTAACAGCTCTTCCTCTGGTTTTTCCTTCTCAGAGACAGAACAGAGGTTGTTGGGTAGTTTGGGGGAGATTGTTTGGGGGCATTTTTAGCTTTGGGACACCTGCATTGGTAACAGATGAGGAAGGACATGATTCAGTTTTGTAGGTAGAGAGGATTTGACAACTTTGATCCTGTTATCTCTTAGCACAAAATTTTCAAATTAGTCCTCTTATAAAAAACAGTTCTGCTATCTCAGAGCTACGTATACTTGCTGATTTGTTATCCCCATTTAAAAATTTTGTTCAATTCTTCAAGATCATTACTCTCTCCTCAGTATTTTTTTATTCCATCATAATTTCTTAGCTCGCAGTGCCTCTGCCATGCTTGGTACTCTATTACCTTCATCTTTGTCAATCCTTCGGTATTGTTATTTAACATTTTACATGAATTAATTATGACATCTCATTTTGTTGCAGATTTATTTCCTAAACTATTCTCTTAGTCCAAAAATTATTTAATATTTAGTATGTGTAAGAATTCTTAATTTATGTTGAAATAATACAAGGAGAATATATGGTTTTCATATTCAGGGTTTCAAAAATATACACTTTAGTCGTAGATCTAAGCTATATTCATGCATTCTCATGCACATGTGCATTATTATAAAAAGTAGATTTAAACCATAATAGTACATCAGTTAGGAGTGATATGGGTGAAATATGTTTAAGTTGATTTTTTTCTCAAGGCTTTCATTTATTTTATGAACAATAGGCACAGAATGCACATTTGTTTTCTCATATCTACATAAAGTATGTCCTTTTATTATGTTTGTATTAGTTTCTATTAAAGGAGTGGGAGGAGAGTATTTATCATATAGAAGATCAGTGTTGCTGTCTTATGCTTTTTTTGCCAGCCTTATCATATGTCTTCCATATCATCTACTATAAACAAGAACCAGATTAACTCAAAATCATAATATTCAAGGATTTATTCTGTCAGCTAGAGTAGATGATGATCACTTGTATACAAATAAACTTCTTGTTTATAGACTTTTGCTTCATCTTAAAGGTCATATCTATCTTCAAACCTTTTTATTATCTTAATTATTTGAAATATATATGTTATCACTCCTATGTTATGAATAATCACTTTGTATAATAACATTAATCAAAATTTTCATCCTAAGACAACTATTTACTTTCTCTTTATAATGTAAGGAATCTGTCCTACTTATTTCAACATCTTCAGCATTTCCTAAGATGGGGGTGTTGTACCAACAATTTGCTAAATCAGTTTTGCTGAGTTAATGGATGGATGGATTGATTAAGCATATGGATAACTGAACACTAGGGTAGGAAGAAAAAATCAATAAATCTTGTTGGACAAATGAATAAAAGCTAAATTAATATAGCTGTGCCAAATAACGTGCTCTATACTTTTTATACATCATATACTTTTGTATATGTATATATGTATGCGTATATGTATATTATATGAATATACATATACAAAATATACATTATATACTTTTTACATTATCATGGCATGATGGAAATATGTTTGAAAGTGAATTATTATGGCTGGAGTGATAGCACAGCAGGTAGGGCATTTGCTTTTGCACATGGCCAACCCGGTTTGATCCCTGGTATCCTATATGGTCCCCGAGCAGTGCCAGGAGTAACCCCTGAGCATTGCTGGGTATAAAACCAAAAAAAAAAAAAAAAGTGAATTATTAGATCAAATTATTAGATCAATTCATGCTCCTGTGTATTAATTTAAAAAGAACAAGTATGTCTGATTTTTATGGCACTTTTCAACTTAAATGCAGAGCAAGAAATATCAGTTTCACTTCCTTGTTATAAGGATATCAAGAAATATAAAGTATATAATATAAATATTATATTATATGATAGACCAGCCTATTAGAGCTGGCTCGCGCTGAGCAGTTCATCAATAAATGCTGGATTAGAGATGACTACAAGAGTATTCTCCCTACACGGCAGAGCCTGGCAAGCTACTCGTGTTGTATTTGATATGCCAAATACCAGTAACAATTATAGACCTCATTCCGGAATGGATTGAGGCTCTTTATGTTCCTGGAGCAAGCAGATGCCCTTGGGCTCTACTAGCATGAGACAGGACATATGGAGATTTTACTGGGGCCCGCTTGAGCCAAATGGATGATGAACGGGAAGACAGTGATACAGTGATAATTTACTAATTTATAATTGTAATAATAATATGTCTTGGTGTGGTTCGCTAGGGCTCCAAATTAAAAATATAATATAAATATAAAATATAGAATTGCTTTGTGGTTTTTTTTTTGGGGGTCACACCCAACGATGCTCAATGGTTTCTCCTGGCTCTGCACTCCAGGAATTACTCCTGGTGGTGCTCAGGGGACCATATGGGATGCCGGGATCGAACCCGGGCCAGCATGGGCCCACCACATGTAAGGCAAACACCCTACCCGCTGGACTATCGCCTCCAATCCCCAGAATTATTTTGTGTTTTAAAAGGTAATATTGAAATCAGTAATTTCAGTAGATAATAATTATTTTGAATGATATTCTTAGAGAATGCTGATTTTAGGATAAGGTCCTTCCCAAGATCTTTCACATTTATACTTTGTATACAGTTCTAGACAGGTTCTAACTGATACCAGTAAGCCTAGCAAGAAGCCAGAACAAACCACACATCATGCAGTCAGTCATTCTCAACATTCAGACTCCATAGTTCCTCAGAGCTCCATCCAAGAGAAAACTTGATCTTCCCCCTTTAAGTTTCATCAGTAAATGCTCAAGATGAGAGCCTTCTACTGAGACCATACCACCTACACGGCAAAGCCTGGCAAGCTACCCATGTTTTATTTAGTTGTTATGCCAAAAAACTAGTAACAATTATGGACCTCGGTTCCATGACCTGAAGAATGGTTTCGGGCTCCTCCTGTCCCTGGAGCAAGCAGATGCCCTTGGGTTACACTTGCTTGTGACAGGACTAATGGAGATGTTACTAGTGCCCACTGAAAGCAAATTGATGAACAATAGGGAATGAACAATGGGAAGACAGTGACAGACAGTGATTTCTTGTATATTACAACTTTCTTAAAAACTGCTTATAAAGTTATGTTTTGGGGAAATTGGAATCTGTATTAAAAATATTTCATGTGCTACTTATTGGGGAAACAATAATGCTTGCATCTCACACATAGGTAATTCTGATAACTTTGAAGTGCAGAAGGATTTTTAACTGGGATTTACACCTTCCCAACAGACATTCATCGGATGATAACTCTCTGAATCTGACAGAATACTTGGTTGAATCATATTTTTCATTTTTCTACTTTATTTAAGCATTTTAATTACCTAACAAGTTACATCTTGAGTTGCAACCAGAGGATTTTAAAAATGCCCAAATAAAGATGGAGCAAAATGTATATCATGACCACTTGATTTTGAATAAGACTGACTTCTGTGAAATCAACTGGTAATTCATATACTGGAAACTAAAGAAATCTCTACCTATTGTGACATAAATTAAAATTTTCTCCCAACAAAGCTAGTTGATTAAGTCTATAGCAAAGAGGTAGTGTGCATACATGACCTGTTCCTCTGCATTCGTCTTCTAAATTTTTTTCTCAGCTACATACATGCATATAGAGTAATCGATAATAATTTGAGACTCTGCTTTCAAATGCTGCTTTAAGTCTCAGAGCAATGAACACTGTCTGTTCTCTCAAGAATGCAATTTAACCAGAAAAGTGTGTTTATTTTTCTATTGCGCTTTGTCTTTTATTTCTTTTCTTTTGTACCAGTGATCATATATTGTGTTTTATACACATGACTCCATACACTTGACCACTGATTTATATTGCCAGTCTGAAGAATAAGATTTAAATTAAAAGTTTACTGCATCCAATTTGGAGAAGATTGAACAAAACTAGCTGACACTTAAGAGTTTCCAAAAAGGGAATATTAATTATAGAGTTTTACTGTAATTTTAATTTCTGTCTATCTATAAAGGATGCAAAATGTGTTTCTTTTAAAAGTATATACTTGATCAATTATGTTATATGCATAGGATGAAATATGCTACATGTGTAATATCAATTTTTAATGTCATATAACTTTTATTAGTTGATTTTTAATTGTCATAAATTTAAATTATATTACTGTAATTAGTTGCCTATGTAATGCAGGGTATATGTATGCACATTTCTCTGATATATACATGAGAAGTTATCTAGTTTTAAAAGTTTTATACTTTAACACTTGTCTTCCCATTGTTCATCTATTTGCTTGAGTGGGTGCCAGTAACGCTCTCATTGGTTGGGAATGAGGTCCATTATTGTTACTGTTTTGGCATATTGAATACACCATGGGTAGCTTGCCAGGCTCTGCCTTGGCTCTGGGTTCATCCCAGGTTATCACGTTGTAATAATAATAATCATAATAATAATAATAATAATAATAATAATAATAATCACTTGATCACTTGATCACTTGAATCCCGTTATTCATCGATTTGCTCGAGCGGGCGCCAGTAACATTTCCATTGGACCCTATCACGCGCCAATGTAGCCCAATGGCATCTGGTTGATTCAGGAATATGAAGAGCCTCAAACCGTTCCTTCAGGGTCTTAACAAGGAAGTCTGACCATCTTGTAGGTGGGCGGCCACGTGATCTTTTGACATCCCTGGGATCCAGTCGGTAACGGCTCTAGTCCAGCGGTTGTCTCCAAATCACATTACATGTCCAGCCCATCTGATTTTTCATGCCTTGGCAAACGAGACAGCGTCCCTGATTCTGGAATAGCGACGGAGGTCAGAACTCCGGATTCCTTCTCTCACTTGAGTGAGGCGTGATATTCCAAGCATAGCTCTTTCGATGCCTCTCTGGGAGACCCGAATAGCATTCTCATCCTGCTTTAGGGCCCAGGTCTCTGAGGTACGTTAATGTTAGGGAGAACGGTGGAGTCGAAGAGATGTGCCCGGAGCTGGAGGTTCTTTGTCCTTTTTAGCTATTTCTTCGATGCCTTTGAAGGCATTCCATGCTTTCTCTTCCTCCTGCGCAGCTCAGGTTTTAGGTCGTTCATCATGTTGACTTCTCACCTAGGTACACATAACTGCTGCATTCAGAGATGTTTGTTCCATTGAGAGTGAATGGGGCCTCTGGAACTAGTTCATTTCTCATGAACATAGTTTTCTTCAGATTCAGCTGTAGACCTACCTTTCCACATTCTCGGTCAAAGTCAGCCAGCATTTGTGCCGCTTGGCTAATGTTTGGTGTTATTAGAACGATGTCATCAGCGAAGCGGAGGTGGTGTAGTTGCCGACCATCTATCTTCACTCCCATTCCTTCCCATTCTAATTGTCTCATGATGTTCTTGAGGGTGGCACTGAAGAAGTTTTGGTGAGATGGTATCACCCTATCGAACCCCTCTTTTGACATCAATGCTCACTTCTTTGTAGAATGGTGAGATCCTAATAATAATAATAATAATAATATAAAATGAAAGAAAAACAGTACTACATTTACATATACGCGTGTACATCATAGTCTCTATATTGCAAAAAATAAAGTTACAGGGCTGGAGACATAGGACAGTAAAGGTCAATAGAGTTCTGCACTCCATATGGTCTCTGGAGAATCCAGGACTAACCACAGAAAGCAGAGCCAGGCTTAAGCCCTGAGTACTGGTGAATAGTAGCCAAAAATAAAATAAAATAAAAATAAACAATATATTACAGTACTCTGTGGACTAGAACAAGATATTTAGGATTTTCTTATCAGAGATTACAACTCTATTAAAATCTGTAAAACTTAAGTCGTGAGCAAAATGATAATACAGCAGGTAGGGCACTTGCCTTGGATTGCAGCCAATCCAGCCAATCCCTGGCATTCCATATGTCCCCTAAGCACTGCCAGGAGTGTTTCTTGAACACAGATCTTAAGACCAACCCTGAGCACTGCAAGGAGTGGCCCATCAAACAAAAAAATTAAGTTGCATTATTTTATGTGTTTATTTTATTATGAGAGTGGAGCCGGGGCACCTGGTCCCGTGGTGCTGACTGGGCATTTGCACCAGGGTTTGCTGCTGACTTTGTGCTCTGGGTTCACTCCTGGTGAGGGTCGGGTGTCGGAGGCCCTAGCCAGCAGCCCCTGAACAAATGAGGAAGACCTAGATCGTGCCGGACTTTATCCCTGTGGAAGAGAGAGAGAGAGAGAGAGAGAGAGAGAGAGAGAGAGAGAGACAGACAGACAGACAGACAGACAGACAGACAGAGACAGACAGAGACAGAGCAGAGAGCAGGAGAGAGAAAGAGAGAGAGAAAGAGGAGAGAGAGAGAGAAAGAGAGAGAGAGAGAGAGAGAGAGAGAGAAAGAGAGAGAGAGAGAGAGAGAGAGAGAGAGAACCCCATGCAGTTAGGGAGTTCTGGATAGGCACTCACTTTACTGGACACAGTTTAAATCTTTTATACAATATTTGGGAGGAGCTAGTACAAACCCTCACAAGCAAGGGCAATTGCAAGTTCTTGGGCCATTGTAACAGAGGAACAAATGACAATCACAGATTTAGCATTTACAAAGAAGCATTTGCAAGGTAACAATCATTGATTTACATATCCTGTGGGACAGACATTAGAAGATCAGGCACATTCTGCCTCATCTTAGCTTGGATAAGCACAGATGTTTGGGGGGGCCTCCACATGGGCAGGGGGGTACCCTTTTCTGGGTCCTGCCCTTTAGGGTTTTGAGACAGGAAAATGCTGGACCCTAAGGTTAGCAGCTCAACATTGCTCCTGACATTTTGCTCTGTCACTCTAGTGAGGTTCGGGAACCATACGGGGTGCTGTGACTGAGCCAAACAGGCATAGGCTTCATGCAACATAAAAGCACCATCCCTGTGTACTATGTCTTCAATTCAAGTTGCATTATTGAAATGCATTTCACACAGAAAGATTTTCACAATATACCATTGCAGTATTCCATCTTTTTTCTTCTTTTCGGGTCACACCCAGCAGTTACTCCTGGCTCTGCACTCAGGAATCATTCCTGGCAATGCTTGGAGGACTATATGCTGGGGGCATTCCTGGCAATGCTTGGTGGACTATATATACTTTATAAAATGCAAAATAGCTTCCCATTATTATGTATAACAGAGTGTTCCTTGGAATCTGAAGGGTCAGCAGCTCTCTTTTTGGAACATTTGAAGCAGATTTGAAACTGGATCCGGGCTGATATATTTTGAGTTGTCAGCATGTTCCAGCCTGAGTCGAGAATGCTCGGAATGAGTGGTGCATGGATTCAGACTTCTTGGTCCGTCTTCAGCTCTCTGTGTCTACTCTATCATGGCATTTTATACATTTCATTTGCTCTCTTTGTCTTCTTTTTGTCAATTCCATAACTTTGTAGAGATGTATATACATCAAGCTGTGACTGAAAATTTCAAAGTGATTATTCCACCTCCTCTTTTAAGAGTTGGCCACAGTCCCAAATCTTGCTCTTTAAAACAGTCTTCGTTTTATTTTTGTCTTTCTTTTATAAAATCAGCTGTTTTTTATTCTGTTGAATTTTACATTTTGAAATGTTAAACTAATAAGAATAGTTTTCCTGTGTCTCTGTACACTCCTTTATGTACTTTTGAACTAGAATTGTCGCTATGATATTTGTAGTAAAGAGTTTGAGAGAAAGCATTGTCTGGTAATAGTGAGAGCAGAGAAACTTGCACTGTTGGTAGGAGGAATACTAATGAACACAATTCCATATGCTCATATATGTCTTTTGTCTTGTATAGTGATTAAAATAAGCACTGGATTGTCTTCCCCTGTATGATGATGATTAAAGCGGCACAGTTCATGTCCAGACGTGTCTCAAACAAGTACAGAGGTTAGCTTTGTAAGTTATAGACCAAGCTGATGATGTCTGTGGTGTTTTATGCAGAGGGGCAGATGGCATTCCCAATCATCAAATTGAATGATTCAGTTAAGGAAGCAGACACAGTTGATTGTATGTAGCTATTTCTCTGGACACTGCTCAAAAGTTGGGTGTG
The DNA here is from genome assembly GCA_021461705.1 of Cryptotis parvus. Taxonomy (NCBI): domain Eukaryota; kingdom Metazoa; phylum Chordata; class Mammalia; order Eulipotyphla; family Soricidae; genus Cryptotis; species Cryptotis parvus. Next base: position 18,195 of record JAJIBD010030360.1, read on the forward strand.
GTACAAGTAAACATAGCTAATGATCTAGGGATTAGGATTAGATCCTGAGCGTGAGACATTGAGTAAAAATTTAAATGGGTAAAACCATTTTCCTAGTTTTTGATTTTTATTGACTTACCAAATTATTGTAAATCTTAGTATATAGCTTCTAATATTTTTTTAAGCAATATCTGCTCTAAGAGTCAGTTTGTGTTAAATGCCGCCAGGTGGGCTAGACTAGGAAATGTATCAGGTTTGAGTTTTCCCTTGGCCATGGTGCCTTGTGTCCCAATAAAAGGATCAGACTCAGTGGGGAGCTGTGCAACTCTCGACTTCTGTTCCAGTGTGGAAAATCCTTCACAATTTGTCTAATTTGAAGGTTACGCACCCTGTAGCAGCTTTGTGACCTACAACAGTGTTTCTGAACTGGAGCTAAAGGATCCTCTGTGTGCCCCGGGATATTCCAAAAGATGTTCCAAGTGAAAATCTTGTAAATGAGAGATCCTGGCATGAGAATAGAGAGCCAGCCAGTAAGATGGGCTGGGGGCAAGGAAGGAAACTAAGAGCCAGAGTTGGAAAATGTAAAGAAACTGATTTTTAATCACATTCAAGAAAAGTTGGTTTTCACACCAGTTGAGTTCTAATTTACTTCCAGAATGCATTTTAATATTTCTCTGAAAGAATTTTTTTTAGAACACATACTACTGTACTCAAGAATGTCTGATAGAAGATGCTATTTATTTCCTCCCCACTTTTCTCCTCAGTATTCCCTATCGATTGTTTACTAGGCTCTATGGAAGCTAATGAAGACTTGTTTTTTTCCCCTATAAAGCACTTGGTTATTTAGGGAAGGCCAATGAAAGAGAGATGGAAGGACTACTATCTTTGTATTTCTTGATTATTAAGTGTAAACCCTTCCCCCAAATAATGTATTTGCTAGCTAATTCAGTATCATAGTTGATACTTGAGAAGATCCTCTTCAATACCACTTGATACTGACCATTGTTCTTTTAAAAGCAAGCCTCTTTTAATATATATTTGATTACTGCACTATGCACAGAGATATTAAGCATTATTTGAAAATTCTTTGTCACTAAGCAGTACATGGAGCTTTAGGCATGGATAATTAGCAAGCATTGACCCTTCTGTGATTTACACTGTGTTCATAGGCTCCAATTGATCATTTTATAGAAGAACAAAAGTGATTTATAATAGGGCAGGTCCTCTGAGTCAATTGAAGTTTCTTTTACCCTTGGAGGGATAGAAGAAAGATCCTGGAAGAAAGCAGTGCAGTTATGCATGAACGGGCAAACCAGGGTGCCAGTTTATTATTGCCCTATAACTCAGAGGCATCACTGAATATGTACTAAGGAGGATAATGACGATGTGCATAGTGAAGGAGTTTCAATAACTTGGAACTTTACAGACTCGTTTAAGCAAGCCTTCTTCTCACAGGTCAGCTTGACTGCTTTTTTGCAAATGAGGGATTGGTACTATACAGAACAGTCAAACTCCTGAGAAGTGATCATCTGACTCTCAACCTGTAAGATAACACAGATAATAAATGATGATTTTGACTATATCCTTCTCCTGCCTATAGAGTCTGAAGCTAAAAATGTTGAGACTATATTTGCCTAACTGTGAAATTGTTAGAGATTTTTCTTAGAGCATTTCCAGAAAACTTATTACCTATTCTATTACCTATTCAATTACCTATTCTATTACCCTCACCATAATGCAGAACACAGAAGAGGACTGAATAGCTCTTGCACTTGAAATTTTGCATGATTTGAATGAATTGATTTTTATTTATATTTTTAATTGTAACTCCTTGAAGTCTCTCTCCACATAAGGTATTCTAGTTTTCTTCTTGTAAAAGTAGCAGACACAGCAGACACATTTGATTCCCATTTCTTGGATTCAAACAAAGTTAAGTATTTCTTGCTTGCTACTCTATAGAAGTTACTACATTTTTAAAAAATGTAGTAACCATTCTTTGGTTTGTTTTTGGACCACAGCCCGTGCTGCTCAGATCCTGGCTCTGTACTCAGGGATCACTTCCTAGCAGTGCTCAGGGGAGCCATAGATGTCAGGACCAAGTACCCTGTCACCTGAAACTCCAGCCCTATAAAACTTATTTTTCAATAACTGTTGGAAAGTTTAGCTATATACTGGCGTTTTCTTACTCACTAACACGCCTGTTTGATTCCATCAAATTATATTTATTTTTGCTTATCCGCCCAGAGCAAGTTTCTATAAAGATTGCTAAATATTTAATGTGGTGAAACTTATTTTATTGTAATCATTGTCAGTTGTATCTCTATTCCTAATCACCTTGATTTTCAGACACTTTCATGTTAAGCCCTCTTGGTCAAGAGCTGTCAGCTTCCTCTACGCTTATAACAGCATTATTCTCTGGGCTGTCTAATGGGTTAAAAGAGTGTCTACATGGTTCAAATTGATTCTCTCTCATTCTGTGTCCTTCTGTGGAAAGAAATATTTAAACATGATAAAGTATTAGACCATACATTTTTTTAATGCTTTCTCATCTTTATCTTTAGAACTTGCATTTCTAAGCAAATGTATTGGACATTGTAATGTTAAAACCAACCAAAACAAGCATGTTTTATAGTTTGAGGAAAGCTCTATAAGTTACTCTGTAAAGTGTCTGGTACCATTAATAGCAACTTTTTGGTGTAGACCAATACTTATTTAAATCATTGTAATTTCATTAGAGCTATTATTTATCTCATTTTAATGAAAGCTTTGTGAATCTGTGTGTATGTGCACACACATTTTTCATTTTTCTTATTTGCAGATCAATGACATATTAGAATATTTTTTTAAATTTGTCCTACCAAATTTATAGCTGGGTGAGTGGAATCATAGGTCTATGAGGCAGTAGACTTGTGATAACATACAGTTCTTGGTCCAGATTTTGGTCATTTTAGTGATGTAGAAGTGAGTTAAATAAAAGAAAACCATTAAGAAAAGAATGATTTTGCAAAGGATGAGTTTGAGAAAAGTTGGCAGAGGGAAGGAACCATGGGTTATTCATTAATAGAGAGATAATAACTCTGGTGATGGAACTGGAGTTAGAATATTACATGCCTGAAATGTTATTATCATCGGCTTTGTAAATCATGATGCTAACAATAAATAATATAAATAGAAGCAACCAGTGTTGGCCTCTATGTAGTAAAAAGCAATCATTCACTGTAGAGTGAATGCTCACTCATCCAACATTTATAGGAAACAGAATGAAGAGTTCTTTAAGAATATAACTGAGTGTAGAGTTTCCATATGACCCAGTGACTACACTTGCTGGTTTCAAACCAAGAAGATAAAAACAATAATTGGAAGGTGTTACAGGGCACCTAAAAGCCTAAAAGCCTCTGCATCTGCCCTGGATTGCCTCCTGCATATCACTTTGTAGATAGGGGTAGTTTAAATGTGGCAGTTTATCTGACCATGTATTCTGTATTGGCTGGTATAAATATTCTCTCATGCTACCACAATTATCCATGGGACTAGCTAGATCTTACCAGCATATTTACCTGGCCACGTAGGATCTCTAAGTAATTAAAACAGAGAAATGTTGTTTGCCTCCAAGCAAGCAAGCATGGCTCCCTGATAACTCAAAAAGCAACTAAAATATGAAACTACCATGAAGTAAGATGAGACTCTTGTGAAGGCTTGGAGAAATATTTAACTGTCATTAGTATAGTCTTTGGTACAGAGACATGCCATCTAAGAAACCCCCTTCTCTACCCTATAAAGGCATTTCCAGGCAGATCTTGGTTCAACACATTAGGTGAGGTCCTGGAGAATTACCTGAGAGCATTTGACCCTCCCTGCCAGGGAAGTTACATTTAGCTCAAAGCTCCTTCCAGCTCTGCTAGGAGACTTTGAATTAGCTCTGGAGTTCTTGTAAACAGCCAAAAGGACTCCTGAGTTGCTACATTTCTATAGAGTTATTTTCCTGTTTTCCTCTCTAGATAGCCTGCCCAGAATGGGCCGGGCTGGGAAGTTTGGGCTAATTTCTAGCTATAAAATAAGCTGCAGGAAGAAAGAAGCTCCTTTTTTTCCTTTTATGCCATTTTCGCTTCCCTTGGCATTTTGCTTCTCTTCCTCTCCATTCTCTGTTGGGCCTCAACACGTGGTGGCGGCCATCTTGGCCTACCCATGACTGGGGCCTAGCTGGGAACCTGAGTCCGGAGGTTTTCCCCTGCTCTTGGATTGTATATCAGAACCTGTGTTAGTAAAGCCCTTTTATTTATTTATTTATTTTTTGCTTTTTTTGGGTCACACCCGGCAATGCTCAGGGGCTAATCTTGGCTCTGCACTCAGGGAATTACTCTCTGGCGGTACTTGGGGGGACATATGGGTTGTAGGATCGAACCCAGGCTGACAGGCTGGCTGCGGCAAAGGCAAATGCCCTTTCTGCTGGGCTATTGCTCTGGCCCCAGTAAAGAACTTTTTAAAACTGCATCGATTCTTGAGTTTTCATCCATTCCCTCCGCCGAGGTAGAAGGAACTACTTCCCTGTAGCGGGACCCCAGCAGCCTCCCAGAAATCTGACATCCCTGGTGGGTACAACGGACATCGTCTGGCCTGATCTTCATCCGACAGAGATCATCTGACCGAACCGTGAGTAAAATGATGGATATCTCATGGTATAGATACATTGTATCTTTTATTGGGTCAGAACCATACATAGCCCAGTTAATGAAGTTACTTTCTGAGAACTACTTTATCCTTTTACAAATCTTCTGGGTCCTTGCAATTTTAAACTGTACCTCTGCATGAGGGCATTGTTTAATAATAGAGAGTGGGAGGAATGTAATTGATTGAATGCAACTTTAAGGGATGAGTTTTGCTCAGAGATTAAAGAAATGAGTGACAATCATAAAATTACAGGTAGACTGGTCTTAAAGCTTGAGGACAGACTTATTAAAGAGCTTAAAAATTCAAAAAGAAATTAGAAAGAACTAGGATTTAAAATTCGAAGAAAAATTAGAAAACAGGAGAGCAAAATTATTAAACAGGATTCAAAATTAAAGGAACAGGAAATAAAATTACTAAACTGGATTCAAAATTTGAGGAAAAATTAGAACAGGAAAGTAAAATTATTAAACAGGATTTAAAATTTAGTAAAGTGTGAAGAGCATAAGAAGGATATCAGTAGATAAGCACCAACTTAGAGGAGAAATCACAGAGAGAATCGAGGGACAGAAAGAAGAGATCTGGAAGTTAGATATAAGATTGAAAGAACAAAAAGAAGAAATATATAGGAAACTTGGAAACTTAAACCAAGAAATGGATGTGTTACGCAGGGAGTTTCTGATTTCATAGCTTACCAATCAGGAAATAGCGCATACCCGATACTGAGGCTTGACCCACCTAATAGCCATTCGTAAACACTCTCGAAGGCTGTAGACTTGAAAAGATGTGTACATTTCCAGCAAAAAATCTAAAAAGACTTCAAAAAGAGTTCTAATGTGGCTGATAACTTAGAGGTAGAACAGGGAAACCCAAAGGAGGTAGGCTCTCAAACTGAAAATATCCCCGAGTTAATACCTTCAAAGGGAAGATGCTCCTCAGACAGATACTACAAGCTCTGATGAGCAAGAAGGGAGGAACTGTGTTATTGCGCAGGCCCCAAGAGCCCTGCAGTTCCTCTGAGGACAATCAAATAATAATCAAAGGGCAAAGCCCAGCAATCTTTCTAATGACCACTCTAAAGATAAAGTAAAACCAATTTACGAAGAATTAAAAATTGAGTCAATAACCCCCTCAGTAATGCTTACATAAGTATGGAATAGCAAGTCCTTATTCTTTAAAATATTTAGCTGATTGGAGCCGAAAAAAAGAGTGGGTATTTTCAGACTTTGAGGAAGGAATATATATATATTATAACGCATACACATATATATTATATGCACACACATACACACCTATCTCTATATACATAAACCAAGATATGCAACAGCCCAGGTGTCAATGCCAGGATGAATATTAAGTAATGAAATTGCTGTATTATACATATATATGTATACATATATGCCACATATACATGAACACATACATTTGTGTGATTGTATGTATATACATATATATTTCTGGATCTATATATGTTTATGTTTATATGTATATAGACACATACAATATAATGCTAGATAACTATACAAAATAATGAAATCTTATAATTTTCTACAACTTGGGTATAACTAAAAGGCATCCTGTGAAGTCGCAATGAGAGTAAATGCTGGATGATCTTACTCATTTAGAGTATAGAGTGAAACAGTGGGATAGACAGTTATGAAAAGAACAGCCCCCTTGGCCTTTGTTGTAAATTGGGATTAGCAGGCAGTGGAGGTTGGAGGGTGGATGTGCTGGACTAGGATGACTAGAGTGACATAGGATAGAGGTGAAGTGTTTGGGGCACTTAATGTAGAAGGTGCAGTAATTTTGTTCAGCAAAGTCATGAATGGTAATTCTAGTATAGTCATATTACCAAAACAAAAATAAATAAATCAGACATTGAAAAGTGACTCTAAAAGAAAAATGTAAGAGAATCTATACTTTGTATTGAAAACATCTTTTATTTTTTGATATGGTGGAGGAGAGAATTGGGACCATACCTGACATTGCTCAGAGCTCACTTCTGACGCAGTGCTCAGGCATCACTTCTGGCAGTGCCTCAGCAGACCATAAGATGTGCCAGGATAGATCTGGGTCAGCCACATGCAAGACAAGTGCCTGTACTATTTCTCTGGCCTGATGTTGAAGATTTTTTCTGAGGAGGTCACTTGTCACTTGTCTTCCTGTTGTTCATCGATTTGCTCGACCAGGCACCAATAACATCTCCATACTTCCTGTTGTATGCTAGTGTAGCCCAAGGGCATCTGCTTGTACCAGGAACACGAAGAACATCAAACCATTCGTTCAGGTTATGGGAATGAGGTCTAAAATTGTTACTGGGTTTTAGTATATCAAATATGACACGGGTAGCTTCCCAGGCTCTACCGTGTGGGTGGTATACTCTTGGTAGTAGGCTTTCAGTTTGTGCATTTACCGATGAACCAAACCGGGAGATTGACTTTTTCTTGGGTGGAGCTCTGAGGAGCTGTGGAGTCCAGATGTTGAAAATCGCGGCTCTCATGGTGTTGGGGTTCCTCTAGTCTTCTTTGCGATATTCTATTGGGATGATGAGCCAGGGCTAGAACTCGCCTTCCCTTCTGGGCGCCTCATGATCTGTTGAGCACAAGGAGAGCAGGTAGTAGCTTTCTGAGATAGACATGGATCATTTTATAGAAGCAAAATTAAAGAATAAAAAAGAACAATGCAGAGGAATCCAACCTGATCAAAGGTAAATATTTATCACAATTATTATTTGTCCAGGTTCAAAGTGATTTGTTATCTTGAAGATACAAACCAAAAAGAGGAAGAAGCGCAATCAGCCTACATTCCAGTTAGTTCATTGGTATTTGTTTGATAAAGTACCTGTAGCTATTGATCCCTATATTTATAAAATACATAAAATATATTATTTATCACTCTCTGTAAGTGTCTCAATATGATTAAAAGTATTACAGGAAAATAAGCAATCTTTCTGGTCTTACAAATTCTTATAAATGCCTAGTAACATTGAGGGATACATGTATAACAACTGCAGGGTTGTTAACATTTGTGTATTCATACATTTAAAATTTTTCTCCAAAATCAAAATATTTCTAAATATTATATTTTCTAGAAAATAAAATACTTTATATACTTGTAAATTGTATTTACAGAGCCTTTCTTCATATTTTGTGCTGTATTTACTTAGGCCTGTATTTAGAAAGCTTAACTGTTTAAGTGTTGTCGAGTAAGTTAAAAATAGTTTTCTTACAGTTTATTTTGGCTCTTTCTATTTATTATGTTTTAACACTAGTCTTGTTCATCACATACTTTCTAATTTCATGTGGTTAATGACTTTCAAACTATATCTTGAGATCTACTTGTACATTTTATTATTTTTAGCTGAAAGTGTGTTGAATAAATCTCTAGTTTATAAAATATGAATGTTCAATCAGTAAGCTTTGAAAATGCATATAAGGCAAAACCACCTTATTTAGTTAATATATATATATATCCATGCTTTTAGATATTTAAATGATACAAATGTCTGTAAAGCACAGAAGATCTATGTGTCAACTCACAAATTATTTTTTTATATCTGAAATGAGGATTACATAGATTCTTTTCTTAGTTTGTTTATTAGTAGAACAATATATTTGGAAAATTTTATTTAAATTCTTCATAGGGAAGAAATTGCTAAAATGTAATACAGTCTAAATTTTCTTATGAAACATCTGCAATATTATACTGTTGGAATCCAGGTATCCATTAAGAATTATGAACTGAAATTAAGAATTTTTAATTTAATTTTAGAAGTAGAGACACAGCATGACTCCCACAAAAAATGAAATTCTGAAGTAGTCTGATAAAACAGCTGGGACGCTCAAATTAATTTATGTGTAATTGTTCAAGACTGTCACTTGTCACTTGTCTTCCCATTGTTCATCGTTTGTCTGCTGTTCACCCAGGAATAGCTCCCATCTGGTTGAGAATGAGGTCCATTTTTAGTTACTGCTTCCCCCATATGAATGCACCTTAGCTTGCTAGGTCCTGCGCTGCAGCTCTGGGTTCATCACAACAGGCCCAGTCTTTTCAGAGTGCTGACCATCAACCATCCAGGGCCCCAGAGGTCTGGGTGTAGACAAGCTCGTTCCTGTCCTCACACCTGCTCCATGCAGCCGGGCACCTGAGCCACACCTGAAAACACTTGAGACTGAGTTTAGATAAAAAGTTGACTGCACCAAACATGACCTTTAATTGTATATCTTTTAGTTTGTATATCTCACGGTGGCATAATAAAAATACTTAAAAAATTGGACTGCATATTGATGTTTTGTGGGTATATAGATTTTTAATGCCTTTATATTGCACTATCTAGAGCTTCAAAGACTCTGGGTTTACGGCACCACTTCGCTCAGACTTACTTGACATCCTCAAGAAAACCATAGATTTGCTCGAGCAGGTGCCAGTAATATTTATTTGATCTTATCACGTGCCAGTAGAAGCCTTAATGGTGAACTGGTTGTTTGGAATATGAAGAGTAAAACCGTTTAATGAAAAACTTGATCACTATAATTCATTATATAGAAAATACATAATTTCATTCCTTAAGAATTCCTTTGTCTAATGATCACTGTGCAGCATTGATTTCCATTTATCTAAAGTCAATTGTAAATTGCATTTTATAATTGGAGTTATATAAGATCATGTAAATGATATTGTAATTTAAAGCATTTCCTTCAAAGGAGGTGGACAAATTGACTTTGAAAAGTTCAGGGATTGTTCTTGTTGTTTTTTAGTCGGTTATACCGAAGACTTATCTTATTCTTTAGATATAATAGCTTCCTACTCTGTCTATTTTTAAATAATGAATGTTTTAGTATATATTTCCAAAGCTCAATTTAGATTTCTCCTCTTAGTCTCACAGTAATTTGTATTGTTGGTGAGAGTAAAATTTTAGCTGTACTTTTCAATAAAGGCATCAGGAAAATACGGGCTTATTTTTGTGTTTCGCAGCTTTGGCTGTTGGAATGATCATATGTCTATTTCTGTGTGTACAGCACTCCTGCAAAAAGATAGTGGTTCCTGAGATAATTGACATCATTGAGTCAGGTGTTATACTATTCAAAGGCAATTGATTCTTGTTGTGATTTATGATTTTAGGAAATTGGAAATGAAAAAGAGTGTGTAGGCTCGATCCTGATATCCCATATATTTTTCTCTGTTAACCCTATGAAGATTTCTGAGTGCAGAGTCAGGAGTAACTCCTGAGCACTGCCAAAAGAGAAAAGAGGTTTTTTTTGGTTTTGGGTCACACCTGGCAATGCTCAGGGGTTTCTCCTGGCTCTACACTCAGGAATTACTCCTGATGGTGCTCGGGGATTATATGGTATGCCCGGGACTGGGACGTATGGGCCAGTTCTCATGCAAGGCAAACGCTCTACCTCTGAAGTATCAAATCATTCCCAAGAGATTTTTATATAATAATTATCCGGTGTATCATCCATAACCTGCATAAACTGGAAAAAATCGGTAGTGTAAGCGTATCAACATTGATGATCTTCAGTCTTATTTTAACTTAAAAAATACAATATTGTGTAGTTTGAAGTACTGAGTATCTGTAGTCATATTTTCCTTCGAGTAATGATCACTTTAAGTTGAAAGTAATAGAATTTAGAGCTAGTAATCTAGCCTATGTCCCAAACAATAGTCACTTGCCTGCTGGGTGACCTTTATAAATCCATTTTAATTTGAACAGTGACATGTTGAAACAAAGAACAATTTAGTTCATGAGTTATTTATCAGCTTTTTTATTAATAGTTTCAGAGACTACTTCATAGTAATTGAGGGTGCTCTACTTTGAAGTGCCATGCCAAAACCCTGGGAGGTAACGCGATGAGCTATTATTAATACTCTTACTGGTCATCAGTAGGACATTGAAAGAAAGGCAAACCTGAACCATGTATGCAATTGTGCAGTTTGCTGCAGGGAAAATTTAATACAGATGGCCAGAGATTCATGCTTCAAAAGTAGAGGCTTAAACACTTGGTGCACTTTATTCTTCTATGGGTCCTGTCTGATGGCAATCTTTGTGTCATCTGTCTAGATGACTCTAGACAGGAGCCTCATTACAGCAGTGGTACTGTCACCCCAGCTAGTCCAAAGTTCCACTCTCTATCATGATATTCTGGTTTATAAGGTCATGAAGCTGTGAAATGCCCACAATTTCTTTCAAAATAGCTTTTTGTACTACATTCATTGTCAAACTTTAAAGAAACAAGATAAACATACAGTGAAAGAAATAAAATTCAACATATTCAGACAATGGATTATTGCTTAGCACTAAAAAGAATCGAGATACCTTAAGCTATAAATATTTAAAAAGAACTAAATGCTGTAATATTATGTGAAATGCCATGCACACTGTCTGTTCCTATGATATTCGGAAAGGGCTCAGTTGTCGAGACAAAGCTGAAGCTCAATGGAAAAGATAGAGCTATTGACTAAATCCACAGAGGATTTTAGGGCAATAAATCATATGTGTCATACCAGTTATCAAAAGATATTATGGTGTCATTATTAATGAATTCATATCAATTGAATAATAGACAGGCAGTAGGAATGAAACCGCTAATAAACTCTGGACTTTGAGATGAAAGTTGAATTTCAGTATAAATTTACTCATCGAGCAAATGGACCTGCTTCGTTCTTGTTGTTTTGCTTGATCATATCTGAAATGCTCAGGAGTTACTTCTTGGCTCTGTACTCATAGATTCATCCTGATGTGCCTAGAGAGAATCATAGGATTCGTAATCAAACCCAGGTCAGCTACAGCAAGGCGCCCTACTCCAGTCCAAAGAGGAGCCAGCTCCAAAATGGTCCTCTTTGAGGTCATTCAGAATGGGGAAACCATATATAAGGAGTAGGAGCAGAAGAATGTGGGAAATTCTGTTCCTTTCCTTAATGCGTTTTAGCAATAAACTATAGATTTAAATAGTTTATTTGTCTTTTCCTGTTAAAGGTTGACAGTCTTTGGTCTATGTAAGTTTATTCCTTTATGTCCAAACAATGAATCTTGGTGCATGGTCACTAATGTCTTGATCTGTGCCTGAGAAAATGGTTTTAGGTAAAGGTTTGATTAATAAAGTGTCTGAGGTTCCAGAGAAGAATAAAAATAGCTTTGAGGAAAATTTGTCGCAAGAGAAATAAACCATAAAGCTCAACTGTTACATCGTTCTTTCCCTCTGTACCTTGAGTCTCAAAACACCCAAATAGCTTGAATAATTAGGCACACGTAAACATGAAACAGTACATTAATCTTACAGTAATATGAAGCAAATGAATAGTATCAAAAGTAGATTAATTTGTTTCTGTTATCATATTAAAGAAAAATTGTTGACTTATTTAGACAATGCAGTGTAATATGGTTGCATCTAGTATTCAGAATAGTCTCAGCCTTTAATTCACTGCTCTATACTGATAGCACACACCTGATACTTAACTTGTATTATCACTGGTCTCTTTCTGTTCCTCAAAAGGTGGCAATTTAGTAAAATATGGCTCAGTGAAAAAAGTAAATTTTTTTCTTTGCTTTTGGGCCACATCATGTGATGTTCAGGTTATTCCTGGTAAAGTCAGACCACATTGGAATGCCGGATCAAACCTCACATGGCCTGCCATGCAGTAAGGCGCGCCTACCCACTGGGCCTGTTGCTCCAGCCCCTCCAGAATTTTACATGAAATTTATAAACCACCACTAACTTTTCCCTTCAGTAGTCTGAGCATCAGCCTTTGTATATAAGATCCTGAAATTAGTATTATTTAAACTCACGTTCTTACAGATTTAAATGATACTTTAAGGAGATCCCATCATCTCTTCTGCAGACTAATCCGCCCGATGTAATTTGATTTGATTTTCTCCCTTCCACCAAGATTGTAAAGAGTCGGGTCCCGCAGGGCTGCCCTTCTTAGATCAAAAATGGGTTCCTGAACATAGAGGACTTGATTATCGCAGATGTAGATGTAGTAAGATTAAATCCTGTATGAAATGTAATCACCATCCCTAAGTTGCCACTCGATTGAGGTAAATACTGTTTTGATATTGTCTAGCTATTGAAGACAGGTATGATCTCTGCAACTTTCCAATTCTTCATGGTAATGAAAGGTGGGCCTGGGTCCCACTGGCCTCTGTACATTTTCTTAGTTATGGGCAGTATCCTTATTTCAAAGGATACTTAGTATAACACTTAATAGAGACCAGAACATCAGGACTAAGCTTAGTTTTGGAATCCAGGTCTTCCCACATGCTTAAATGGACCAAGAACTTCCATACCACGTGTTCCGTCCAACAAATGGGAATGGAGAGCCTGAATTTCCAGTGAGACTAGAGGGAAAAAGGGCATCGCTACTGCTCACATACATGCCAGAATTCAATCCTAAGTATCCTTCGACACCATTCTGTAGCATATCATCCTCAGGTCGGGGTACTGAACCCCATCAAAGATGATACTTAGATTTCCTTCCGCTGATAACCTCTCCTGTTCCAAAAATCACCATGTTAAAACCTCTCCCCTGTGGATAGAACACTAATGACTTCTTGAAATATTTGTTTTGTCTTTCTCACGCTTTAAACTCATTTGCTCATAGGTGACATTTACATATACTAAAAATAAGTTTATGAATGTATGTAATTATATCTTATGTGCTCAAAATTTAAATATACAGGTCAATGTGTTAATGTGTCGGTTATTAATGCATATATATTTTATCGTTCCATTTCTGATGTGCAAAGTACCTGTTACAAGGGCATATCGCTTGAGTAAGTAAGATAGATACCTTGACCTTCAAATGGGAATAGTAAGAGAGGTGTCATTGTGATGAAGCGGTTAGATACAGCCTGTAAAAACAGGGCATATTCCTACTGGGCTAAGAAGAGATATGAGGTGCTGGAGTTTGACCCTGAGGCAGCTGCATGTAAGGCACATATTTCAAATTGTTATAGATCTACTAAAGTAATGATTTTGGGTGAGATATTAAAAACATCTACTCTGTGTATATACACACTTAAACAGTATTTATAGACACAAATTTGCCAAGACACAAACTAGGAAATTTGATGAGAAGCCAAATAAATTACATGATTTTCCAAATGATTTTAATACCAGTAATTTCTGTAGTTGATAATTACATATTTTAACAAAATCTAGCACTGTTCCATGATATTTACCCTATTTTAATGCACAGTTCAGAATTAAACTTGATATTTTTCTTCTTAGGACCTCTCTTAGCTTTGGCTGGAGCACTGCTCAAATGAGTTCAGTCTAGTCTTCAACGGTCTTTTCAATACACATTTGAAAGATTTTGTTGTTCGAATATCTCTATAACCCTTTGCTATGAAACAAATGTTTTTCTAATTAATAAAGATAACTCTTTTCTCCCCATTTTTCTGGAAAAGTTTCAATAATATCTGCTTGCTCACTCGTTAGAGTTTAGTAGTCTTGATCTGGCATGCCAGGTTTAACTGGCAGAAGAGATAATATACGCATTTATGCCAGACAAAGTTAAGGCTATTTCGCTTACTAGATAAGTCTCTCTAAAGATGGCCTTTAACAGTTCAAATTGACATTTCCTGCTTAATTCCTGTGTGTTGTTCTCTAGTTAAAGCTACTGAGTCTTTGTTAGCTTTTCCAAAGTGATCAGGGCTGTTTTTTCTCCACTCATAAAAATAAGGCTGTGATTGTGTATATGTGATTATTATGGAATCAACAGAGAACCCAATATATTTATGGAATTGAAATAGATTGTTTCTAATATGCAGACGTTTAGCTATGAAGATCTTATTTCCAAATTGTTATTTACACTAGAAAGGATGAGAGAGCACCCAGTAATTATTTCATGCAAGCCATTTTTCTGCTTTCTGTAGTCAAAAAGTTTAAAATGATTAAGAATTAATATTTTGTATAATATGGTCAAATTTCATAAAGGTGTCTTATTATTATTTCTATAGTTATCTGTTTTATCTCACTTAGAATACAAATAATATGAAAAAATATTTTCATTAAAAACAATAAGCTGCTTTTTATATCAGCATATGGATAATTTAACTCTTCTAACATTGTCCTGATATCTTTAGCCATTGTAATGTGATTAACAGGTTATGAATTTTATTTATGCAAAAATAATCTATTTAGTTTGAATTGGTGAGTTAGCATACTTATGAAAATGAAAAGTTCTTTATAGTATGTTGAATAGACTACTGGAAATAGCACTTTGACTGGTGCATTTCGGCATCTGATTTTGATGAGTTTCAGAAGGCAATATTTGTGAGTTTTCAGCATCTTTCTCCTTAGAATAATACTCTTACATTATAATTATATACAGATCACTGGCTATTTAAGTACAGATGTGCCTGCTGTTTGGTAGAAGAATGCTTTCACTGATAATTTGTTGCCGTACAAGTAAATGCATCTTCAAGTTTATTAATAAAATATCACAGGCTTATCACACACCTTTCATCTGTTAGATTAAAATACTGACATTAACCCTGATTTAAAATCTTTCCTTGCCTTGAATAGATTTGAACAGAGACACTGCAGAATGTGTGGGATTTCCTTTGCTTGGACTTCCAGAAGTTTTTCACATTTTTAGCCTTTTTACCCTTTGTGATTACTGTTCTGCTTTCAAGGACATAGAATTTCCTCTGCCTAGCAGCAGATCTGTCACTGGCCAGTGCAGTGTGGTACATGCTCAACTCTCTTTGCGTTTATGCTGATTATCCTCTATTATCTACAAGTGAGAGAATTACAGTTAGTGGATTACCTAGAGTCAGCACTGCAAAATAATAGGCACAGCCACTGCACTATGAAGGCTGAGACCCCCGCAAGTGAAGTATATTTGTTTCTGCTGTGATCCTGGCTCCTGCCTGAATTATAGCAGTCTCTTTGGGAATTCTAGTATTCATTAACTTTGAATTATAGGAGAACTATAAAACTTTCATCAAAGAAAGAAGATATTGTAAAGCTAATTGGCTTCTGACATTTAATTGGTTTATATTCTCTCTAAAACAACTTTGTACTGCAAGAGACAGGAAAAGTAGCTAAGGCTGTTTCACTATTGAGAATACACCAAAGTTCCGGCCTTTTTAGTTAGTTCTAACAGTGAATTACAAAGTGTATATAGAAAAATAAAATCTGCAACTATAGCCTGCATGTTAAAGGACTGACAAGGGCTTCCCGATTGTCTTGTCTGGATTCTTGCTAGAATTGCTGAGAATTTTCCATTCTCATTGTACAGGTTCTAAAAAAAATAATATATCACCTTGTGGATATGTCAGATTGTTTGGCAAGCCCTCTGCTTATGTCATCTGGTCCTGTAACTTCTATATATGTCTTCAAACATATCTCTGGCATGTAAAGCATAAGGCGCCTAGCTGTTGCAATTCCAATATGGAATGGCTGGAGGTAGTTGAATTTCAGTCCTTCAGTGCTCAGTTTCAGGAGTAGTGACACCCTCTGGAAGGCATCCAACTTTGTGATGCCTTGGAGTTCTGGCGTGAAACACTATAAGTAGCATAAGTCAATGCTGTACTTCATTTGCCACACAATAGGAATCTCAAATTATAGAGGTAACAGTTAGCCCTGTGGAATATGCCAAGATGAAGGCAACAGGCAGCTTATTTTGCAAAAAAGCCTGAGTTGAGCTAGAAGGAGTGGATGGAATTTTGGAAATGATAACTAAAACCCTTGCAAACAATACTAAATGAATGATAGACTGCAACTGCATTGAAAATGGGAAGTGAAAATGGAGGTGTGAGAATGAAAGATATTATATAGGATGATCAGAGAAATGATGTAGTGTCGTCACACTGGTAACTAGTATGATCCATAGAGGATATAAGTAATCTCATTGAGTTGCAAAGCCAGTTTTAGAAAGTCGTTCTCTACTTCTCTGTCCTTGGGTTTTCCTTCTAAATCTTAAAGAAGCCCCAACTAAGAAGAAATATAAACAAAAGTGCTCTCCTTTATCTTTTGTCAATTTGCCTCAGCACCTGAGATTTGTGAAAATTTGGTAGACAGAAGGATTGCAAAGACATCATTTATTTAAATCAAATTCTTTCATTTTAGTCTTCTAGAAACTAAACCCAACTTTAAAAACATGATAGGTGTGTTATAGCTGAATGAGAAAAATCTCTAAATTAATGGTTGTTAATTTCTTAATAAATACAAGAACTCTGCTTCTAATGTCTCTTGAGGACATAGTTCCACATAGTTATTTAGTTAAGTCATTGTATCTCAGAAAAAATAAAATGGAAAAATAACTGCAGGTCCACACAGTTGTTGCAGTCATTGCAGACACAGCTACTGTTCGCCAAGGACCAAAGGCTGAGGAAAGAAGGGAAGCCGCCATCTTCATGGTTAAAATATCATAGAGTGAAGCTTTTATGATTGAGTATCAAAATTGCTACTGCGAACGAACTCCTGGTAGGGATATTTCCTAGTGAGGTAAATGAGAGCTGGCAAATGAGAACCGGCCATTGATGCGGGAGAGAAGGGCCAAAGTTCGTGTTAAAGCTCTAAAGAGCAGATAACTTTACAGATGCTGATGAAACAGCAAAGAGGAGCAAAGGAGAAGGTGAAACCCAGAACTATAGTGGATGCACCCCAAGCCAAGTTGTTGCGCAAATAATGCCTAGACTTCTAAGAGCGAGGAAAGATTCCCATAGAGGATTCTTATCAGCCAAAGATACGGCCAATTCTTACAGAGTTTATGGAAGATTGGCTAACATTCTTTTAAGATTTTTTGAGCCTTGGAAACATGATCCCCTTGCATTCAGAATCACCGTTTGTTAAAATGTCCTCTCCAGCTTTGATAGTATCTCCGCAAAAGCTTCCTGTGAATCTTAAGGATACTTTTCAAGGTTTGTATGTCCCATTTAGATCATCAGATGAAACGAGTAATTGAAAATCAATGTCCCATAGATCATGAAACTACTTAGATGAGAAAGTATGATGGTATCGGATAGTAATTAGTAGGAATCAGAGAGATAAGCTAGAGATGAATTGAAAAAGCTTAAGAGTCTTAGAACCCATCTTGAAAGTAAAGCTGCAAAAAATTGTAGATTGGTAGAAGGGAGAATATTCTTGAGGCAGAAATGTCTAAAATGTAGAGTCTTAGGGAAAAATTATGAATTCTTTAATGTGAATCCACTCTGGCTATTTCCCCATCTTTATAATTTGATGTATTAACCATTTTGAATCTCCATTGTTCCCTATATTAGAAAGTACAACTGATCATTTTAATCTGAGGTTATTGTGAGCTGAAGAAGTTTGAAGTCATTCAAATCATTTGGTCTAGGACTCCATATTTGTAGTTTACTCTAGCTACAGTTCACCTCTGTATACTTGAATCATATATTTTTTAGTTATTCCTGTTTTCAATTTAAAGGTGCAATACTGTGGATTCTCTAAAGTAGAATCATAGCAAAAGTTTGAGTGAATCAAAATTTGACTTTTACCAAAAGCAAGTTGTTTAATAGGGGAAGGGATTAGGGTCTGGTGGCTAGGTAGGATAAGTATAATGTTGTAAAGATGTTCTTAAAGCAATACTTTCAAAGACTCTGTTTAGATCAATATATGGTAAGTGCTGTAGTTTTGTAAGCTCAGAGATGTTCATGGATTCAGAAACTGTATTTGCTACTTGAATAAGTGAGTCACTCCTTACAATGTAATGAATATTTGAGCTCTCATGTGAAAAAAGAGTAAGAAAAACCACACCAGCTATTGAAACTGTACATATATTGGAAATGAGACGTTATAGCTTTTCAATGCAACCACTGAAGCAGATAGTCTGGAAAACAGAGGCATGAAGGAAATCTCTTCAATATATGGGGGTAGAGTAAATGCCCAACTAAAAGGAGAAATGAGAATAGGACAGTGGGTTTCTGCCTTAAGGGCTGTTGGAGATGGAAGTATGAGTTGTCTTATAGTGTCTCAGGAGCTGCTCATGCAGCCTCCTTTCCTTTGGGAGTCCTTAGAAAGTATGGGAATAGTGGAAGTTGGGATTAGAATTCCTTTGCTCATTCCTGTCCCCTCCTCCTATGTCTTGAGTCCTGGGACATTTTGGGGGCACAAAAGTTTGCATCTTCAGTATTTTTTGAGCCTCACCTTGACAGAGAGTGAAGGGACACAGCTAAGCTTGGTAAAACGCCTCATTGAATTTATATTTCAAGGGTCCAAATGACGCCGGTACAAGATGCTTCTTGATTAATCCCCAGATTGATGGTCTCTTGTGTTTGCCAAGAACAGAAAGAGAGGCCGAAAAGCAATAGTTATTTTAACTTTGTAGCGCCCTCCTCTCCAGCACCCTTCTTGACATTCCTTTGTTTGCGGTTATGCCCTCACACAACTGATTATCCAAGGCCTTATGGTGTCCCAAAGGTACCTAAGAGTCTATGGGAGGAGCAGGTGTTTCAAACCATCGGAGATATCTTCTTCCAATCAAGCTTAACAAATGATTCTACGTAAATCTTTATATTAGAAAAATTTGAAAAAGATGCTATAAACCTCCCATTTATATATGTATATGTGCATAAGTCTATATATATGTATATATATATATGTGTGTGTATATATGTTTAAATTATCCATGCCAGACATACTCATTTATCCTTGATCAAGCTTAATTTTGTGTAAGGTTAAGAGGAAATAAATAAAATTGATATTAATGTGTGTATACACAACACAAATGATTTTGATTTAACCTCTTTTAAATTTCATAAATTGGTTTATCAGAAAATCCTTAGACATCAACCAAGAGTATGTATATAAATATATATTAAAATATAGTGTACTTTTGTATACTTATAATGCAATATATTAATATATAAAATAAATACATAGGGGTTTTTAAGGTTATTTTGGGGTTTGTTATTATTTTAAAGGGCAGTATGTGGTAGTTTAGACTGAGCCTGGCTCTGTGCTCTGGAATGAACCTAGGTAGTAGCTGGCCTCATACACATATAGGAATTAAACCTGAAGTTGCCAAGATCCAGGCCCAAGCCTTAATATCCCTGCTACTGTCTCTTGCCCCTGACAAAATATCTTAATGTTCATGTGCATATTAATTAAAAGTGCAGTAATAATTAAGTTCTTGCAGATGTCAAATCAGAAAACTTTTGTTGTTTGGGTCTTTCCCCATACCATAATTGTCTAGCCTTGATTACTGGTTCAGGTAGTTAGAACCTGGGCCAGGAGTGATCGACAGCAAAAAATTTGGCGCGCTTTCCTATCTACTTCATACCCATCACCGCAAGAATAGTTAGGAATAGAACTAGATAGTCTTGGAGTAAGTAAAACAGAGAGTAAAAAACATAGCAAGCTTCCTCAAATACATTCTCTAGAAAGTACAGAGGTCCTTCCCAGATACTAAGTCCAGATAAATGCTGGATGAAGACGGAAAAGGGTAACGTTTGAGGGACAAGGCTGGAAAAGCCGGAAAAGAGTGTGAATTAGTAAATTAGAGAGTGTGGTGATATTAGGTGAAGTGGAATATGTGGCCGATTAATAGGGAAGTGATAAGCGATTCAAAGAGGAAAGAGACTCAAACAACTGAATGTGAATGTGGATCAGCCTTTTTTTCTCAGTGTGTTTTACCACTTTGCAATGCTCTAGCAGGTAGGGCTAGGACCTTAACTTTGTAAACCTTTCACGAGAAGACCAGTTAAGTCCCAGAGATGTTTCTCTTAGACTTAATTTACGGCAAAATGAAAAGTTCATCCTATAACTCTACTTTTTCTAGGACACATTGCTTTGCTTGTTCATTTATGTAAATATAATCTATCTCGCTGTATGTTTGGTATTACTGTATGTCAGACTATACTTAATGCCATGGAAATAAGGGATGCCGAATTATTATCCAGATTGTGAAATAGCCAAGGTTACACAGGTACCCATGAAACAGTCTGGATGATAGCCCGTAATTTAGTATATCTTTTCCACTTATAGCCTAAACTGTTTTTTCCACATACGCTTACATTATGCAAATATTCTAAAGCACTTTGTGGGGATGAAAGAATTGAAGTAGACAGGAAGGGAGTGAAAAAAGAGAGTTAAAAGAGGAGAAAAGGAAGGAAATGAAATGAGAGGGAGGGATGAATGAATAATGAAAGGAAGGGAGGAAGAAATTAGGAATAAGAATAGGAGCAATGAAAGAAAGAAGAATGAAGAGATAGATAGGAGGGTAATAGGAAGAAATACCCAAATATGAACTTCTAATTGTATATCTTTTAATTTTAAAAAAAATGAAAAAATTAAATAAAAAAAAAAAAAAAAAGAAGATAGAATTCAAAAAAAAAAAAAAAGAAAATATTCAGATTCAAAAGTAAGATATGTGGGAAGTGGGAAAATATTTAGTTCCTGGGTCTGAGTTCTTTTTAGCATAGACCCTTTACGACAGAAAAATCTTAGATACTGGAAAAAGAAATACTCTGTTAATATGTCAGATACGTTGGAAATAAATATTGTTCTTCTATTTCTATATCTTAGAGATAGTTAAGATATATCTTGCTCTATTTCTATATAACTTATATATTCTAAGATATCTCTAGTAGGTGTTATTACTGCTGGAGAAACAGCATCTATATTTTCACTTAGCTACCATAGGTTCTACCACAACATAAGCAACATCCACTGTTTTTCATCTCCTTGAATGTCAATTTTTTCATGTTAGAGATAATAGACTTCATAAGCTTCCCACCTGATGGAACACCCAAGTTAATATCTATGGAGTGCATTATGGAAACAAGAGTGCAAATTTCCACTACACCAGCTCTTGTTTGTCAAAGAAAACATCTTGAGCTCCCATCATGCCTCCGCTCCCTTTGCTCATGTCTTCATTCTTCACGTCTTCACTTTTTGAATGCTCAACACTTGACTATAACTGAATATTCAAAATAGATAAAGGGATATGAAAGATATCCTGGTAGTGTCTGCATAACAAACCATAATGAGCAAAAGAATGAGGGAGGAGGGAGGAGGAGAGGAAGGAAGCTTGGGAAGAGGAGAGAGAAAAAGATAGTGAGAGGAGTGAGTGAGTCTGGTAAGAGAGAGAGAGAGAGAGAGAGGAGAGAGAGAGAGAAAAGTACCTGCTATAGAGGCAGGTTGGGGGAGGGGGAGAGGGAAACGGGGCGCATTGGAGTTGGGAAATGTGCTTGGTGGAGCCGAGTGGGTATTGAACTCTCTAAGACAAACCCCAATCAAGAACAGCTTGTAGACAGAGATTCACTTTAAAAAAAGGATCTACTTGCATTTTTACTTTGTCCTCTCTGGTCCTTTGCCCCTTTTCACTTACCAATAGTGCCTTTATACATCTTTATCAGCTCCCTATTTTTTCCCTCTGAGAATGTCCTCCCCGCCCTGCTTTGTTGCAGGTTGGGGGATCGGAGATCTGTGTTTCTACACCAAAATCATTTCCACAAACTTTCCTCTGAGGTATTATATGAGTCTTTTTTAGAAAATGTGTAGTAATGTCCAGGCAGGGCAAGTAAAAAAAAGAATTTCAGGATTTTTACAATAAAAAAGATTATCTTAAAATATTGCAAATTTGCTGGAAATTAAGTGATTAGGAGGAAAAGGAAAGGTTATAATATTTGGAAGGTATCATCCTGGGCAAGGATGAATGGGAAACACACTAGATTTAGAGAAAAATGTGTATTTTTAAATGACGGACGGAAGCTCCAATAACAATAACCTGTACACCTGCTTTTGAGAGTGTAATAGATGATTTAATCAAATGTGTTTTTAATTGAGCCATTTACTGAGTAAATTTATTATTGTCATCATTAACCTTATTGTTAGCAACCAGTCCAAAATATAACCTTGGTCCAGGCATTTGTGGGAGACAGAGGAAGCAATGATAATTAATTATAATTTCAAGATATTTATTTCACTGAAATAAAGATACAACCAACCTAACAAAGGGCTGTGGCTCTCTGTCAACAGTTCTGCTATTAATCCAAATACTTTGTTTATAACCCTGAAAACAGTTCGTGTATTAAACCCTAAAATTTGAACACAGAGGAACAATAAAGAAGCTAGTGAAACTGCACATACGGAAGTCAGTGGAGGGCTACAGGACACTTCGAATAAAATTATCATTGCATTGTTTTTCTGTAAGAAAGGAAGAGACAATTTTTCATAAGATGAGTACTTTTATCCATACGCTTCCAGCCACCATCGCTCCTATATTTGCTTTGATTCTAGTCTTCCCATCAGAACACTCCAGTACTAATCTTCTCTCTTAAAACTGCCCTCAGAATCATTGTGTTGAGGGCCTGTTACATAATAAGGAATGTGCCAAGTTAATGAACACATTATCTCATTTAGTCTTGTTCTCAACTAATGGAGCTGGTATTGCTTACTCTATTTTCAATGAAAAAAACTCAGATTAAATGAACTGCTTAAAAACACAGCTAATAGATGAGAAAGTGGAATTCATGCCAAAGCATTTGATCCTGAAGTATGTCTTCTGTACTTGCTAATAATATTTTCCTTTGAATCTTCGTATAACCATTTGCTTTTTGATATGTTTAACACCCTGAAACTATATTGAGTAAATTAAACATATTGAATATGCAAGATATTAATAGGTTTCAATTTTGCAAAGTTTAATTTACTAAGTTCTGTGAACATATTTTCTATATAATGTAATAAAATGGTCATCAGTGTCTTCAAATCTATTTTTCTTTTTAAATTTTATTATTATTATTATTATTATTTTTACTTTTGGGTCATATCCATGTAGATTTGCTTCCAGGGTTCACTCCCAATTCTGCTCAGGAATTACTCTTCTATGTGCCTAGACTCATATTGATTGGGAATCAAATCAACGCACAGGCTCTGCCAGTCAAGGAAATGCCCACCGCTGGGCTATCGCCTCCGCCCCTATTTTTTTTTCAAATTTATTGTATTTTGTGTGTGTGTTTTGAGTCACACTACTCTGATGCTCAGGATTACTCCTGGCTCTGACCTTCAGCAATTACTCCTGGCCATGCCTTCAGGGACTACATGGGATGCTGGAGAGCAAACCTAAGCTGGCTGTAAAATGTACAACACCTTACCTGCTGGACTATCGTTTCAGCCCCTAAAATGCACATTAGTGTAAGCTGCTTTGATCTGTTTTGACTACTGAACTTCTAATCTAATTCACAAGAGATACAGTGTTTTTAAAGCTCTAATCAGAACACTGTTCATCAAAAGAACATTCTTCCGCGCCATGAGCTCCATTATGACATATCTTGATTTAATTCTACCCAACTCAATGCAGCACTGTTTACTACAATGGCTTTGCAGAGAATGCCATGATATACATTACTTTAGGAATCAAAAGAAATTAAGATCTGTCCCATACCTACTGAAATTAGACCTCAAAGGAAAACAGATAATCTTACCCAACCAAGTCAAGAATTGATAGGGTATTTGCAGTTGTAAAGAAATAATGGCTTGAGGGTGACTTTTATGGAGGAATGTTAGATAGGTTGGTTAAAAATATTTAAAGTATGCAAAGGTAAGCTATTCAGAGTAAAAAAAACAGAGCTTGAAAATTATAATATGTGGATGGAAAGTTTCACCTGAAAATCCTAAGCTGACTCAGGTGTGGCAGAGGATTTTTTGAGCTCCAAGAGGATCTTCATTCTATTGCAGGCAAAAATCCTAAAGAGACTTCTGGCATGAGAGTTAAAAATGTATCACGATACTCACAGTTGGGAAAAAAAAAATGAAAATGGAGAGAAACTGAAGATGGGGAGATTATGATAATAGTTCTTGGAATGAGGATGTATTTATTGAGTAAACAATATGATGAGAGACACAGAGAGGCAGTGTGCTGAAAGAAAAACTTAAAATATAATTTGAAGAACAATATAGAGATAGATTGGGAGAATTGTCATTTGTGGAACAAGCAGTATTTAGTTTGGGGAAAGAGCAAATAGCTGATAATTTAAGCCTGTAGGGAAGGATAAAGCCATACCAAGTAAGACTGATCTTGTGAGGAGTGCATTGAGGACATTGGGTTCATAGAGAAACTGTGAAGAGGATACTTTTAATCTACTATATAATGATAGAATGACTAAATGATGTAACAGCCGTGTAAAATCTCTTGAAATAATTTAGTTCCTTTTGTTTTCCTAGTTTGATGATTTCTAACAGTACTACTTAGAGTTAATACAATATAGAGAAATAAAACAAATTAAAAGATTTTCTTCATTTAAATTTAGTGATTAGGTTAGAGTGACAGCACATTGATATAGGGCATTTGTTTGCATGCAGCTGACGGTTCGATCAATTACATCCTATAAGCTCCTGCGGAGCACTTCCAGGAGTATTTAAGTTCAGAGCCAGGTATAACTCCTAGGTGACCCTCCCACCAAAAAGTACTAAAACAGAAAATAAAACAAGAAAAAAAAAACCTCTAAGTGGTAAATAATTTTAAAATAATATTATATCACCATGAGAGAGAAATTAATAATGTTGTTCATGATTGCTCAATCATAAATGTTGCAGCAACGACTCCTCCACTAGTGCACATTTCCCACCGCCAGGTCCCTAGCTCTTCCCTGCTCCAATCCTGCATATCTCTTTGAAGAATTTTTCCTCTTTCTCTCTTTAAAAGGTCAAATTTGTTTCAGAGTCACATACACCTTTGTGTTATCATGCATATCCCTTTACCTACTTTCAGTACTAATTTAGTTTAGCAGTTTCACTATTTCCAACTACTATTGGCACAATTGATCCCTTTTCCCTCATTCACCTAACATCTGAGAACAAAGATTGGATAAAGAAACCATGGTACGCCTACACAATGGACTACTATGCAGCTGTGAGGAAAATGAAGTAATGAAATTTAAATACAAATGATGCATGAACATAGAGATTTTTTATGCTGAGTGAAATTAGTCAGAAGGAAAATGGAGGACATACCGTATCTATTTTAAGATATAAATATTAGAGACTTTAAGAACCATCGTTAGTAATACAGGGTACAGGAAGACATGTCAGTCCTATCATAAATTGGGCTTGGAATCTATAATAAATATGGAGTAGAGGTTAGGTCAGATGATAAATCTTTCAACAGAAAACTTACTATCATTGAGAGTAACACAAATTGTTTTTACATAACACTTCAAAATATTTTCTATGAAAAGATGAATATATACTGAATTCCATCATAGTTCTTAATGCAATTAAACTTACTGGATTTTCAATGTGTAGTATAGAAATATAGAAAAATACCTTATTATAAATACTTTAATATAGTATTATACTCCAACCTACTGAATCAGAAATACTTTTAATGGGCAAAAGGCCAGCAAACTGAATTTACATGTTCTGTGGAAATTTGGACGTTTACTAAAACCATCTGAATCTGGCAGTAAAGTTTAATGAAATTGACATGACAAGGAAAAAAAGAGTTCAAAGAATTTTAAAGAAAGTCAAATATGACCTAAAATATACTACAATTCAAGATACTCTGCCTTAGAGCTTTAAAAAAGTCCTTGGTTTGATTCCCTACTGCATCACTGAATGTGACTCAATATTCACACTACCCTACAATTGGGGCTGAGAGATGGTACTGTGGTAAGATAGTTCTGCACTATAGCTCTTGATTTGGATTCTCAGAACTGCATTTGATCCCTTGAGGACAATTCCAGGGAGTCATACTATACAGAGCCAAGAGTAAGCCCTGAGAACAGGCAGGAATGGCCCCAACACAAAAACAGAAGAGTCACCATTCACTGCTTCTGAGCCAATGAAAAACATTCTTGGAGTTATAATAGTTTTTACTGCTTCTCCGCTTTCTTGTTACATCCATTTAATAGATAAATTATT
>JAJIBD010030361.1:0-140959 GCA_021461705.1 Cryptotis parvus
GAAGCTATTTGGTTTTCATCCATTATCCATGTTGAAATCAGGTCCATTGCAGTATAAACTGAAAAAGGGATGAAATTGGTATCCTACCTCATGCATTTTCTCCGCTATTTCCCTGGGAATTCTCTCTTAGGACTTTTGCTCTGATATTGGATTGGGTGATTATTACTGAGCTATCCCACTGTAAACCCTCAGTAAGCCTCACTATGAAATGAAGGTGACATACAATTTTAAAAGACTCACTACATAAGTGATCCTCTACCTGAACTGCATGTACTATTTAAATAAACGTAAGCCATATTACACACTTCAGATATTTCTAAACTGCATTTGTTTATCCCTGAATTCTGTAGATTGGCGGGTTTTGCAGTGTCAGCCCCCTGGGAATATATTAGAGTGAAATTTCTTTAATCAGAAACTCTGAAAGCGGAATACAGCAATCTGTAAACCTCTGTGTCATTTTTTATTTCTATGTTTAATGATAGTTGAGGAACACTGGATCACATATGGATTGAGTATAGGCCACTCAACCCAATTTAGCATCACCAAGAATATCCTAAATGCACACTCTGGATCCTACTCAAGATCTTCAGAATCTCTAGGACTGGCACCCAGAAATGTGTGTTTGGTTTTGTTTTTTGGAAGGTGAACCACAGCTTCATGTACTCATCCAGGGACCAAGGATTGGCTTAGTAGGAAAATGTGATTTTGCATGTATGAATTCCTGGCTTCAGCCTCCAGCACTGAACAGGTGCAATCTGGGAAATTCTGATATAAGCCTTTAATTTAATTTTAAAATTATGATGTAAGCCTAATATCTTCACCCAAGGTACATCTATCTCATCTTTCCATTGCTGTGTTAATACCACTAGTCTTTTAGGTTTCACACTTGGATAGTGTTGGCAACAGATTTGGAATTGTTTTCCTTACTTCTTCCAAATTTGCTTTAAGCTGGAGTCAGTGGGCATCAGACTTTGGAGATCAGGCTCTTAATATTTCTTTTTTGCAGTTTCCCAGATGTATCCTAATAGTGAACATCTGTGCTCAGCTAGCTCATCGTGACACTGTTTGATGGTGAGGCTGGTTGGCAGGATACTGAAGGATATCAAATAATCCAGCTCTTTTGTAGGCAAACAAGTGGCATCAAACAGAGGGAAGCTAAGAACGAATGGTTCCTAGTGAAAAATTTGTCTGAAAAAAAATAGTTAATGAGAAACTTTGAGTGCTTCAGGGGTTGTCTGACAGATTGGCAACTCACTTTGAGAAAGAGACTAACTATCCTTTCCAATTCCCAGATACACAGCCCTGAGGCTAAGTCATCAGAAATAAAATAAACAGGGAAACAGGAGGGGGAACAGCAACCCTCTAACATCCATCAGCAGTGCGAGCCAAAACTACTGATGTAGTTAAATAGACAACAAATCTTTGTGTTTATTTTCTCCTCACGGACATTGCCAACTGGGGCTTCTGAAGATTAACACCAACGTTGAAAGGCAGGATGGTTCTAGGGAAGCACTGAAATCCAGAGAAAAGGAGAGTATTTTGACATCTCTATTGAAATATGTATTAGGAAAGGAGTATTTATTGTATTTCAAGACAACCATATTCTTACCCTTTAGTAATTGTGTTCACAAACCTGCTCAGCTTATCGGTAGTCTCCTTTAGAGAGAAAGGACCAAGGCTTTGCTTGCAAAGCATTGCTGACTATTGGGCTTTGGTTTTGCATGGTTTAGTGATTTTGAGCTTTGCTGTGATCATTAAAGGGATGAAGGGATTTTTATGTGGCTTCAAAGTTGAGCACATGAATCCCAGTCCCTTAAGCAAGGCCTAGCCATTCCCTTGCATGCAGTCAGGAGGCAATTAGATAAATGGGAAGACCAGTGTCCAAGGGAGCAATCTTTCTGGGGAATCCTAAGCAGTTGAATAGTGAGCCTCAGTGGAGAAATGAAACTGGGACTTCTTGGGGAGGGGGCTCTCCCCAATAACCAAGCCCCTGTCCATGCTGGACCAAAGATTCTTCTGCTTGTTATGCTGACAAAATCAGAATCTCAGTGTTCTCTCTCCATTTTGAGGGATCACCTGCGCTGGTCAGAACCTGTTACAAACTCAAAGATATTTCACTTCAATATAGATAGCTGGACATAGACTCTTCCTCTTGAATGCAGTATAATCCCATCTAGAAATGCAATCTAGACTTAATGCAATCTTTAATGCAAATTTATATTTCTCACATCTACTAGTTAAAATGTTTCTGAATATTTACAGAAATTCACAGAAACTAGATTCCATTTTGACGAGGCCACGTTTCCCAGTGCTATGCATCAAGTGCTTACCAACTTACAGTTTCCTCAGTTACAGCTTCTCCTTGAGCACAGAAATCAGGGTCTTTCAAACACAAGAACCAGCATCGAACTGCTGTATTGCATGTTTTTTGGCAGCCTAGGAGCTATTTCTAGGACTCCTGATTTACTCACCATTAAATTTAGGGACAGGAATGGGTGAGTACTGCCATGATTGAGCCATGTTCTGATTTGAGTATTTGAGTGCTACTGATATGTGAATTCTAATAATAATAAAAGCAGCCTTTGAAAAAACCTCCTGTAATTCCCCTGAAAAAAAAAACAGGAAATAGCATATTCATGTATTAAGGGCACCAGTCCCAATATTTTTGGAGAAACTAGGGATTGTAACAAATTAAAAAAATAAAGCCATCCATTGGAGATCCCACTGATCTTACTGAATCAGATTTGTCTGGGGATGTTGGCTCTCGACATTCAGTTTAGCCCCCCCAATTTCTCCAGACCTCTTAGATGACAGGGGGCAAATGGAGGTCAACTAATAAGTCATTGTTAATTCCTGAAATTGACCTGAATCAAGTGGAAGAGGTTCTGAGGTGGCCTGGAGATATTCATCTCTTGTTAGAAAAAAACTCTGTGGTTCAATATTTATTTCAGTAGCTTTTAAAACTCTCACTGGCATTAATATTTAATTGACAGTGCAGTTGGTTATTTTATTTCATTATAGAAAAGATTCAATAAAAAGAAAAAAAGTGCATCATACTCTAATGAATGGCAAATAGCAGCACATTTTGATTTAAAATCAGTAAGTTGAATCAGACTCTTGTTTTCCTTAACTAGTGGGTCATCTCAACATAATGAATAATAATAAAAAGATATTAAACAAACTTCTGGGATACTGAAACAGCCAGAACTAAAGGTTTATTATTGCTCCAATAGGCTCATATGTTATCTGAGAGAAGGCTATGTTTATTAATTTTTCCATATCTAATCCCCAAGACAATACAAAGCACATAGTGGGTATTCAATAAATATCTGCCCATTTGAGTAAATGAATGGATGAGTCAATGTATAGAGAAGTAGTTCTCTTTAGAGTAACGAGTGTGACACTTTGGCTGATTGTGGGCACATCTAAATGAATAGTTCTCACAACAGAGTCAAACACAGCTTTGCCCTTCCTTTCTAAGTGCTTTAAGTAGAGATCCTCAAGCTTGAGCCTATGTTGCATTTATGATTATACGTTTATAAAGCATAGATTCCTATTCCTCTCTCTTAGAGCTTCCAATTCAATTGGTTTGGGGCCAGATCCAAAGAATTGTCATTTCTAAGTTCCCGGAGGATCAGACCCTGCTATTATGGAAAGTACATTCTGAGAATTGCTGTCTTATAACATCTATCTGCACTGCCCTGTGACAGTTTCCATTTATTCAGCTTCAGGCAGATTCATTCCCTAGAACACAGAAGATACCTGGGATTACTCTGATCAAAGAAAGTATTTTAGCCTGGATGAGAGGGACGTAATCATCATTGCTCTCTGCCTCTATGTGGATTAGGCTCACAGGATCCTTCCCTTTATAAATACTGGTGCATCACTATTCCTGTTGATCTTTTTTGTGATCAAAATGAAAGAATTGATGAAAAAATTGACACCAAAGTCTCACCCAAATATATATTAATTTCCTTAGAGATCTGACTTAGGCTGTGACTGATCCTACCACAGTTGTTCTAGCCGTGTTGTATCTGATCTGTAGCCCCATACTTAGACTTCGGGATGAAACAGGACCTATCACAGTGAAAGCCTGAAATGGTATGAACCCGTCTTATTTCTTTTAAGTTTGTGTAATGTTTTCTTTCCAATGGTTCCTCACCATTTATATTTGTTACAAAAAGTTAATCTTGTGACTCTGGCTTTATATGATTATGCTACATGTGATGCTTCTGTCCAACTGCTGAATATCTGAGGGAGAAATATTTGTAATGAAAAGATTGGATAAATCACTTGTATATTTATCATGTGACCTGCTTTCTTTGAATTTAATAGGACCGAGCACTAAGATTTATTTTAACAGCTCTTCCTCTGGTTTTTCCTTCTCAGAGACAGAACAGAGGTTTTGGGTAGTTTGGGGGAGATTGGTTGGGGGGCATTTTTAGCTTTGGGACACCTGCATTGGTAACAGATGAGGAAGGACATGATTCAGTTTTGTAGGTAGAGGGACTTGACAACTTTGATCCTGTTATCTCTAGCTACAAAATTTTCAAATTAGTCCTCTTGTAAAAAACAGTTCTGCTATCTCAGAGCTACTTATACTTGCTTGATTTGTTATCCCCATTTAAAATTTTGTTCATTTCTTCAAGATCTGTTACTCTCTCCTCAGTATTTTTTTATTCCATCATATTTCTTAGCTCGCAGTGCCTCTGCCATGCTTGGTACTCTATTACCTTCATCTTTGTCAATCCTTCGTATTGTTATTTAACATTTTACATGAATTAATTACGACATCTCATTTGTTGCAGATTTATTTCCTAAAACTATTCTCTTAGTCCAAAATTATTTAATATTTAGTATGTGTAAGAATTCTTAATTTATTTTGAAATAATACAAGGAGAATATATGGTTTTCATATTCAGGGTTTCAAAAATATACACTTTAGTCGTAGATCTAAGCTATATTCATGCATTCTCATGCACATGTGCATTATTATAAAGTAGATTTAAACCATAATAGTACATCAGTTAGAGTGATATGGGTGAAATATGTTTAAGTTGATTTTTTCTCAAGGCTTTCATTTATTTTATGAACAATAGGCACAGAATGCACATTTGTTTTCTCATATCTACATAAAGTATGTCCTTTTATTATGTTTGTATTAGTTTCTATTAAAGGAGTGGGAGGAGCGTATTTATCATATAGAAGATCAGTGTTGCTGTCTTATGCTTTTTTGCCAGCCTTATCATATGTCTTCCATATCATCTACTATAAACAAGAACCAGATTAACTCAAAATCATAATATTCAAGGATTTATTCTGTCAGCTAGAGTAGATGATGATCACTTGTATACAAATAAACTTTCTTGTTTATAGACTTTGCTTCATCTTAAAGGTCATATCTATCTTCAAACCTTTTTATTATCTTAATTATTTGAAATATATATGTTATCACTCCTATGTTATGAATAATCACTTTGTATAATAACATTAATCAAAATTTTCATCCTAAGACAACTATTTACTTTCTCTTTTATAATGTAAGGAATCTGTCCTACTTATTTCAACATCTTCAGCATTTCCTAAGATGGGGTGTTGTACCAACAATTTGCTAAATCAGTTTTGCTGAGTTAATGGGTGGATGGATTGATTAAGCATATGGATAACTGAACACTAGGGTAGGGAAAAAAATCAATAAATCTTGTTGGACAAATGAATAAAAGCTAAATTAAATAGCTGTGCCAAATAACGTGCTCTATACTTTTTATACATCATATACTTTTGTATATGTATATATATATATATGTATATTATATGAATATACATATACAAAATATACATTATATACTTTTACATTATCATGGCATGATGGAAATATGTTTGAAAGTGAATTATTATAGCTGGAGTGATAGCACAGCAGGTAGGGCATTTGCTTTGCACATGGCCAACCCGGTTTAATCCCTGGTATCCTATATGGTCCCCGAGCAGTGCCAGGAGTAACCCTGAGCATTGCTGGGTATAAACCAAAAAGCAAAAAAAAAAGTGAATTATTAGATCAAATTATTAGATCAATTCATGCTCCTGTGTATTAATTTAAAAAGAACAAGTATGTCTGATTTTTATGGCACTTTTCAACTTAAATGCAGAGCAAGAAATATCAGTTTCACTTCCTTGTTATAAGGATATCAAGAAATAAAGTATATAATATAAATATTATATTATATGATAGACCAGCCTATTAGCCTGGCTCGCGCTGAGCAGTTCATCAATAAATGCTGGATTAGAGATGACTACAAGAGTATTCTCCCTGCACAGCAGAGCCTGGCAAGCTACCCGTGTTGTATTTGATATGCCAAATACCAGTAACAATTATAGACCTCATTCCGGAATGGATTGAGGCTCTTATGTTCCTGGAGCAAGCAGATGCCCTTGGGACTCTACTAGCATGAGACAGGACATATGGAGATTTTACTGGGGCCTGCTTGAGCAAATGGATGATGAACGGGAAGACAGTGATACAGTGATAATTTACTAATTTATAATTTAATAATAATATGTCTTGGTGTGGTTCAAGCAGGCTCCAAATTAAAAATATAATATAAATATAAAATATAGAATTGCTTTTTGTGGTTTTTTTTTTTGGGGGGTCACACCCGACGATGCTCAATGGTTTCCGTGGCTCTGCACTCAGGAATTACTCCTGGAGGTGCTCAGGGGGACCATATGGGATGCCGGGATCGAACTCGGGCCAGCATGGGCCACCACATGTAAGGCAAACACCCTACCCGCTGGACTATCGCCCCAATCCCCGGAATTATTTTTTTGCGTTTTAAAAGGTAATATTGAAATCAGTAATTTCAGTAGATAACAATTATTTTGAATGATATTCTTAGAGAATGCTGATTTTAGGATAAGGTCCTTCCCAAGATCTTTCACATTTATACTTTGTATACAGTTCTAGACAGGTTCTAACTGATACCAGTAAGCCTAGCAAGAAGCCAGAACAAACCACACATCATGCAGTCAGTCATTCTCAACATTCAGACTCCATAGTTCCTCAGAGCTCCATCCAAGAGAAAACCTGATCTTCCCCTTTTTAAGTTTCATCAGTAAATGCTCAAGATGAGAGCCTTCTACTGAGACTATACCACCTACACGGCAAAGCCTGGCAAGCTACCCATGTTTTATTTAGTTGTTATGCCAAAAACTAGTAATAATTATGGACCTCAGTTCCATGACCTGAAAGAATGGTTTCGGGCTCCTCCTGTCCCTGGAGCAAGCAGATGCCCTTGGGTTACACTTGCTTGTGACAGGACTAATGGAGATGTTACTAGTGCCCACTCGAAGCAAATTGACAATGGAATGAACAATGGGAAGACAGTGACAGACAGTGATTTCTTGTATATTACAACTTTCTTAAAAACTGCTTATAAAGTTATGTTTTTGGGAAATTGGAATCTGTAATTAAAAATATTTCATGTGCTACTTATTGGGGAAACAATAATGCTTGCATCTCACACATAGGTAATTCTGATAACTTTGAAGTGCAGAAGGATTTTTAACTGGGATTTACACCTTCCCAACAGACATTCATCGGATGATAACTCTCTCAATCTGACAGAATACTTGGTTGAATCATATTTCTTCATTTTTCTACTTTATTTAAGCATTTTAATTACCTAACAAGTTACATCTTGAGTTGCAACCAGAGGATTTTAAAAATGCCCAAATAAAGATGGAGCAAAATGTATATCATGACCACTTGATTTTGAATAAGACTGACTTCTGTGAAATCAACTGGTAATTCATATACTGAAACTAAAGAAATCTCTACCTATTGTGACATAAATTAAAATTTTCTCCCAACAAAGCTAGTTGATTAAGTCTATAGCAAAGAGGTAGTGTGCATACATGACCTGTTCCTCTGCATTCGCCTTCTAAATTTTTTTCTCAGCTACATACATGCATATAGAGTGCTGATAATAATTTGAGACTCTGCTTTCAAATGCTGCTTTAAGTCTCTCAGAGCAATGAACACTGTCTGTTCTCTCAAGAATGCAATTTAACCAGAAAAGTGTGTTTATTTTTTCTATTGCGCTTTGTCTTTATTTCTTTTCTTTTTGTACCAGTGATCATATATTGTGTTTTTATACACATGACTCATACACTTGACCACTGATTTTATATTGCCAGTCTGAAGAATAAGATTTCTTAAATTAAAGTTTACTGCATTCAATTTGGAGAAGATTGAACAAAACTAGCTGACACTTAAGAGTTTCCAAAAGGAATATTAATTATAGAGTTTTACTGTAATTTTAATTTCTGTCTATCTATAAAGGATGCAAATGTGTTTCTTTTAAAAGTATATACTTGATCAATTATGTTATATGCATAGGATGAAATATGCCACATGTAATATCAATTTTTAATGTCATATAACTTTTTTATTAGTTGATTTTTAATTGTCATAAATTTAAATTATATTACTGTAATTAGTTGCCTATGTAATGCAGGGTATATGTATGCACATTTCTCTGGGATATACATGAGAAGTTATCTAGTTTTAAAGTTTTATACTTTAACACTTGTCTTCCCATTGTTCATCTATTTGCTTGAGTGGGTGCCAGTAACGTCTCATTGGTTGGGAATGAGGTCCATTATTGTTACTGTTTTTGGCATATTGAATACACCATGGGTAGCTTGCCAGGCTCTGCCTTGGCTCTGGAGTTCATCCCAGGTTATCACTGTTAGTAATAATAATAATAATAATAATAATAATAATACTCATAATAATAATCACTTGATCACTTGATCACTTGAATCCCGTTATTCATCGATTTGCTCGAGCGGGCGCCAGTAACATTTCCATTGGACCCTATCACGCCAATGTAGCCCAATGGCATCTGGTTGATTCAGGAATATGAAGAGCCTCAAACCGTTCCTTCAGGGTCTTAACAAGGAAGTCGACCATCTTGTAGGTGGGCGGCCACGTGTATCTTTTGACATCCCACTTGGGATCCAGTCGGTGATACGGCTCTAAGTCCAGCCGGTTGTCTCCAAATCGCATTACATGTCCAGCCCATCTGATTTTTCGATGCCTTGGGCAAACGAGACAGCCGCTCCCTGATTCTGGAATAGCGACGGAGGTCAGGAACTCCGGATTCCTTCTCTCACTTGAGTGAGGCGTGATATTCCAAGCATAGCTCTTTCGATGCCTCTCTGGGGGGGAGACCCGGAATAGCATTCTCATCCTGCTTTCGTAGGGCCCAGGTCTCTGAGGCGTGGTGTTAATGCAGGGAGAACCGGTGGAGTCGGAAGAGATGTGCCCGAGCTGAGGGTTCTTTGTCCTTTTTAGCTATTTCTTCGATGCTCTTTGAAGGCATTCCATGCCTCTCTCTTCCTCCTGCGCAAAGCTCAGGTTTTAGGTCGTTCATCATGTTGACTTCTCGACCTAGGTACACATAACTGCTGCATTCAGAGATGTTTGTTCCATTGAGAGTGAATGGGGCCCTCTGGAACTAGTTCATTTCTCATGAACATAGTTTTCTTCAGATTCAGCTGTAGACCTACCTTTCCACATTCTCGGTCAAAGTCAGCCAGCATTTGTGCCGCTTGGCTAATGTTTGGTGTTATTAGAACGATGTCATCAGCGGCCGGAGGTGGTGTAGTTGCCGACCATCTATCTTCACTCCCCATTCCTTCCCATTCTAATTGTCTCATGATGTTCTTGAGGGTGGCACTGAAGAGTTTTTGGTGAGATGGTATCACCCTATCGAACCCCTCTTTTGACATCAATGCTCACTTCTTTTGTAGAATGGTGAGATCCTAATAATAATAATAAAATAATATAAAAATGAAAGAAAAACAGTACTACATTTACATATTAGCACGTGTACATCATAGTCTCTATATTGCAAAAAAAATAAAGTTACAGGGCTGGAGACATAGGACAGAGTAAGGTCCAATAGAGTTCTGCACTCCATATGGTCTCTGGAGAATAGCCAGGAATAATCACAGAAAGCAGAGCCAGGCTTAAGCCCTGAGTACTGGTGAATAGTAGC
The DNA here is from genome assembly GCA_021461705.1 of Cryptotis parvus. Classification (NCBI taxonomy): domain Eukaryota; kingdom Metazoa; phylum Chordata; class Mammalia; order Eulipotyphla; family Soricidae; genus Cryptotis; species Cryptotis parvus. The sequence goes on from JAJIBD010030361.1 coordinate 10,062, forward strand.
CAAAAAAATAAAATAAAATAAAATAAACAATATATTACAGTACTCTGTGGACTAGAACAAGATATTTAGGATTTTCTTATCAGAGATTACAACTCTATTAAAATCTGTAAAAACTTAAGTCGGGAGCAAAATGATAATACAGCAGGTAGGGGCACTTGCCTTGGATGCAGCCAATCCAGCCAATCCCTGGCATTCCATATGTCCCCTAAGCACTGCCAGGAGTGTTTCTTGAACACAGATCTTAAGACTAACCCTGAGCACTGCAAGGAGTGGCCCATCAAACAAAAAAATTAAGTTGCATTATTTTTTATGTGTTTATTTTATTATGAGAGGGGAGCGGGGCACCTGGTCCCGTGGTGCTGACTGGGCATTTGCTCAGGGTTTGCTGCTGACTTTGTGCTCTGGGTTCACTCCTGGTGAGGGTCGGGTGTCGGAGGCCCTAGCCAGCAGCCCCTGGCACAAATGAGGAAGACCTAGATCGTGCCGGACTTTATCCCTGTGGGAAGAGAGAGAGAGAGAGAGAGAGAGAGAGAGAGAGAGAGCCAGACAGACAGACAGACAGACAGACAGACAGACAGACAGAGACAGAGAGACAGAGATAGGGACAGAGAGAGAAAGAGAGAGAGAAAGAGGAGAGAGAGAGAAAGAGAGAGAGAGAGAGAGAGAGAGAGAGAGAGAGAGAGAGAGAGAGAGAGAGAGAGAGAGAGAACCCCATGCAGTGGGGGAGTTCTGGATAGCAGCACTCACTTTACTGGACACAGTTTAAATCTTTTATACAATATTTGGGAGGAGCTGGTACAAACCCTCATCACAGGGCAATTGCAAGTTCTTGGGCCATTGTAACAGAGGAACAAATGACAATCACAGATTTAGCATTTACAAAGAAGCATTTGCAAGGTAACAATCATTGATTTACATATCCCTGTGGACAGACATTAGAAGATCAGGCACATTCTGCCTCATCTTAGCTTGGATAAGCACAGATGTTTGGGGTGTACCCACATGGGCAGGGTAACCCTTTTCTGGGTCCTGCCCTTAGGGTTTTGTGACAGGAAAATGCTGGACCCTAAGGTTAGCAGCTCAACATTGCTCCTGACATTTTGCTCTGGGTTCACTCCTGGTGAGGTTCGGGGAACCATACGGGTGCTGTGACTGAGCCAAACAGGCATAGGCTTCATGCAACATAAGCACCATCCCTGTGTACTATGTCTTCAATTCAAGTTGCATTATTGAAATGCATTTCACACAAAAGATTTTCACAATATACCATTGCAGTATTCCATCTTTTTCTTCTTTTCGGGTCACACCCAGCAGTTACTCCTGGCTCCGCACTCCAGGAATCATTCCTGGCAATGCTTGGAGGACTATATGCTTGGGGGCATTCCTGGCAATGCTTGGTGGACTATATATACTTTATAAAAATGCAAAATAGCTTCCCATTATTATGTATAACAGAGTGTTCCTTGGAATCTGAAGGGTCAGCAGCTCTCTTTTGGAACATTTGAAGCAGATTTGAAACTGGATCCGGGCTGATATATTTTGAGTTGTCAGCATGTTCCAGCCTGAGTCGAGAATGCTTTCGGAATGAGTGGTGCATGGATTCAGACTTCTTGGTCCGTCTTCAGCTCTCTGTGTCTACTCTATCATGGCATTTTATACATTTCATTTGCTCTCTTTGTCTTCTTTTTGTCAATTCCATAACTTTGTAGAGATGTATATACATCAAGCTGTGACTGAAAATTTCAAAGTGATTATTCCACCTCCTCTTTAAGAGTTGGCCACAGTCCCAAATCTTGCTATTTAAAACAGTCTTCGTTTTACTTTTGTCTTTCTTTTATAAAATCAGCTGTTTTTATTCTGTTGAATTTTACATTTTGAAATGTTAAACTAATAAGAATAGTTTTCCTGTGTCTCTGTACACTCCTTTATGTACTTTTGAACTAGAATTGTCGCTATGATATTTGTAGTAAAGAGTTTGAGAGAAAGCATTGTCTGGTAATAGTGAGAGCAGAGAAACTTGCACTGTTGGTAGGAGGAATACTAATGAACACAATTCCATATGCTCATATATGTCTTTGTCTTGTATAGTGATTAAAATAAGCACTGATTGTCTTCCTGTATGATGATGATTAAAGCGGCACAGTTCATGTCCAGACGTGTCTCAAAACAAGTACAGAGGTTAGCTTTGTAAGTTATAGACCAAGCTGATGATGTCTGTGGTGTTTTTTATGCAGAGGGGCAGATGGCATTCCCAATCATCAAATTGAATGATTCAGTTAAGGAAGCAGACACAGTTGATTGTATGTAGCTATTTCTCTGGACACTGCTCAAAAGTTGGGTGTGGTACAAGTAAACATAGCTAATGATCTAGGGATTAGGATTAGATCCTGAGCGTGAGACATTGAGTAAAAATTTAAATGGGTAAAACCATTTTCCTAGTTTTGATTTTTATTGACTTACCAAATTATTGTAAATCTTAGTATATAGCTTCTAATATTTTTTTTAAGCAATATCTGCTCTAAGAGTCAGTTTGTGTTAAATGCCGCCAGGTGGCTAGACTAGGAAATGTATCAGGTTTGAGTTTTCCCTTGGCCATGGTGCCTTGTGTCCCAATAAAAGGATCAGACTCAGTGGGGGAGCTGTGCAACTCTCGACTTCTGTTCCAGTGTGGAAAATCCTTCACAATTTGTCTAATTTGAAGGTTACGCACCCTGTAGCAGCTTTGTGACCTACAACAGTGTTTCTGAACTGGAGCTAAAGGATCCTCTGTGTGCCCGGGATATTCCAAAGATGTTCCAAGTGAAAATCTTGTAAATGAGAGATCCTGGCATGAGAATGAGAGAGCCAGCCAGTAAGATGGGCTGGGGGCAAGGAAGGAAACTAAGGGCCAGAGTTGGAAAATGTAAAGAAACTGATTTTTAATCACATTCAAGAAAAGTTGGTTTTCACACCAGTTGAGTTCTAATTTACTTTCAGAATGCATTTTAATATTTCTCTGAAAGAATTTTTTTTTAGAACACATACTACTGTACTCAAGAATGTCTGATAGAAGATGCTATTTATTCTCCCACTTTCTCCTCAGTATTCCCTATCGTTGTTTACTAGGCTCTATGGAAGCTAATGAAGACTTGTTTTTTTCCCCCTATAAAGCACTTGGTTATTTAGGGAAGGCCAATGAAAGAGAGATGGAAGGACTACTATCTTTGTATTTCTTGATTATTAAGTGTAAACCCTTCCCCCAAATAATGTATTTGCTGCTAATTCAGTATCATAGTTGATACTTGAGAAGATCCTCTTCAATACCACTTGATACTGACCATTGTTCTTTTAAAAGCAAGCCTCTTTTAATATATATTTGATTACTGCACTATGCACAGAGATATTAAGCATTATTTGAAATTCTCTGTGTCACTAAGCAGTACATGGAGCTTTAGGCATGGATAATTAGCAAGCATTGACCCTTCCTGTGATTTACACTGTGTTCATAGGCTCCAATTGATCATTTTATAGAAGAACAAAAGTGATTTATAATAGGGCAGGTCCTCTGAGTCAATTGAAGTTTCTTTTACCCTTGGAGGGGGGTAGAAGAAAGATCCTGGAAGAAAGCAGTGCAGTTATGCATGAACGGGCAAACCAGGGTGCCAGTTTATTATTGCCCTATAACTCAGAGGCATCACTGAATATGTACTAAGGAGGATAATGACGATGTGCATAGTGAAGAGTTTCAATAACTTGGAACTTTACAGACTCGTTTAAGCAAGCCTTCTTCTCACAGGTCAGCTTGACTGCTTTTATTGCAAATGAGGGATTGGTACTATACAGAACAGTCAAACTCCTGAGAGAGTGATCATCTGACTCTCAACCTGTAAGATAACACAGATAATAAATGATGTATTTTGACTATATCCTTCTCCTGCCTATAGAGTCTGTGAAGCTAAAAATGTTGAGACTATATTTGCCTAACTGTGAAATTGTTAGAGATTTTTTCTTAGAGCATTTCCAGAAAACTTATTACCTATTCTATTACCTATTCTATTACCTATTCTATTACCCTCACCATAATGCAGAACACAGAAGAGGGACTGACTAGCTCTTGCACTTGAAATTTTGTATGATTTGAATGAATTGATTTTTATTTATATTTTTAATTGTAACTCCTTGAAGTCTCTCTCAAATAAGGTATTCTAGTTTTTCTCTTCTTGTAAAAAGTAGCAGACACAGCAGACACATTTGATTCTCATTTCTTGGATTCAAACAAAGTTAAGTATTTCTTGCTTGCTACTTTCTATAGAAGTTACTACATTTTTAAAAAAATGTAGAAACCATTCTTTTGGTTTGTTTTTGGACCACAGCCGGTGCTGCTCAGTTTACTCCTGGCTCTGTACTCAGGGATCACTCCTAGCAGTGCTCAGGGAGCCATATGGGATGTCAGGGATCAAGTACCCTGTCACCTGTACTGAAACTCCAGCCCTATAAAACTTATTTTTCAATAACTGTTGGAAAGTTTAGCTATATACCTAGGCGTTTTCTTACTCACTGAACACGCCTGTTTGATTCTATCAAATTATATTTATTTTTGCTTGTTAATCCGCAGAGCAAGTTTCTATAAAGATTGCTAAATATTTAATGTGGTGAAACTTATTTTATTGTAATCATTGTCAGTTGTATCTCTATTCCTAATCACCTTGATTTTCAGACACTTTCATGTTAAGCTCTTTTGGTCAAGAGCTGTCAGCTTCCCTCTACGCTTAGAACAGCATTATTCTCTGGGCTGTCTAATGGGTTGAAGGTGTCTACATGGTCCAAATTGATTCTCTCTCATTCTGTGTCCTTCTGATGGAAAGAAATATTTAAACATGATAAAGTATTAGACCATACATTTTTTAATGCTTTCTCATCTTTATCTTTAGAACTTGCATTTCTAAGCAATGTATTGGACATTGTAATGTTAAAACCAACCAAAACAAGCATGTTTTATAGTTTGAGGAAAGCTCTATAAGTTACTCTGTAAAGTGTCTGGTACCATTAATAGCAACTTTCTTGGTGTAGACCAATACTTATTTAAATCATTGTAATTTCATTAGAGCTATTATTTATCTCATTTTAATGAAAGCTTTGTGAATCTGTGTGTGTATGTGCACACACATTTTGTCAATTTTTCTTATTTGCAGATCAATGACATATTAGGAATATTTTTTTTATTTTGTCCTACCAAATTTATAGCTGGGTGAGTGGAATCATAGGTCTATGAGGCAGTAGACTTGTGATAACATACAGTTCTTGGTCCAGAGTTTTGGTCATTTTAGTGATGTAGAAGTGAGTTAAATAAAGAAAACCATTAAGAAAAGAATGATTTTGCAAAGGATGAGTTTGAGAAAAGTTGGCAGAGGGAAGGAACCATGGGTTATTCATTAATAGAGAGATAATAACTCTGGTGATGGAACTGGAGTTAGAATATTACATGCCTGAAATGTTATTATCATCGGCTTTGTAAATCATGATGCTAACAATAAATAATATAAATAGAAGCAACCAGTGTTGGCCTCTATGTAGTAAAAAGCAATCATTCACTGTGGAGCGAATGCTCACTCATCCAACATTTATAGGAAACAGAATGAAGAGTTCTTTAAGAATATAACTGAGTGTAGAGTTTCCATATGACCCAGTGACTACACTTGTTGGTTTCAAACCAAGAAGATAAAAACAATAATTGGAAGGTGTTGCAGGGCACCTAAAAGCCTAAAAACCTCTGCATCTGCCCTGGATTGCCTCCTGCATATCACTTTGTAGATAGGGGGTAGTTTAAATGTGGCAGTTTATCTGACCATGTATTCTGTATTGGCTGGTATAAATATTCTCTCATGCTACCACAATTATCATGGGACTAGCTAGATCTTACCAGCATATTTACCTGGCCACGTAGGATCTCTAAGTAATTAAACAGAGAGAAATGTTGTTTGCCTCCAAGCAAGCAAGCATGGCTCCCTGATAACTCAAAAGCAACTAAAATATGAAACTACCATGAAGTAGATGAGACTCTTGTGAAGGCTTGGAGAAATATTTAACTGTCATTAGTATAGTCTTTGGTACAGAGACATGCCATCTAAGAAACCCCTTCTCTACCCTATAAAGGCATTTCCAGGCAGATCTTGGTTCAACACATTAGGTGAGGTCCTGGGAGAAATTACCTGAGAGCATTTGACCCTCCCTGCCAGGGGAAGTTACATTTAGCTCAAAGCTCCTTCCAGCTCTGCTAGGAGACTTTGAATTAGCTCTGGGTTCTTGTAAACAGCCGAAAGGACTCCTGAAGTTGCTACATTTCTATAGAGCTATTTTCCTGTTTTCATTCTAGATAGCCCAGCCCAGAATGGGCCGGGCTGGGAAGTTTGGGCTAATTTCTAGCTATAAAATAAGCTGCAAGAAGAAAGAAGCTCCCTTTTTCCTTTATGCCATTTCGGCTTCCCTTGGCATTTTGCTTCTCTTCCCCTCTCCATTCTCTGTTGGGCCTCAACACGTGGTGGCGGCCATCTTGGCCTACCCATGACTGGGGCCTAGCTGGGAACCCTGAGTCCGGAGGTTTTCCCTGCTCTTGGATTGTATATCAGAACCTGTGTTAGTAAAGCCCTTTTATTTATTTATTTATTTTTTTGCTTTTTTTGGGTCACACCCGGCAATGCTCAGGGGCTAATCTTGGCTCTGCACTCAGGGAATTACTCCTGGCGGTACTTGGGGACTATATGGGTTGTAGGGATCGAACCCAGGCTGACACAGGCTGGCTGCGTGCAAGGCAAATGCCCTTTCTGCTGGGCTATTGCTCTGGCCCCAGTAAAGAACTTTTAAAACTGCATCGGATTCCTGAGTTTTCATCCATTCCCTCCGGCTCGGAGGTAGAAGGGAACTTACTTCCCTGTACTGTTGGGGACCCCAGCAGCCTCCCAGAAATCTGGCGTCCCTGGGTGGGTACAACGGACATCGCCTGGCCTGATCTTCATCCGACAGAGATCATCTGACTCGAACCGTGAGTAAAATGATGGATATCTCATGGTATAGATACATTGTATCTTTTATTGGGTCAGAACCATACATAGCCCAGTTAATGAAGTTCCTTTCTGAGAACTACTTTATCCTTTTTACAAATCTTCTGGGTCCTTGCAATTCTTAAACTGTACCTCTGCATGAGGGCATTGTTTAATAATAGAGAGAGGGAGGAATGTAATTGATTGAATGCAACTTTAAGGGATGAGTTTGCTCAGAGATTAAAGAAATGAGTGACAATCATAAAATTACAGGTAGACTGGTCTTAAAGCTTGAGGACAGACTTATTAAAGAGCTTAAAATTCAAAAAAGAAATTAGAAGAACAGGATTTAAAATTCGAAGAAAAATTAGAAAAACAGGAGAATAAAATTATTAAACAGGATTCAAAATTAAAGGAACAGGAAATAAAATTACTAAACTGGATTCAAAATTTGAGGAAAAATTAGAAGAACAGGAAAGTAAAATTATTAAACAGGATTTAAAATTTGAAGTAAAGTGTGAAGAGCATAAGAAGGATATCAGTAAGATAAGCACCAACTTAGAGGGAGAAATCGACAGAGAGAATCGAGGGACAGAAAGAAGAGATCTGGAAGTTAGATATAAGATTGAAAGAACAAAAAGAAGAAATATATAGGAAACTTGGAAACTTAAACCAAGAAATGGATGTGTTACGCAGGGAGTTTCTGATTTCATAGCTTACCAATCAGGAAATAGCGCATACCGGATACTGAGGCTTGACCCACCTAAAGCCATTCGCAAACACTCTCTAAGGCTGTAGACTTGAAAAAGATGTGTACATTTCCAGCAAAAAAAATCTAAAAAGACTTCTAAAAAGAGTTCTAATGTGGCTGATAACTTAGAGGTAGAACAGGGAAACCCAAAGGAGGTAGGCTCTCAAACTGAAAATATCCCCGGAGTTAATACCTTCAAAGGGAAGATGCTCCTCAGACAGATACTACAAGCTCTGATGAGCAAGAAGGGGAGGAACTGGTTAGCTCGTGCAGGCCCCAAGAGCCCTGCAGTTCCTCTGGTGGACAATCAAATAATAATCAAAGGGCAAAGCCCAGCAATCTTTCTAATGACCAATCTAAAGATAAAGTAAAACCAATTTATGAAGAATTAAAAATTGAGTCAATAACCCCCTTCAGTAATGCTTGTGACAAGTATGGAATAGCAAGTCCTTACTCTTTAAAATATTTAGCTGATTGGAGCCAAAAAAGAGTGGGTATTTTCAGACTTTGAGGAAGGAATATATATATATTATATACACGCATACACATATATATTATATGCACACACATACACACCTATCTCTATATATATATAAACCAAGATATGCAATAGCCCAGGTGTCAATGCTGGATGAATATTAAGTAATGAAATTGCTGTATTATACATATATATGTATACATATATATGCCACATATATACATGAACACATACATTTGTGTGATTGTATGTATATACACATATATATTTCTGGATCTATATATATGTTTGTGTTTATATGTATATAGACACATACAATATAATGCTAGATAACTATACAAAATAATGAAATCTTATAATTTTCTACAACTTGGGTATAACTAAAAGGCATCCTGAGAAGTCGCAATGAGAGTAAATGCTGGATGATCTTACTCATTTAGAGTATAGAGTGAAACAGTGAGGGATAGACAGTTATGAAAGAGAACAGCCCCTTGGCCTTTGTTGTAAATTGGGATTAGCAGGCAGTGGAGGTTGGAGGGTGGATGTGCTGGACTAGAGTGACATAGAGTGACATAGGATAGAGGTGAAGTGTTTGGGGCACTTAATGTAGAAGGTGCAGTAATTTTGTTCAGCAAAGTCATGAATGGTAATTCTAGTATAGTCATATTACCAAAACAAAAATAAATAAATCAGACATTGAAAAGTGACTCTAAAAAGAAAAATGTAAGAGAATCTATACTTTTGTATTGAAAACATCTTTTTTTTTTTTTGATATGGTGGAGGAGAGAATTGGGACCATACCTGACATTGCTCAGAGCTCACTTCTGGCGCAGTGCTCAGGCATCACTTCTGGCAGTGCTCAGCAGACCATAAGATGTGCCAGGGATAGATCTGGGTCAGCCACATGCAAGACAAGTGCCTGTACTATTTCTCTGGCCTGATGTTGAAGATTTTTTCTGAGAGGTCACTTGTCACTTGTCTTCCTGTTGTTCATCGATTTGCTCGAGCGGGCACCAATAACATCTCCATACTTCCTGTTGCATGCTAGTGTAGCCCAAGGGCATCTGCTTGTACCAGGAACACGAAGAACATCAAACCATTCGTTCAGGTTATGGGAATGAGGTCTAAAATTGTTACTGGGTTTTGGTATATCAAATATGACACGGGTAGCTTGCCAGGCTCTACCGTGTGGGTGGTATACTCTTGGTAGTAGGCTTTCAGTTTGTGCATTTACCGATGAACCAAACCGGGGAGAGATTGACTTTTCTCTTGGGTGGAGCTCTGAGGAGCTGTGGAGTCCAGATGTTGAAAATTGCGGCTCTCATGGTGTTGGGGTTCCTCAGTCTTCTTGCGATATTCTATTGGGATGATGAGCCAGGGCTAGAACTCGCCTTCCCTTCTGGGCGCCTCATGATCTGTTGAGCACAAGGAGAGCAGGTAGTAGCTTTCTGAGATAGACATGGATCATTTTATAGAAGCAAAATTAAAGAATAAGAACAATGCAGAAAGGAATCAACCTGATCAAAGGTAAATATTTATCACAATTATTATTTGTCCAGGTTCAAAGTGATTTGTTATCTTGAAGATACAACTCAAAGTATATGAAGCAATCAGCTCACATTCCAGTTAGTTCATTGGTATTTGCTTTATAAAGTACCTGTAGCTATTGATCCCCATATTTATAAATACATAAAATATAAGTATTATTTATTTAAATTCTCTGTGTTGTCTCAATATGATTAAAAAGTATTACAGGAAAATACAACTTTCTTCTGGCCTTACAAATTCTTATAAATGCCTAGTAACATTGAGGGATACATGTATAAATAACTGCAGGGTTGTTAACATTTGCATTCATACATTTAAAATTTTTCTCCAAAATCAAAACATTTCTGGAAATATTAGTTTCTAGAAAATAAAATACTTTATATACTTGTAAATTGTATTTACAGAGCCTTTCTTCATATATTTTGTGCTGCATTTACTTAGGGCCTGTATTTGTGAAAGCACTGTTTGAAAAGAAATGAGGTAAGTTAAAATAGTTTTCAATAGTTTATTTTGCCTCTTTCATTTATTATGTTTTAACACTAGTCTTGTTCATCACATACTTTCTTAATTTCATGTGGTTAATGACTCTTCAAACTAATTTTATATCTACTTGTACATTTTATTATTTTTAGCTGAGAAGTGTTAATAAATCTTCTAGTTTATAAAATATTGTTGTTCAATCAGTAAGCTTTGAAAATGCATATATGTAAACCACCTTGGATTTGTTAATATATATATATATCCATGCTTTATATGATATTTAAAATGATACACAAATGTCTGTAAAGCACAGAAGATCTATGTGTCAACTCACAAATTATTTTTTATATCTGAAATGAGATTAGATTCTTTTTATTTGTCATTATAGAACAAGGTATTTGGAACACATTTTATTTAAATTTCTTCATAGGGAAGAATTGCTAAAAAATGTAATAATTAAATTTTCTTATGAAACATCTGCAACACCAGATTGTTGAATCCAGGATCCATTAAGAATTATGAACTGAAATTAAGAATTTTTAATTTAATTTTAGAAGTAGGAGACACATGTTATGACCCCCCACTGGAAATGAAATTCCCGATGTAGTCCATAAAACAGCTGGGACGTTCAAATTAATTTATGTGTAATTGTTCTCAAGACTGTCACTTGTCACTTGTCTTCCCATTGTTCATCGATTTGCTCAAGCGGGCACCAGGAATGTCTCCATTCGTTGAGAATGAGGTCCATTTTTGTTACTGCTTCTGGCATATGAAATGCACCACTGCTAGCTTGCTAGGTCCTGCCGTGGCTCTGGGTTCATCACAACAGGCCCAGTCTTTTTCTATGTCAGACCATCAACCATCCAGGGCCCATGGGGCAGAGGCCTGGGTGTAGACAAGCCTGTCTCCTGTCTGCCACCTGCCCATGCAGCCGGGCACCTGAGCCACACCTGAAACACCCTGAGACTGAGTTTAGATAAAAAGTTGACTGCACCAAACATGACCTTTTAATTGTATATCTTTTTTATTTGTATATCTCACGGTGGTATAATAAAATACTTAAAAAAAAAGTTGACTGCATATTGATGTTTTGTGGGTATATAGATTTTTAATGTTTCCTTTATATTGCTAACTATCTAGAGCTTTCTAAAGACTCTGGGTTTACTATACCATCACTTGATCACTTGACATCCCGTTGTTCATAGATTTGCTCGAGCAGGTGCCAGTAACATTTCTATTTGACCCTATCACGTGCCAGTGTAGCCCAATGGCATCTGGTTGCTTCTGGAATATGAAGAGGCTCAAACCGTTCATTCAGGGCCTTGACGACTATACCTTATTATATAGAAAATACATAATTTCATTCCTTAAGAATTCCTTTGTCTAAATGATCACTGTGCAGCATTGGATTTCCATTTATCTTGAAACAATTGTGAATTGCATTTTATAATTGGAGTTATATAAGATCATGTAAAGGATATTGTAATTTGAAGCATTTCCTTCAAAGGACAGACAAATTGACTTTGAAAAGTTCAGGATTGTTCTTTGTTGTTTTTTTAGTTTGTTGAATGAAGACTTATCTTATTCTTTTAGATATAATAGCTTCCCACTCTGTTCATTTTGGGCCAATGAATGTTTTGGTATACATTTCCAAAGCCAATTCTGATTTCTCCTTAACTCACAGTAATTTGTATTACAGAGAGTAAAATTTTAATGTACTTTTTCAATAAAGGTAGTCAGAAAAAATACGGTTTATTTAAAACAGGAATTTTCATATTTTTGGGCTGTTGGAATGATCATATGTTCATTTGTGTACAGCTTACCTCAGTTAAAGTGCTATAGTGAAAACTCTTATATTGGCAATTGACATCATTGAGTTGATAGTGTTATACTATTCAAAGGCAATTGATTCTGTTGTGAATAAGAGTGATTTTTAGGGCTGGAATGATAGCACAGGGGGTAGGTTTCGATCCTTGATATCCCATATATTTTTCTGAGCACCTCCAGGAGTGATTTCTGAGTGCAGAGTCAGGAGTAACCCCTGAGCATTGCCAAAAAAAAGAGAAAAAAGAGGTTTTTTTTTTTTTGGTTTTTTGGGTCACACCTGGCAATGCTCAGGGGTTTCCTCCTGGCTCTACACTCAGGAATTACCCCTGATGGTGCTCGGGGACCATATGGGATGCCCGGGATCGAACCCGGCCGGCATGGGCCAGCCTCATGCAAGGCAAATGCTCTACCCTCTGGGCTATCGCTCTGGCCCCAAGAGTGATTTTTATATGATGCAAATTATCCAAAATTTATCCTCATAACTTGCATAACTGAAAAAACCCCTATATGTAAGGTATCAACATTGATGATCTTCAATTATTTTTAATTTAAAAAACAAGAATATTGTGTAGTTTAGCATTATACTTTTGCATTGTTATTTTCCTTTGAAAGGCCACCTGCCACGGTTGAAAGCACAGAATTTAGAGCCAGTAACCTGGGCCCATGTCCCAACAATACCACTTGCCTGCTGGGTGACCTTTATAAATCCATTTTAATTTGAACAGTGACATGTTGGAACAAAGAACAATTTAGTTCATGAGTTATTTATCAGCTTTTTTTTATTAATAGTTTCTGGATAGAGACTACTTCATAGTAATCTGAGGGTGCTCTACTTTATAAAGTATTATTAAAAAAACCCTGGGGAGTAATTCAGATGTGAGTCATTATTAATACTCTTACTGGTCATCAGTAGGACATTGAAAGTTGAAAGGCAAAACCTCCTGAACCATGTATGCAATTGTACAAGCTAAATGGTAGGAAAATTTAATACAGATGGCTGAGATATCCATGCTTCAAAAGTAGAGGCTTAAACACTTGGCATCTTTATTCTTTTCATGGGTCCTGTCTGATGGCAATCTTTGTGTCATCTGTCTAGATAGACTCTAGACAGGAGCCTCATTACAGCAGTGGTATCAAGTCACCCCAGTTAGTCCAAAGTTCCAATTCTCTATCATGATATTCTTGGTTTATAAGGTCATGAAGCTGTGAAATGCCTGACAATTTCTCTTTTCAAAATAGCTTTTTGTACTAAAATGTATTCATTGTCAAATCCTTAAAGAAAACAAGATAAACATACAGTGAAAGAAATAAAATTCAACATATTCAGACAATGGATTATTGCTTAGCACTAAAAAGAATCGAGATACCAAGCTATAAATATTTAAAAAGAACCTAAATGCGTAATATTATGTGAAATGCCATGCACACTGTTTGATTCTCTATGATACTCTGGAAAGGGCTCAGTTGTCGAGACAAAGAAGCTCAATGGAAAAGATAGACATTGACTAACCACAGAGGATTTTTAGGGCAATGAAACTACCATGTGTCATACCACAGTTATCAAAAGATATTATGGTGTCATTATTAATGAATTCATATCAATTGGAATAGACAACAGTAGGAATGAAACCGTCAATAAACTCTGGACTTTGGATGAAAGTTGAATTTCAGTATAAATTTACTGATCGTAGCAAATGGACCTCTGTTTTCGTTCTTGTTGTTGTTGTTTTGCTTTTTGGATCATATCTGGAAATGCTCAGGAGTTACTTCTGGCTCTGCACTCAGAATTTACTCCTGATGGTGCTCAGAGGATCATATGGGATTCCGGGAATCAAACCCAGGTCAGCCACATACAAGGCGCCCTACCTGCTGTGCTATGGCTTCAGCCCCAAATGGCCCTCTTTGGAGGGTCATTCATAGCTGGGGAAACTATATATATGAGTAGGAGCAGAAGAAATGTGGGAAATCTCTGTTCCCTTTCCTTAATGTTTTTGTGGGCCAAACTATAGATTTAAATAGTTTATTTAAAATGCCTTATTAAAGCATGACAGTTTTGTCTATGTAAGTTGTCTTTATGTTCACAATGAATCTTGGTGCATGGTCACTAATGTTCCCTGATCTGTGCCTGAGAAAAATGGTTTTAGGTAAAGGTTTGATTAATGTTGCCTGAGGTTCCAGAGAAGGAAGAGAAATAGCTTTGAGGAAAATTTGTTTCCAAGTGAAATAACCTGTGTTTCAACTGTTAAGACATTTTGTTTTTCCCTCTTGTACCTTGAGAAACTCAAAACACTAGCAAATAGCTTGAACAATTAGCACACGTAAACATGAAACAGTACATTAATCTACAGTAATATGAAGCAAATGAATAGTATCAAAAGTAGATTAATTTGTTTCTGTTATCATATTAAAGAAAAATTGTTGACTTATTTAGACAATGCAGTGTAATATGGTTGCATCTATTATTCAGAATAGTCTCAGCCTTAATCTTACTGCTCTATACTGATAGCACACACCAGATACTTAACTTGTATTATCACTGGTCTCTTTCTGTTCCTCAAAAGGTAAAGTAATTTATAGAAAATACAATTTCCATGGAAAAAATTTTTTTTTTTTGCTTTTTGGGTCACACCTGGTGATGCTCAGGGGTTACTCCTGGCAGTGCTTGGGGGACCATATTGAATGCCGGGGATCGAACCTGGGCTGGCATGGGCCTGCTGCGTGCAAGGCAAGCGCCCTACCCACTGGGCTGTTGCTCCAGCCCCTCCATAGGAATTTTTATGACACTTTATAAATAACTACCAACTTTTCCCTTCATAGTCTGAGCATCAGCCTTTTTTGTATAAGATCCTGAAATTAGTATTATTTAAACCCAATGCTCAAGATTTCACTAAATGAGTACTTTAAGGGAGATCCCATCGATCTCTTCAGATTAACTGCCCGATGTAATTTGATTTGATTTTCTCCTTCCACCAAGATTGTAAAGAGCCGGGCTCCGCAGGCTGCCCTTTCTTTAGATCGTGTGGGTCAGTTCTGAACATAGAGGACTTGATTATCGTCAGATGTAGATGTAGAAGATTAAATCCTGTATGAAATGTAATCAAATTATCCCTAAGTTGCCACTGATTGAGGCAAATACTGTTTTGATTATTGTCTAGCTTTTTTATTAATAGGAAGATATTCCCCAAAATTTCAAATTCTTCTCTATAATATGGTAATGAAAGGTGGGGCCTGCCCCACTGGCCTCTGGTAATATTTCTTCAGAGCTATGGGCAGTATCCTTATTTCAAAGGATACTTAGTATAACACTTAATATTAGAGACCAGAACATCAGACTGCTTAGTTTTGAATCCAGGTCTTCCCACATGTTAGTTAAATGACCACAGAGAACTTTCTGAGCACCAGTGTTCGGTCCGTCAAATGGGAATGAGAGCCTGAATTTCAGTGAGACTAGAGGGAAAAAAAGGGCATCGCGCGGCTCGCTTACATGCCAGAATTCATATCCCAAGTATCCTTGGACACTCATTCTGTAGCATATCATCCCTCAGGTCAGTACTCAGTCCCTGATCAAAGTATTGTGATACTTAGATTTCCCTTCCGCTGATAACCTCTCCTGTTAAAAACATCACCATGTTAAAACCTCTCCTTGTGATAGAACACTAATGACTTCTTGGAAATATTTCCTGTTTTGTCTTTCTCACGCTTTTTGTGTTCCCGTTGCTCATAGGTGACATTTACATATACTGAAATAAGTTTATGAATGCATGTAATTATATCTTATGTACCAAAATAATTATATACAGGTCATTGTGTCAATGTGTTTGTATATTAATGCATATATTACTTTATCAGTTCCATTTCTATGATGTGCAAAAGTACTCTGTTACAAAGGGCATATCGTTTGAGTAAGATAGATACTCTGACCTTCAAATGGGAATAGTAAGAGAGAGGTGTCATTGTGATGAAGCGGTTAGGATACAGCCTGTGGTGCTCAGGGCATATTCCTACTGGGCTTAAGAAGAGATATGAGGTGTTGGAGTTTGACCCTGAGCAGCTGTATGTAAGGCACATATTTTTCTATTGTTATAGATCTACTAAAGTAATGACATTTGGGTGAGATATAAAAAAACATCTACTACTCTGTGTATATACACACTTAAACAGTATTTATAGACACAAATTTGCCAAGACACAACTGAAATTTGATGAGAAGCCAAATAAATTACATGATTTTCCAAATGATTTTTAATACCAGTAATTTCTGTAGTTGATAATTACATATTTTAATAAAATCTAGCACTGTTCCATGATATTTACCCTATTTTAATGCACAGTTCAGAATTAAACTTGATATTTTTTCTTCTTAGGACCTCTTCTGCTTTTGCTGATGACTACTAAATGAGTTCAGTCTAGTCTTCAACGGGGTCTTTTCACACACATTTGAAAGATTTTGTTGTTGGAAAATATCCCCTATAACCTTTGCTATGAAACAATGTTTTTTCTAATTAATAAAGGATAACTTCTTTTCCCATTTTTCTGGGAGCAGTGCTTCTACGAATATCGCTTGTCACTTGTTACTTAGCAGTGTCTGATTCACACAGGTTTAACTAAGTAGAAGAGAGTATTATAATGCATTTATGCCAGACAGTTAAGGCTATTAAGCTTACTTTAGATAAAGCTCTCTAAAGATGGCCTTTACCCGGTTTGCACTGACATTTGCCATCTGTGTTGTCTTCGCTTAGTTAAGTTACTTTAGAGTCTTTGTTTTCTATTTTTCCCAAAAGATCATTGCCTTTTTTCTCCACTTTAAAATAGAATATTTGCATTATGTATATGATTATTATGGGAATTGAACAGAGAACCCAACATATTTATGGAATTGAATAGATTACTCTAATATGCAGATGTCGAGTTATGAAGATCTTATTTCCAAATTGTTATTTACACTAGAAAGGATGAGAGAGCACCCAGTAATTATTTTCATGCAAGCTATTTTTCTGCTTTCTGTAGTCATGCTTAAATGATTAAGAATTAATATAATTTGTATAATATGGTCAAATTTCATAAAGGTGTCTTATTATTTCATAGTTATCTGTTTTTATCTCTACTTCAGAATACAAATAATATGAAAAAATATTTTCATTAAAAACAATAAGTCAGTTTTTATATCAGCATATGGATAATTTAACTCTTCTAACATTGTCCTGATATCTTTAGCCATTGTAATGTGATTAACAGGTTATGAATTTTTATTTATGCAAAAAATAATCTATTTAGCTTGAATTGGTGAGTTAGCACACTTTATGAAAATGAAAAAGTTCTTTATAGTATGTTGGAATAGACTACTGAAATAACTTTGGACTGGTGCATTTCTGGCATCTGATTTTGATGAGTTTCTGAAGGCAATATTTGTGAGTTTTCAGCATCTTTCTCCTTAGAATAATACTCCTTACATTATAATTATATACAGATCACTGGCTATTTAAGTACAGATGTGCCTGCTGTTTGGTAGAAGAATGCTTTCCACTGATAATTTGTCATTACATACAAATGCATCTTTATGCTTACGAATAGCCATTTGTGTTTATCACACACCTTTCATCTGTTAGATACTTGAAAATACTGACAATATCCTTGATTTAAAATTCTTTCCTTGCCTTGAAATAGATTTGAAATGAGACTTTAATGTGATTTCCCTTTTGCTTGACTTGAAGTTTTTCATTACTTTTAGCCTTTTTACTCCTTGTGGATTGACTTGCTTTCAAGGAGCATAGAATTTCCTCTGCCTAGCAGACCCGTCAATGGCCAGTGCAGGTGGTGTGTCAATCCCCCTCTCTCTTTTACAAGCTTATGTTGATTATCCTCTTATTATCTACAGTGAGAGAACATGGTTGTGGGATTGCTTGCGGTACCTGTGCAAAATAATAGGCACAGTCACTGCACTATGAAGCTGAGACCCCTGCAAGGTGGAGCATATTTGTTTGCTGTGATCCTGGGCTCCTGCCTGAATTACAGGCCCTTGGGGAATTCTGTATTCATTTTTATTAACTTTAATTATAGGAGAACTATAAAATTTTCTCATTCTGTGTTGCGTGAAAGATGCAGAAGTTAATTGCTTCTGACATTTAATTGGTTTATATCTCTCTCTAACACAATCTTGTACTGCAAGAGACAGGGAAAAGTAGTTGGCATGTTTCTGCAATTGCTGAGGATTATACACCAAGAAATTAGTCTTTTGTTAGTTCTAACAGTGAATTACAGAAATGTGGGGAGAGAAATAAAATCTGCGAGTCTACAGCTCTGCATATGCTAAAGGACTGACAAGGGCTTCCCGATTGCTTTGTCTGACTTTGCCAGAATTGCTGAGAATTTTCCATTCTCATTGTACAGGTTTTAAAAAATGACACATATTTGCACCTTTGTGGACATGTCAGATTGTTTACAGCCCTGCTATAAGCCATCTGGTCCCTTTGTAACCTTCTCATATATGTCTTCAAACATTATCTCATCTGGCATGTAAAGCATAAGGCGCCTAGCTGTTGCAATTCCAATATGTAATGGCTTGAGGAAGTTGAATTTCAGTCCTTCACAGTGCTCTGGTTTCAGGAGTAGTGACACCCTCTGGAAGGCATCCATCTCTTGTGATGTGTTTGGAGTTCCAAGGGAGAAAATTATAAGCAAAGTACAAAAGTCAATGCTAATTTCCATTTGCCACACAATTAGGGAACTTGTAGCTTAAGTGAGGCATTGTGCTAGCCCTGTGGAATATGCCAAGATGAAGGCAACAGGCAGCTTGCCTTCAAAAAGTTTGTTGAGCTAGAAGGAGGGATGACCTTGGAAAGGATAACTAAACCCTTGCAAACAATAGCTAAATGAATGATAGACTGCAAACTGCATTGAAATGGGAAGCATGGAGGCAGAGATGAGTGGA
This sequence comes from Cryptotis parvus, assembly GCA_021461705.1. Lineage (NCBI taxonomy): Eukaryota > Metazoa > Chordata > Mammalia > Eulipotyphla > Soricidae > Cryptotis > Cryptotis parvus. Next base: position 29,090 of record JAJIBD010030361.1, read on the forward strand.
TATTAAGAGAAGGATGATCAGAGAAAACATGTAGTACTGTCACACTGGTAACTAGTATGGACCTGCTAGCATGGCAGCAACTCATTGAGTTGCAAAGCCAGTTTTAGAAAGTCGTTCTCTCTACTTCTCTGTCCTTGGGTTTTCCCTTCTGGATCTTAAAGAAGCCCAACCAAGGAAGGAAATATAAACAAAAGTAAGCCCTTTATCTTTTGTCAATTTGCCTCAGCACCTGAGATTTGGTAGAAAATTTGGTAGACAGAAGGATTGCAAAGGACACATTTATTTAAATCAAATTCTTTCATTTTAGTCTTTAAAATTTTAAACCTCAACTTTAGCAAACATGATATTAGTGTGTTAAGGCTGAACAGAAAAATCTTAAATTCATCGTTGTTAATTTCTTAATAAATACAAGAATTCTACTAATGTCTCTTGAGGACATAGTTCCACATAGTTACCTAGTTTAAGTCATTGTATCTCAGAAATAAAATGAATGGAAAAATAACTGCAGGGTTGCCAGTTGTTGCAGTCATTGTAGACACAGCTATCAATTGCCATGACTCAAAGGCTGGAGAAAGAAGGGAAGCGTCATCTTCATGGTTAAAATACTAGAGTGAAGCTTTTTATGATTGAGTATCAAAATTGCTACTGCGAACGAACTCTCTGGTAGGATATTTCCTAGTGAGGTAATGAGAGCTGGCACAGGAATCAGGCTGGGCTACGGACAAGGGAGAGAAGGGCCAAAGTCTGTGTTAAAGCTCTAAAGAGCAGATGTCTCATAGATGCTGACGTGGAACAGCAAAGGAGAGGAGCAAAGGAGAAGGTGAGACCCAGAACTGGCACAGTGTGGATGCACCCTGCCAAGTTGCTGCGCACAAATGCCTAGACTTTGCTAAGATGAGGAAGATTCTTATAGAGGATTCTTATCAGGCAAAGACACACAATTCTTACAGAGTTTAGGTGTGGAAGATTGGCGAACATTTCTGTTTAAGATTTTTTGAGTTTGGAACATGATCCCCTTGCATTAGAATACTGTTTGTTAAAATGTCCTTCTCCAGCTTTGATAGTATCCTGCAAAGTCTCCCGGTGAATCTTAAGGATACTAAGGTTTGCATGTCCCATTTAGATCATCAGATGAAACGAGCAATTGAAAATCAATGTCCCATAGATCAGAAATACTAGATGAGAAATGATGGTACGGGATAGTAATTAAGTAGGAATTCAGGAGATACAGAGATGAATTTGAGCTGAAGAGCTTAGAACCCATCTTGAAAGATGACAAAAATGTAGATGTGTAGAAGGGAGAACATTCTTGGAGGCAGAAATGTCTAAAATGTAGAGTCTTAGGGAGAAATTATGAACTTTGACATGTGAATCCACTCTGGCTATTTCCCATCTTTATAATCTTTGATGTATTAACCATTTTGAATCTCCATTGTTCTCATTTAGAAAGTACAACTGATCATTTTAACTAAGGTTATTGTGATGAATATATTGGTCATTTAAATCATTTGTTTTAGGACTCTATATTTGTAGTTTACTCATAGCTACAGTTCTGTTCTCTTAGTATACATTGAATCATATTTTAGTTATTCCTGTTTTCAATTTAAAGGTGCAATACTGTGGATTCTCTAAAGTTAGAATCATAGCAAGTTTGAGTGAATAAAATTGACTTTACCAAGTAAGTGGTTTATGAGAGAAGGGATTAGGGTCTGGCAAGGGTAGGATAAGTGTAATGTTGTAAAGATGTTTTAAAGCAATACTTTAAAGACTCTGGTTTAGATCAATATATGGTAAGTGCTGCAGTTGTAAGCTCAGATGTCTATGGATTCAGAAACTTCGTATTTCCATACTTGAATAGTGAGTGACTCTTTACAATGTAATGAATATTTGTGCTCTCATGTGAAAAGAGAGAAAAACCACACTAGTTATTGAAACTCTACTATTTATTGGAAATGTGATGTTATAGCTTTTCAATGTAAATACTGAAGCAGATAGTCTGAAAAACAGAGGCATGAAGGAAATTCCTCTTTCAATATAGTGGGGTAGAGTAAATGCCCAATTAAAAGGAGAAATGAGAATGGACAGTGGGTTTCTGCCTTAGGGCTGTTGGAGATGGAAGATGAGCTGCTCCTATAGTGTCTGTGGAGTTGCTCATGCAGCTCCTTTCCTTTGGGAGTCCTTAGAAAGTATGGGAACAGTGGAAGTTGAGCAGAATTCCTTTGCTCACATTCCTGCCCCCTCCTATGTCTTGAGTCCTGGGATATTTTGGGGCACAAAAGTTTGCATCTTCAGTATTTCCTTGGAGCCCACCTTGACAGAGGAAGGGACTCAGCTGCTCTTGGCACAAACGCCCTTATTGAATTTGCTTTCAAGGGTAAATGACGCTGGCACAAGATGCTTTCTTGATTAATCCCCCAGATTGATGGTCTCTTGTGTTTGCCAAGAACAGAAGAGCGAGATTAAAAAAGCAATGAAGTTATTTTAACCTTGTAGCGCCTCCTTCTTCAGCACCCCCTTTCTTGACATTCCTTTTGTTTGCGGTTATGCCCTCACACAACTGATTATCCAAGGCCTCATGGTGTCCCAAAGGAACCTACAGTCTATGGGAGGAGCAGGTGTTTCAAACCATCGGAGATATCTTCTTCCAATCAAGTTGTAACAAATGATTCTACTAAAATTTTTATATTAGAAAAAAATTTTGAAAAGATGCTATAAAATTTCCATTTGCATATGTATATGTGCATGTGTCTATATATATGTATATATATATGTGTGTATATATATATTAAATTATTCTCATGCCAGACACACTCATTTATCCTTGATTCAAGCTTAATTTTGTGTAAGGTTAAGAGGAAATAAATAAAATTGATATTAATGTGTGTATACACAACACAAATGATTTTGATTTAATCTCTTTAAATTTCATAAATTGGCTTATCAGAAAATCCGTATCATCAACCAAGAGTATGTATATAAATATATATAAAATATAGTGTACTTTTGTATACTTATAATGCAATATATTAACATATAAACAACACATAGGGGTTTTTAAGGTTATTTTGGGGTTTGTTATTATTTGGGGGCCATATCAGGTGGTGTTTAGCTGTTTCTGGCTCTGTGCTCAGGAATGAACCCGAGGTGCTTAGCGTCCTATACAGCATAGGGAATTAAACCTGGGGTTGCCAAGATCCAGGTCAAGCCTTATCCCTGCTACTGTCTCTTGCCCTGATAGTATCTTAATGTTCATGTGCATATTAATTAAAAGTGCAGTAATAATTAAGTTCTTGTGATGTCATAAATCAGGAAAACTTCCTTGTTGTTTGGGTTTTCCCCCTTAAATAATACCATAACTGTCTAGCCTTGATTACTGGTTCAGGTAGTTAGAACCTGGGCCAGGAGTAATGACTGTACCATATTCCTTCTGGCTTCCTCTTCATACTCCACCAGCAAGAATGGTAGTTAGGAATGCTCTAGATAGTCTTGGAGTAAGTAAAATATAGAGTAAAAAACTGAGTAGGATTGCTCAAATACATTCTCGCATAGCACAGAGGTTCTTCCCAGATACTAAGTCCAGATAAATGCTGGATGAAGACGGAAAAGGGTAATGTTTGAGGGACAAGGCTGAAAAGCGGGAGGGGAAAATAGAGGGAATTAGTAACTAGAGTGTGGTGTATATTATGTGAAGTGGAATATGTGTCGATTAATAGGGAAGTGATAAGATTCAAAAGAGGAAGGTAGATCAACAACTGAATGTGAATGTGGATCAGCCTTTTTTCTCATTGTGTTTTAACCACTTTGCAATGCTTGTGCAGGTAGGGCTAGGACCTTAACTTTGTAAACCTTTACTAGATAAGACCAGTTAAGTCCCAGAGATGTTTCTCTTAGACTTAATTTACAGGCAAAAATGAAAAGTTCATCTCTATAACTTACTTTTTTCTAGGACACATTGCTTTGCTTGTTCATTTATGTAAATATAATCTATCTCGCTGTATGTTTGGTATTTACTGTATGTCAGACTATACTTAATGCCATGGAAATAAGGATGCCGAATTATTATCCTGATTGTAAATAGCCAAGGTTACACAGGTACCCATGAAACAGTCTGGATGATAGCCCTTAACTTTAGTATATCTTTTCCACTTATATTACAGGGCTGTTTTTCCACATTACTTGCTTATTTTATGCAAATATTCTAAAGTACTTGTGGGGTGAGGAAAGAATTGGAAGTAGACAGGAAGGGAGTGGAAAGAGAAGTTAAAAGAGGAGAAAAGGGAAGGAAATGAAATGAGAGGGGGGGGATGAATGAATAATGAAAGGAAGGGAGGAAGGAATTAGGAATAAGAATAGGAGCAATGAAAGAAAGAAGAATGAAGAGATAGATAGGAGGGTATTAGGAAGAAATATTCAGATTAAAGTAAGATATGTGAAGTGGAATATTTAGTTCCTGGGTCTGAGTTCTTTGGCATGACCTTTTATGACAGAGAATATGTTGGATACTGGAAAGAAATACTCTTGTTAATATGTCAGATACTGGAAATAAATATTGTTGTTCTATTTCTATATCTTAGAGATAGTTAAGATATATCTTGCTCTATTTCTATATCTTAGATATATCTAAGATATCTCTAGTAGGTGTTATTACTGCTGTGAGGAACAGTATCTATACTTATCACTTAGTCACCATAGGTTGCCTGCTCACAACATAGAACATCCACTGTTTTTCATCTTCCTTTTGTATGTCTGTTTTTCATGTTAGAATAATAGACTTATAAGCTTCCCCACATCACGTGGAACACTCAAGTTACTATCTATGGAGGCATTATGGAAACAAGAGCAAATTTCCACCACACCAGCTCTTGTTTGTCAAAGAAATATCTTGAGCTCCTAAATGCCTCCACCTCTTTGCTCATGTCTTCATTCTTCAATGGCTTGGACTTTTGAATGCTAACACTTGACTATAACTGAATATTCAAAGTAGATAAAGGGATATTTATGATATCCTGGTAGTGTCTGCATTGCAAACCACAATGAGCAAAAGAAGGAGAGGGAGGGAGAGAGAGAGGAAGCGAAAGAGAGAGAGAGAAAAGATAGTGAGTGAGTGAGTGAGCTGAGAGAGAGAGAGAGAGAGAGAGAGAGAGAGAGAGAGAGAAAGTGCCTGCCATAGAGGCAGGTTGGGGAGGGGGAGAGGGAAACGGGGCACATTGGAGTTGGGAAATGTGCTTGGTGGAGCGATGGGTATTGGAACTCTCTAAGACAAAACCCAATCATGAACAGCTTTGTAATGGTCTGTCCACAGTGATTCAATTTAAAAAAGAATCTACTTGCATTTTTATTTTGTCCTCTCTGTCCTTTGCCCTCCCTTTCTTTTAATTCTACCAATAGTGCCTTTATACATCTTTATCAGCTCCCTATTTTTTTCCTCTGAGAATGTCCTCCCCTGCCCTACTTTGTTGCAGGTTGGTGATCAGATCTGTGTTTAACTAAAATCATTTCCACAAACTCTTCCTCTGAGGTATTATATGAGTCTTTTAGAAAATGTGTAGTAATGTTCAGGCAGGGAAAGTAGAAAAAATAACTTCAGGATTTTTACCATAAAAAAGATTATCTTAAAATATTGCAAATTTGCTGGAAATTATGATTAGGAGGAAAATGAAAGGTTATAACATTTGGAAGGCACCATCCTGGGCAAGGATGAATGGGAACACACTAGATTTAGAGAAAATGTGTATTTTTAAATGACGGACGGAAGCCCAACAACAATAAACTGTACACCTGCTTTTTAGAGTGTAATAGATGATTTAATCAAATGTGCTTTTAATTGAGCCATTTACTGATGTAAATTATTATTGTCATCATTAGCCTTATTGTTAGCAAACTGTTTCAAAATATAAACTTGGTCCTGGGGCATTTGTGGGAGACAGAGGAAGCAATGATAATTAATTATAATTTCAAGATATTTATTTCACTGAAATAAAGCAATAACCAACCTAACAAAGGGTTGTGGCTCTTCTGTCAACAGTTCTGCTATTAATCCAAATAGTTTGTTTATAACCCCTGAAAACACTGTGAGATGAAAAGCCTGTAATTGAACAATAGGAAATTAATGGAATAGCTAGTGAAACTGCACATACGAAGACAGTGGAAGCAATAGGACACTCGGAATACCATTTGGCTGTATTGTTTTTCTATGTGTTAGAAGAGACAATTTTTCATAAGATGAGTACTTTTATCCATACGCTCTTCCAGCCACCATCACATACTCCTATATTTGCTTTGATTCTTAGTTCTCCTATCAGAACACTCCAGTACCAATCTTCTCTTAAAACTGCCTTTGGGACTTATTGTGTTGAGGGCCTGTTACATAATAAGGAATGTGCTAAGTTATTGAACACATTATCTCATTTAGTCTTGTTCTCAACCAATGGAGCTGGTATTGCTTACTCTATTTTCAATGAGAAAACTCAGATTAAATGAACTGCTTAAAAACACACAGCTAATAGATGAGAAAGTGGGAATTCATGCCAAAGTACATGTGATCCTGAAGTATATACTCTTTCTATACTTGCTAATAATATTTTTCTTTGAATTTTCTAAGAATCATTTGCTTTTTTTGATATGCTTTAACACTCCTAAATTATAGATGATACTGAATATTAGAATATAAGAGCATATTAATAGGTTTCACTGTAAAGTTTAATTTATTTTGTTCTGTGAACATATTTTCTATATAATGTAATAAATGGTCATCAGTGTCTTCAAATCTATTTTTTCTCTTTTTTAAATTATTATTATTATTATTATTATTATTATTATTATTATTGCTTTTTTGGGTCACACCCGGTGACGCTCAGGGGTTACTCCTGGCTCTGCACTCAGGAATTACTCCTGGCGGTGCTCAGGGGATCATATGGGATGTTGGGGACCGAACCGGGCCTGCACAGGTCGGCCACGTGCAAGGAAAATGCCCTACCCTCTGGGCTATCGCTCCGCCCTATTTTTTTTTTGAAATTTATTTATTTTTTGTGTGTGTGTTTTTGAGTCACACCTGGCTCTGATTCTCAGGGTTACTCCTAGCTCTGACCTCAGCAATTACTCCTGGCCATGCTCAGGGGACCACATGGGATGCTGGAGAGCAAACCTGGGTTGGCTGCATGCAAGGCAAACACCTTACCCGCTGGACTATCGCTCTGTGCCCCAAAATGCACATTAGTGTAAAGCTGCTCTGATCTGTTTTGATCAATAAATCCTAATCTAATTCACAAGAGAGCTATGTTTTTAAAGCTCTAATTTGAGAACACTGTTCTATCAAAATAACATTCTTCCACATAAAGCTCCATTATGACATATCTTGATTTAATTCTACCCAACTCAATGCAGCACTTGTTTATTACCAATGGCTTTTGCAGACATGCTACAATATATACATTACTTCAGGGAATCTAAAAGAAATTAAGACCTGGTTCCACATCTTTGAAATTTAGACCCTAAAAGGAAAACAGATAATCTTTTACCCAACCAAGTCAAGAATTGAGTAGGGTATTTGCAGTTGTAAAGAAATAATGGCTTTGAGGGTGACTTTATGGAGTGTGAATGTTAGATAGGTTACTAAAAATATTTAAAGTATAAGAAAGGTGCAAGCTATTCAGAGTACAAAACACAGAGCTTGAATATATGTGGAATGAAAGTTTCACCTGAAAACTTAAGCTGGGACTCAGGTGTGGCAGAGGATTTTTTGAGCCTCCAAGAGAAGCCAGATCTTCATTCTATTGCAGGCAGTAATCCTAAAGAGACTTTGGGCATGAGAGTTAAAATAATACGATACTCACAGTTGGGAAAAAGAAAATGAAAATGGAGAGAAACTGAAGATGGGAGATTATGACAATAGTTCTTGTGAATGAGGATGTATTTATTGAGTAAACAACAGTGATGAGAGAGACACAGAGAGTGCAGCAGTGTGCTTTGAAAGAAAAACTTTTAAAAATATACTATAGCTAATTGAATATGAGATACTGGGAGAATTGTCATTTGTGGTTCAAGCAGTGCTAGCCTAGAAAAGACAAATAGCTGACAATTCGTTCTTGTAGGGAAGATAAAGCTTTATACCGTAAGTAAGACTGATTCGTGATGAGTGTATTGAGGACATTGGGTTCATGGTAGGAATCTGTGGAAGAGGATACTTTTAATCTACTATATAATGACATGATCAAATGACAAATACAAAATGTGTAAAATCTCTGAAATAATTTAGTTCCTTTTTGTTTTCCCAGTTTGATGATTTCTAACAGAAAATTTTCACTTAGAATAATACAATTGTTATGGGAGAAATAAAACAAATGGAAAGATTTCACATTTAAATTTAGTGATTAGGCTAGAGTGACAGCACAGCTGATAGGGCATTTGCCTTGCATGCAGCTGACCTGGGTTCGATCACCGACATCCCATAAGCTCCCGTGAGCACTTCCAGGAGTATTTCCCAAGTTCAGAGCCAGGTATAACTCCTAGGTGTGACCCCCCCCACCAAAAAAAAGTACCAAAAACAGAAAATAAAACAAGAAAAGAAAAAAAAAACCCTCTCAAGTGGTAAATAATTTTTTTAAAATAATATTATATCACCATGAGAGAGACACTAATAATGTTGTTCATGATTGGGTTTCAATCATAAAATGTTGCAGCACCCATTCCTCCACTAGTGCACATTTCCCACCGCCAGTGTTCCCAGTTTCCTTCCCTACTCCACCCCTGCATATCTCTTGGAAGGAATTTTTTCTTCTCTCTCTTTCTTCTTTTGCACAAATTTTGTTTGCAATACATACACTCAGGGGTTATCATGCATATCCCTTTACCTACTTTCAGTACTAATTCTAGTTTAGCATTACCATTTCCAACTACTATTGGCACACTGATCCCTTCTCTATCTTACCTAACATCTGAGAACAAAAGATTGGATAAAGAAACTATGGTACGTCTACACAATGGACTACTATGCAGCTGTGAGGAAAAATGAAGTAATGAAATTTGCCTACAAATGGATGAACATAGAGATTTTCATGCTGAGTGAAATTAGTCAGAAGGAAAATGGAGGACATAACATGACTGCATTCATTTGTGGGATATAGTAATATTATGAGACTATAATCCAATGCTAGGTAACACAGGGTACAGGAAGACATGTCAAGTCCTATCATAAATTGGGCTTGGAATCTATAATAAATATGGAGTAGAGGTTAGGTCAGATGATAAATCTTTCAACAGAAAATCCTTACTATCATTGAGAGTACCACTGTTTTCACATAACACTTCAAAATATTTTCTATGAAAAGATGAATATATAATGAATTCCATCATAGAATTTTTTACTTGCAATTAACTTACTGATTTTCAATGTATAGTATAGAAATATAGAAAAATACCTTATTATAAATACTTAATATGGTATTATACTCCAACCTACTGAATCAGAAATACTTTAATGGGCAAAGGCCAGCAAACTGACTTCTTACATGTTCTGTGGAAATTTGACGTTTACTAAAAACCATTCCTCTGAATCTGGCAGTAAAGTTTAATGAAATTGACATGACAAGGAAAAAAAAAGAGTCTAAAGAATTTTAAAGAAAGTCAAATATGACCTTAAATATACTCAATTCCGCATACTGCCTTAGAGCTTTAAAAGTATCCCTGGTTTGATCTCCAGCACTGCATCACTGAATGTGACCTCAAAATACCCACCACCCCAAATAATTGGGGCTGGAGAGATGGTACTGTGGTAAGATAGTTCTGCACTCTGCGAGCTCTTGATTTGGATTCTCAGAACTGCATTTGATCCCTTGAGGACAACCAGGAATGATACCTGAGCACAGAGCCAGGAGTAAGCCCTGAGAACAGGCAGGAATGGCCCCAACACAAAACAGAAGAGTCACCATTCACTGTTTCTGAGCCAATGAAAAAACATTCTTTGGAGTTATAATAGTTTTTACTGCTTTCCGTTTCAATATCCATTTAATAGATAATTATTGATAGTCTAGTAAGTGCCAGTGACTGAGCTAAGTGTGGCCTATTCAATGGGTGTATGTGGGCGGGGGCGACCGTGACTTTTTATATGTTCTTAGTGTTTGATTACTGATCATCTTAACATTAAATGCTATGCTGTATTTAGAATTAGAGGGACTTGATCTTCATAATCTGAAGGCTAATTGAAGTGCTTGCTAAGCACTCTTGAAACCATGTAGAGAGGGCAGGGTTCTACTCAGACTAACCATTAAATCCTCATTTTCCGGGTCCCTGGTCTTCCTGGGACAGTAGACTTTCTTTACAGGGCAGCGTTGCTGCGTGAAGCATCTCACCAATGAGCACAGTGTCGCTGAAGCTTCAAGCTCCATTTGACTCATCTTATACCGCCTGTTCTCACCGAAGGGGAGAAGGCTTTCACGTTCTCCATCTGTCTTGCTTCATGATCCCTTGGAGCTCAGCTCAAGAAACCATCGCTCAGACTCTGACATCTTTGAAACCCAAGTGCATTTCAGTAAATGTCAGAACTGCCTTGGCTGATTTCTCCTTCTCCTATTTTATCTCCGGCTCACCCCCTTGTTGTATGTTTACGTCTTTTATCTTCTCTCCTTGACAGTATTTTGGTTCTAACTTTGAAAACATTGCTTCTCCTTTTTGTTACCCTCATTGCTACCTCTCTTGTTTATATTGGCCAATGCTATTTGCAACATGTTGCCTGTGTCTTGTTGCTTTCATAACACATAGCTCATGATCTGCAAGAGGCGGATGCAGGTCTGACTACCTAAGCTGGAGGTTTATCCTGCTGATGGGGGTATCGTTTGATGTGTGAGGGCATTTGTGGCTCCGTGGCAGATATTTTAGCTTCTTTGATGTGCTTCTTTTCCTCTGATTTGATGTTTGCTGTGTGCCTTTTATATTTAAGAGGAACCAAATATAGAAATGTGCCTCCCTGCTTCTCACATCTAGTTTTGCCTAGAATGCTCTCTGATGCTTTTAATGTAAGGGAGTGGTTCTTTCCACAGTGAATCATAGAATTTTATTAACGAAAATCAAGTCATATCAGACAGACTGAATGCATTGACTTGGCTTTAGGAAGCTGTGTTATCTTTCCCTTGGCCTCATGTCACATTTGCTTATGGTTCTTTACCTTAAGGCTAATTGAGGATAAAAATAGGTCTGAAAGCAGTTTAATAGTTGCTAATCACTTATAGACTCTGGGATTCAATTTACTGTTGCTTTTTTTTTTTGCTTCTTTTTTTTTTTTTGGGTCACACCCAGCAATGCTCAGGGGTTTCTCCTGGCTCTGCACTCAGAAATTACTCCTGGCGGTGCTCGGGGACCATATGGGATGCCGGGATCGAACCCGTGCCGGCATGAGCCGGCCGAGTGCAAGGCAAACGCCCTATTCGCTGGGCTATCATTCCGGCCCCGCTTTTTTTTTTTAATTTATATTTATTTATTTATTTTCCTTTTTGGGTCACACCTGGCAATGCTCAGGGGTTACTCCTGGCTCTTTGCTCAGGAATTACTCCTGGTGGTGCTCAGGGGACCATATGAGATGCTGGGGATCGAACCTGGGTCAGTTGTGTGCAAAGCAAATGAATACTCTACCCGCTGTGCTATCACTCTGGCCCTGTTGCTTTATTTATTTTTTATTTTATTTTATTTTATTTTATTTTATTTTTTGCTTTTTGGGTCACACCCAGCAATGCTCAGGGGTTTCTCCTGGCTCTGAGCTCAGGAATCACTCCTGGCGGTGCTCGTGGGACCATATGGGATGCTGGGGATCGAACCCTGGGCCGCCATGGGCTGACCGCATGCAAGGCAAACGCCCTACCCTGTTGCTTTATTTTTTTAAGCTACTATAGTTTTGTGTCAAACCTAGCAGTTATGTGTGGACATCTTGGGACCACACCTGGGCTTGCCTGGGTTTTGTCACCACTGCCTCAGAGTCTGGACAGAGGAAAGCAATTCTGACTGGCTCTGCCATTTTCCAGTTTGTCCTCTCCCTCCAGCACATGGTCACTGATAGCAGTTTCATACTTTTATGGACAGAAGCAAGAAAATGCAAAAAACCAGTGACTTGGAAGGGAGTCATAGTTTTTTTTTAATTTGTTTTATTTTATCTTTAAAGAATCAATCATGCCTGTTCCTGTGAATGATATGTGGATATTACTCATTTTCAATCTCTCTAGACTTTTTATCCAGATATTTGAGAGATGTATAACTAGAAAACAGAATGGAAGATCCATTCAATCACTTCATACTTGGTAGTAATTTACAGTGAAGCTTGTTTGGCCTTCCTAGAAGCTCTTAGAAGGAAATTGAATTTCCTAATTACCCTTGAAGATAGTGTCTGTTGATTGTATGTGTATAGTTTATTGTGTGTGGGTATACTCTTAAGCATTCCATATGAATTCTATTTGTGTGTGAAGGGCAGAGCAGTGTTAGTCCCATCTCAGAGAGGAAGTAGGTTCAGGGCCAGGAGTTAGCATAATCTAGTGCTCTTTATTTTTACCACATCTCTGCTCTGCAAAGCAATTTGATAAAGAACTATTTATTAGATATGCTAAAGTGGCTTACCTGTCACAACAACCTGAAATGAACTCTGTGTGAATTATGCTATATTAGAAATGTGTTTTGTGGTAATTGATGTGAAAACAAAGCTATAAAATACTGGAGAGCAATTACAAGCAATCAAGACATTGTTTATAACCTGTCTTTATGGGTAACTATGGATTCCTTTTTTCTCAATATGATTATTTCACTTTATTATCAATAATAATTCTCTTAGACTTGGTGGGACCAACTTTGTTCCTTTAGCAAGTGCAACTTCAAAGGAAGTTTATTTTTTCATATTGGGATGTGGAACCTTTGATAAGGGGCATGTGCTGAGTCTTGAGTGTTGACTTATCCCTGTGACAGGGACTATGCTGACCAAGAGTGTGACTGGCAATCACACTAGAGCAAGGAGGTTAAAGAACGTCATTCATGGGGCCAGGGCAGGTATATATATATATATATATATATATATATATAATATTTTTTGTTTTGTGTGTGTGTGTGTGTGTGTGTGTGTGTGTGTGTGTGTGTAGGGGGGGGAACGACTAGAAAACAAGAGTCGTTAATCAATTAATTATGTGAGGTGTACCTATTTTGAATATTAGTGAGCAGAAATTTTAGAAGAATCAAAGGATTCTGTGGATATATGTATAACCTCTCTGCTCAATGGATAGCATATTTTATTTCTCTATATAGTGACTGACCCTGGTCCTTAGGTCTACTTAAGAAGTTAGATAGTTCCCTGTGCTTAGAATTGAAAGGACTGCTTCTCAGAGAGTCGTTTTGTCTCTTTTGATATTTGTAAATGTTTAGAGACAGACTTGCTTGTCACAAGTCAGGGAAAAAGATAATTAGTAGGCTCTTCTACGGAGGAGTCTGTGATGGAGTAGTACGCTTTCACAATTAAGAATTGTCCACACCTAATGTCAGTTGTGTCAGACATGCCTGGGTTGATTCCTGATACCACAGGAAAAAAAAAAAGAAAAGCAAATTCAGTGCTCTACAAAACCACTATAAAGGAAATATCCTTTAAAGATTGGCTCTATGTTACATGCTAATTAAATTTATTTTTTTTATTTCACTATAGATTTCATTGGATATGGGCTAGTGTTCATAAACCAGCAGTTTTCCATTTTCTTCTGACCAGAGACCCCATAAAGGCAAAGTTATTTATTGTGCTCATAACCTTTGGGTTTGCTATTTGCCACTTTCTCAACACATCAGTAAAATTTTTTCTCCAAATAAAAATGTGATGATGTCCACTTATTTTTAAGACCTTGCAGAGTCATTGCCTCACTGCTACCCATCTCTCTTCCTTCTGGGGAGCTGACCAACTCTGCAATTTTGCCCTTCTTCTGAATTTTGATCGTATCACCTCCAAACACTGGCAGATATTATGCAAATACCAGCAAATCTATACATGTACTTATTTGTTCTCAGATATTGCAATCACTCTTGGCTGCTGTCTTTGCAAAGAATCATATAGTACCTATGTAGGATGAATTGATTTGCTAATCTCACATTTCCCAGTTTGAGCTCGTCTCTCTGTATGTACTTATATTCTTACCCCAAGAGACCAGTATTAGTACAGTTGCCTTTTCAGTCCCGCTCTAATCTGCTCACCTTCCTGCCTGGCTAACCTGTTAGGTCTTTGCCATTTATAATATTTCTCCTTCAGCAGTTTTCCCTGCTACCTTGCTGATTGCTTTTCTGCACCAAGAAACTCCCTGCACAATTTGCCTCTGTGTGTGTGTGTGTGTGTGTGTGTGTGGGGGTGGTGCTCTGTCTTTCTTCAGCTGTTTGTCTTGTGAGCTTCTATTTCTAGATCATTTCCTTATGGGCAGGGAAAGCAGGAAAAACTCCAGCGTCTGCGCTCATCCTGACTGCCAATGTTCCCTCATCATCCAGTTGCAGGTGTCTGGGACCACACACACTAATACTCTCTAATCCCTGCGGCTTTGTCACTGTTCAGGACTCCTCAGGTGCTTATCCAGCTCTGACTGGTTTCTCATCAGCCCTGTACAAAGTTGAGTGGTCTCTTCCATTTGTGAGGGCTGGGAGAGCCAGCCGCCTTTCTGTCCTCCTCTCCAGAGCCACCTTCCCTGCTGCCAGCGTTGGTGATTGATACTTGTCATTCCCAGCCCTAGGTCTGCTCTGGTCTCTGGTCTCAGTGGGTAGATTTGCTAAAAGGAGCATCACTCTTGCTGCCTGCAGGGGCAGGAAGCTCCATTATAGTTTCACAGTTGATAACTCTTCTATCTCCCCTTGCATCTGCCAGAGAGTTCTTAGGAAGTTCCCAGCTCCAGTAAAATTCTCTCCTTTTGGTTGTCAGATCCAGGCAGGCAATAGCAAATTAAGCCAATTCCAATTCCATTCTTGAAGAGTCTGTTTCTTTCCATCTTCTTCCAATCCATCCATAGGGAAATACTTATTTAAGTAGCTGGAGATGAGCATTGATGGAAAACACTCTAGAGAATGAATTCCTTTTCCCTGATGAAACAAAGACCCATACTGGCCAGGCTTTTGCACACTTTCCATTTTTCCTCTTGAGCACGCTGTCCAGTTTCATATCATGGGCATTGCCTGCAGTTTTGTTCCATGCTGCATGGGTCCTGCCTCAGTCTACCAGGACAGAATCTGCTTGGTAACATGACTCCCAACAATGTACCTTCTCATGAACATGTGGCATGTTCCGCTTTCTCTGTATCTGCTCAATAATCAGGAATATATTTTTTGGTGATTATTGTTTCCAACTTTATTGATGGAGAGATCAATGCACTGAGTAGTGGGGAGATTTGCTTCTATTTTTGCAGATTTTTAAAAATATTTTATTATACCACTGTGAGATACACAGCTACAAAAGTGTTCATATTTGGGTTTCAGTCATACAGTGTTCCAGTACCCATTGCCTTGTATTCATTATGAAGCTGTCATTACTTTGCTTTTCTTTTTGAATACTCTTTTAAATATTTGAAGGGAAAAGTTCTGGTCCCTCTGAGATGTCAAGTTGCCAACTAGAAAAATGATTTGAGGGGAATGAGATTGTGGATAGATGCTTGTGGCAATAACTCTTCCTACTTGAGGTAGATTCTCAGGTAGTTCAGAGCTCCGTGTAGAAAGAGAACATGGGGGGCTCTCTCCAGACTGGCAGTCCAAAGATGGTCACAGCAAGATAAATTATGTGTTAAGGAGATAATTACCATGGCCTTTCCTCTGAACAGCAGCTGGAAATAGGCTGGAACAGATGGCGCTGGAAATAGTGAAAGGTTGTGGACAGCCTCTGAGGAAAGACTGCCGTCCTTAGAGTGACTGCTTCAATGAGAGCCTCTGGATGACAGAGATAATAACACATGTCCAGACCCAGGAGTAGTAGGACTTTTAACCCTTGCTCTCACTATGGTTTGATAGTCACAAGCAAAAGAAGATGATGAATCCATGGGATTTTTTTTTTTTGTATTTTTTTTTTTTTGGGTCACACCCAACAATGCTCAGGGGTTACTCATGGCTCTGCACTCAGGAATTACTCCTGGCAGTGCTCAGGGGACCATATGGGACGCCAGGGATCAAACCCAGTTCAGCCGCTGCAAGGCAAGTGCCCTACCCGCTGGACTATAGCTCCAGCCCCTGTTTTTTTTAAATTGTATTTCCGTGGACATGTCACATTGATTGCTTTCTGTTTATTCCTGACATCTCCTTTCAAGCACATTTCAACCAAAGTTTCAGACGATCTTAAACAGGAAAGACTGTTCTCCTAGACTCTAGAGCAATACTTTTCATTCAAATCTGCATCTTCTTCCTTTTTCTGTGGGGGGAGATCTTGCAGTGCCTGGCGAGTGCACTCAGTTGTGGGAATCATCTATTTGAATTTCCATCTGGTCGGCTTCGAATAAATATTTCAGATGTCCAATTCTAAGCTAGACTGCCCCTTACTTTTTTTTTATTAATATTAGTATAAATAGTTGATGGGAAAAGTTGAAGGCTTACAGGTAGATGGGTAGTGTATAGAGGCTGTTTTTAGAACATACTGTTATTAAAGATTCCTAGTTTCAAACAACAGACCCCAGGGACTGAAATTTCTATGCAATTTATCTGCTTACTTTACTGTTCCCCACCTGAAAACACACGTGTCCATGGGCCCTGCTGAGCCGTTGAAATGCAGTAAGGCACTGATGGCAGTCGGAACTTTGAGCAGGCAGTATTACTATTGAGCAGAGCAGAGTTCTGCCACGGTTTGGTCTCTTGGCTTTAATCAAAAGTGCTATTTCCTATGTGGCTCTACAGCAGATGTTCTTTGGGGTTACTAAGCATGCCATAAAAAGGGTAGTTTAAGTTCTAATGGCCCACCTGGAACCATGAAATAGAAGTTTATTAATTTTTTCATATTATGTCTGGGCTCGTCGGGGCAAGCTCCCCTGGCTCTCCTCCGAGCCCCCCACGAGGCACGGGAGGGAGGGGGGGCCCAGCCCCCCCCCACCCCAGCACCCCGCACACAAGCCAGACGCCCCCCATCCAGAGGACCCCCCATTCCACTCCGGACCTCTCCTCCCAACCCCCCCCCAGACCAGCCATCACGCTCCCAAGCAGCCGCACCATATAAGCTGTGAATGTGATCTACTTAGTTCAGACTCTGCTCCCTTTGGAAACGTCTAAAATATGCAGTAGTGTGACCCCAAACAGTCTATATGGATGTCTCTAAACAGAAACTTCAATGCTATGTGAAAATTAAACCTTTGAAAATTCATATTTATATTTGGATATTAGTAATGCTACAGACCAGTCGTCTTTGCACATTAAGTTATAAAATGACACGTGCATTCTACACATTTGAATACAATGAAGCAACTACAATAAATGCATAACCAGCCATGTATTTATTTTGCACTTCAGATTTCCAAGTGCCACCACACCTTCATTATATTGCAAGTTCACCTCCATGATTAGCAGATAGTCTTCTGATCACTGTATCACTGTCTTCCCATTCATCATCTATTTGCTCGAGCGGGCACCAGTAACATCTCCATATGTCCTGTCTCATGCTAGTAGAGCCCAAGGGCATCTGCTTGCTCCAGGAACATAAAGAGCCTCAAACCATTCCACCAGGTCATGGGAATGAGTTTTATAATTGTTACTGGTATTTGGCATATCAAATACGACACGGGTAGCTTGCCAGGCTTGTCGTGCAGGTGGCATACTCTTGTAGTCACCTCTAATACAGCATTTATTGATGAACCACGTGGCCGCTTCTGATAATATTCTATAAAAAGTATTATGTAGTAAATGGATTGTGGGGTTATTTATTAAAGGTAACTTCATCTTAGTTTTGACTGAATAACTGGGAACACAAGAGGCCTACAATTCCCACTTTTCATAAACTAAGATGGCTTGGAAAGACCAATTGAAGATGTGTGAATTGTGACTAAACACCTTTCTTTCTAGTGAAAAGTCTTATGAATTTTCTTCATACAGATTGAGTTCCTTATTGCTCATGTGAAGTGTGGGAGCCAGATGGGAGAGGAAAATTAGATCAAATTATTAAACATTTTCTTCCAAGATTGGTTAGGGGAAACACATTAGGGAAAAGCACAAGTAAATACACTGCTCTTTCAATATTCTAGAAGAGTGCCACTAAATATATTTGCATAGTCTCTCTAACAACAGAAGAAAGTGTCGGTGATTTCTTACTGTTGCAATTAAATAATATAGATGAAGAGATGTGATCAGTAAGAAAACTTAAGCTCAAAGCAACTTATCATCCAGAGTTTAGTGATATCCAAAATACCAATTTTTTCTCATTTTTTTAAATAAAGTGAGCATGATGTTTCTGGTGCTTTCTAGATCCATTTATTTCAGTACTAAAAAAAGGCAGTTTGCCTACTCACTAGTGTGAATGATAAGAGTGGCAGTTAATTGGTTGGACTTCTTTGCTTGGCACTCTCAGCAATTGGGGATTAGTTGGAAGAAAGTCAAATTACACAGAAAATGGGCAGACAGTAGAAACTCACTATTTTATTTCGTGTTTTTAAACATAAGGTATAGAAACATAGCACATGAAATATAGACATTGTTTTAAATTGCACAGTTATGAGAATATTAAGTTTTTCATTTTACAGTTACTGAGTCTTAAACACCATTTCTATATGGGGAAATCAGTCATTTCTGATGATTCATGAGGGCATAGATTTATGCCCTCAGAATTGGTCATAGTGATGCCAGAGTTTTTCTTTCAAGGAAGTTCATTAAGGTCATAGAAATAAAGGAAAACTATATGAGAACAATTGTCTCTAAATGGCCTATGTAAATTTACAAACTATAAAGAATAAGACATTTCATAATGTGATAGAAATCTGCTTTGAATAGACTACTGTTGTTTTAAAGCATGGATATGGAAACACCATCTGAGGATCACTTGATAGGAATTTAATGACAAATCCAAGGGCACATTTATCTTTCTCAACTTTGCCTTCAGGCTGTGGACATAAGCAAACAGTCAATGATATCGTCTATGATTAATTTCCTATGAAAATCAGTGAGAATTTGGAATCACTGATTTTTATCACTGGCTCTTGGTGTAGCTAGGAAGTCATGAGAGATGCTCATTTGTCTAAGACCATTTATTTTAAGAAACTGCAATCTTTACAGCATGATACTGAATCAGGGCTGAGTATAACAGGAGGCCCACAAAAGCAGAATGAGTGGCTGTAATACTGGGAATGATAAATATTTGTATTGATTCTTGTTTGAAAAAGATTACTGTGTCTGATTTTTATTCTTTCACGCTTCTCAAGGTGCTCTTTTCTCCAGATAAAGGAAATATTTTATGGATCTGCTTTCTTTGTTTTATTTTTACTATTATATTATTTAGAGTTCATTGCTGTTTTACATGTTATAATTATTATTTTATTAAAATAAATTAAGACACCAAGACAATCATTTCCCCTTAAAGCTTCTTTTGCCTTTTCTATCCCAATAGGACAAGCTTACTATTGAATTTTTTAAACACCAGCCTTTCTATCTTCTTCAGGCTGACATAGTCATTTGGGGGAATTTAACTCCATAGAGGTATTGTTTTAAAGTTGGATTTGATTTGATTACTGCTCTGTTTTAACCTCACAGATTCTAAAGGAAGTACTCCAGTTACCTAGGGGAATCTAGCAAGTAGAAGCAAACAAAAGATCAAGAGGGGTCAGGTCCCACAAAGGAAAATTAAACGTATTTTACTCACACAACAAGATTAACAAATCATCCATAAACCTCAGTCACTCTTTCCTTATTTTTATTCTAATAAGTTTAGTGTGCAATAATGGTGATAGAAGCTTCATCAGAATTCTGCCAGTGCAGGGGAATTTTCAAACTCCGTTTGCAAATGAGATTTGCACCATAAACCTTAGTCATCCATCATAGGGAAGTAGCTTGTGCCTGATAAAACGCTGTTTGGGCAGAGTCAATCAAATGTTCATTATTAGAGTTTGGCATTACACTGTCCTTTAGGTGATGGAGAAGGAATGTAATATAGTTATGGAATGTGATTTTTTTATGCCTCTGTCCCTTTTGTAAGTCTAAACTGTAGTCTAACATGAACATCTCAGAATGACATTCGTAATCTTGGTTATTAAAAAGAGACCTTCTATTTCTCATCTGTCAGGAGCAGTTAGAACTATGAGAGTTTTCATGATGTAGCTAAAATGGCGTGTAGCTTAAATTACAAAAGAAATAGTATTCCAGCTAAAAGTGCATCTCATAGTTGTTAATGAAAGGTAGACTGTGTTAAATAAATGGAGTTATAAAATATGTAACTCTTCGCAAACTATGGCGTGTTATTCAAAATTAAATAAATTCTAAAAATCAGATTTTCATCTTGATGGATCCTTTACCTAATTTCATAGTTTTCTAGCTCTCATTTGCTTTTAGAATGCACTTTCCAAACAAATATACTAAGGCCTCAGTATACAAAATGATCTTAAAAGGGCAGTTGTGGTTTAGCTTGAATTGGACATGCTATAGTCAGTAGGGTACTTGCATTGCACAGGGTAGACCTGATTTTGTATCCCAGTATCCTGAACAATTCCCTGAGCTTCACCAGAAGTAAGCTGGCGCACAGAAGCATGTGTAATTTCTCAGCACAACCTGATGTCGTAAAGCAAACAAAAATTAAGTAGAGGAACATGATCAGATATCGTTAACTCTCCCTACCACTCCTCGATAATACATATCATCAAGACATTCATTTATTTTAAATAGATGGTTTTCAGTTTCACATTTTGAGGTTCTAGGGCCACACCAGAGATACTCAGGGATTGCTCCCTTCTTCTCTGCTCAGGGATCATCCTTCTGGGTGATGGGAAACCATGTGAGGCACCAGGGATCGAACTGGAGTAGACCACATCCAAAGCGGGTGCCTTAACTCCTATACTGTCTCTCCAACCCTGCTTAATATTTTTATAAAAATTTGGAGACTCTCCTTTGGTGCTCAAGGGACTTAGGGCTTCCTACCTGCTCTTATCTCCAATTGGGCCAGCAATTCATGCCAGCATCGGAGGACCTGGTGCTGCTCAGGCCTTGGGTGCCAGGGACTTTCTGGCCACCCAGGCTGTGCTCAGGGGTCTCTAGGTTTACAGCTGATGATGCTGGAAGAATCATGTAGTTCTGGGGATGGAACCTGGGTCGGGTGCAAGAAAGGCAGATGCTTTATCTTCTATGACTCTGGTCCTTTTAAAATGACTTTAATTGTAAAACTAAATCTATTAACATTTATCATAATGTTAATGGATTTAAATACTACAAGAATATACTGAAATGAGGATGAGACTATTCCGACATGTTCCTCTATAGTCTTATTGATTGTGAAGGACCCCTCTATTTCCATTTTCTACACCAGTGAACACCTGCAGGAACCAAGCAGTTCTCAGGAAGACACTGGGTACAGAAGGGAGGTGTTCAGAATCCTTGGAAAGAGAACAGATGTTAACATGTGGGGTGATGCTGTGGGGAGGAAATTAGGACCCAAGATTCCTTGTCAGTTTTAGCATAAATTGTAAGATCCAAACTTTACTGTAATAGTTACATTTTAATGTTTTTATCAATAGTAACGATGACAAGCTACTATACAATCGAAACAAACACATTTATAAGCCATATTCATTTAGTGCTACTAATCACTATAAATATTGATATTACAAAAATGGTGTGTTGTGCTATCAGGAGCATTCAAAATTAAAACATTTTTGTGATTAGTTTAACTTGATAGCTATGTCCAACAAGTACTTCATCTTTAACCAAGTCCGCCTAATAGATTAAGCTGATATTAAGAGAGGATCTATCAACTGCTAGGTTCCATAACTTGATAAGTTCATCCTCCTAGACTTTTGAAGGTAATACATTCTTGTAGGGGAGCCAACTGCCCAAGAGATATTTGTCATGTATAAAAGTACTAAAATAATGATGCACCTATGTTATGTACCCCTCAAAAGCTTCCATAGCCCCCTTTCAATTAAAAATTTGCTAGTGGAGCCTGGAATGTTACAAAGGAGCTTTCCAGAAAGTTAAAGAATGTTCCAGGCAGAAAGAGAAATAGACATTTAAAGGATTGAAGAAAAAATGTATCTTTATCAAGAAATTTCACATAATTTGATATTAATAGACAGTATAGAGATTGGAGAAATAGAAAAAAAAAGGGAAACTAGAAAACAAATAAAGATAAAGTTAGTCTCTGCAATATTTTCACATCTGTGTTAGGAGTTTGGAGTTTATAGTATAACTCGAGAAAGTATTTAAAATGGATTCAAACTGAGATAAAACCATTTTTAATTCTAGAGTTATTAATTAGGTGATTATCATAAACTGAGAGAAAGAAAGGTGATAATATTCCAGAGATGAAACATTTTGGAAAATAACTGAAAGCTAAAAGGGTAATGAAGTTGGGGAGTTTATGTTGTTATATTCATAACAGTAGAATTCTTAGGAGTTTTCTGCTAAGAGTTCCTGATTTGGTGGTCTGGAGAGACCCTAGCTCATCGACCAAGTTGGGGTCCAAATCTTGGTAGTGTCTTGCCTCAGCTCAGAAACGTGTGGATTGGAGCTACCCTCTCATTGGCTGGCAAAATTCTCAACCAGATATGTCTCTGATCCATTGTCCTATGAATTTGCCACTAAATGAAGTCTTTTCTTAATTTCCTCCAGCACATTATTCAATGTAAGCTAAAAATATGACTTAGAAAACCTAAACATCATAATCTAAGTGGAAAACATCTACTTTTATTAGTTATAACCCTGTTACTAGAAGACTCTCATGCCAAGAAATTTAAACTGAACAGTTTTTGCATAATATATTTTAGTGTGAAAAATGTATAATATTAAAGTCATTGAATTCTTGCTAAAACATGCCCAATATAATTCCTCAGCATATGTCAAGAGTGGTGAGCTGGAATGCCACAGCAATAGTACAATGGGTTATGGTGCTTGACTTGAATGTGGCTAACCCAGTTGTAGTGACCCACAGCATATGGCATCCGAGCCCACAGGAGTGGTCCCTGAGCCAGGAACAATCCCTGAGCACTGCTGCATATGACTCTATATCAAAAAGGGTGTTGAGGTAGAAGGTTGAGACAAAAGGAATTTGAAGGCTTTGTTTCTCAGTAATATTGCTTTCACACATTTGGCATTTTGGTTTGCATTGGATACGGTCGGGAAGTCGCTGGGGTCCCCAAAAAGTGCGGGAAGCGAGTTCCCTTCTACCTCTGAAGCTGGAGGGGAATGGATGAAAACTCAGGAATCCGATGCAGTTTTAAAATGCTTTACTTATCACAGGTTCAGGCATACAAATCAGCAATAGGAAAAGCCCTGTGCTTAGGATTCCTGGCTAGAACCCCCATGCACATGTAGGCCAAGATGGTAGCCACCACATGTTAAGGCCCTGTAAAGAGGAGACAAAGACAAGACTCCCAAGAAGAGTGCGAGCCCAAAAAGAGAGCCCCCCAAAAGAGAGGAGAGCAAGAGAGGAAGCAGCCTAGCTTTATGCCCCTGCAACTCAGACCTCCAACTATTATGGGAAGCAGGGAGGGTCAAATACCTCAGGTAATTTCTCTCAGCACCTCACCTATGCCCTTTTATATGCTAATGTTTTGAGCCAAGATCTGCCTGGAAATGCCTTTATAGGGATTTAATAGAGAAGGGGTTTTCTGAGATGGCATGCCTCTGCCTCTGTACCAAAGACTGTACTAATGCCAGTTAAATATTTCTCCAAGCCTTCACAAGAGTCTCGTCTACTTCACGGTAGTTTTGTATTTTAGTTGCCTTTGAGTTATCAGGGAGCCATGCTTGCTTGCTTGGAGGCAAACAGCATTTCTCTCTGTTCTAATTACTTAGAGATCCAACGTGGCCAGGCAAATATGCTGGTAAGATCTAGCTAGTCCCACGATGATTGTGGTAGCATGAGAGAATATTTATACCAGCCAGTACAGAATACATGGTCAGATAAACTGCCACATTTAGACTACCCCCTATCTACAAAGTGATCTGCAGGGAGGCAATCCAGGGCAGATGCAGAGGCTTTTAGGTGTCCTGCAACAGTATACCGCATCACTGATTTTAATTTATAGTAGGGAAATATTAGGGGTTGCTTTTCTCTGATTCTGTCTTGTCACTTGTCTTCCCATTGTTCATTGATTTGCACGGCAGATGCCAGTAACATCCCATTCGTTGGGAATGAGGTTCATTATTGTTACTTCTTTTGGCATATTGAATACACCACGGGTAGCTTGCCAGACTCTGCCATGGCTCTGGTTCACCCAAATTTTTTTATGTCAGACCATCAACATCCAGGGCCCACAGGACAGAGCCCTGGGGGGTGTAGACAAAGCCTGTCTCCCTGTCTGCCACCTGCTAACACATCCATGCACCATAGCCACACCTGCAATGCCTTGAGAGGCAGGATTGTGTTCCACTGATTTGAATTCTAGTCTTCATCTCTGAACTATTTTGTGAGTAATCATTTTAAAAACTCATCCAAACCCTTAAATTAGGCAGCAAGACCCAGTGGCTACCTGTGTTTGTGAGGCAGGATCCAATGCAAGAGTTACTCAGCCTTGACAATAATGACAATACCAAGGGGAAAAGAGACAAGAACAACAACAAGTATACTCACCTGATAAATTGTTTTCTACAGAATTTTGAGCTCTTAACTAACTAGTGGAAGCACAATTCATTCCATTTAAGAACAGTTACAAAAACTAGTATTAATAGCAGTTACCTGTAAGCACAGTAGTTTCAACAGCTTCTGATTGCCCATGTAGGTTTTGGAACACAGTGAAAGTATTTCCAGTGGTTCTGAATTTTCCAAATGAATTACCCACAAAGAATACTGCAGCTGCACACTGATTTACCTCTCTCCTCTTGGCATCGTTATGCAGACACACATACTGAGAAAAACAGTATAAAACATTTAAGGGACTGTATTATTCTTTATAAATATACCCACTTTAGTCACATATATTTTTAGGCTCTTCATATGCAAACTTTAAATGTTGCTTATCACTTCTCTGTGTTTTTCTACAACCTGTCTGTGCATGTTCTCTCCTTAAGGTATAACATGTTCAAATATTCCACTCTTTTAACAAAGGGATATATGAGTCGGGCATAATTCAGAAAATAAAAAACAATGAGGCTCATAGGAAGTGATGCTTTACTGGGGAATTAGAATATGAGAATAAACTAAAGATATTTATCTAGGACACTTGGCTCTGGAGTAACTGACCCCAAGTTGAAGGATCATGTGTAAGGTTTAGAGGAGGGCATATAGTGTCTCAAAGATGATAACTTTTGAGACACCTACATGGAATAATGTAAATACCAGCCTGGAACCTGTTAATCCCTTAAAATAATTTAAAAATATTTTCCCCCATACACAAAAACCTTAGCATTGATTTAAGCATGAATGAAAAATGAAGTATGATAATAAGTGTTTCGGGCATTTGAAAACACTTTTTCTACAACCTGTGTTATTCTCCAAATCTGCGCAAGTGCCCAGTGCCCTGTCATGCTGACAGAACCAGAAGCAACTTTATTCATTTTTATAATTTTAGTAGCATCATCAGCTAGGTTTTGATCTTGTGTTTGATTGGCCCTTGAAGGCATTTGAGATGTTTCTTCTTATTGTTTTTCAGGTAATCATCACGTTTTTTGCCTTTTGAACTTTCAATGTGGACATAGTGCTTCTTATTTTATGTGGGGCTAAGTTACCCATGGTGTATTTGATATGCCAAAAACAGTAACAATAATGCACCTCATTCCCAACGAATAAGATATTACTGGTGCCTGCTCGAACAAATTGATGAACTACGGGAAGATGAGTGATACAAGAGTTACAAGTGAATTTGTATTCATGTGTCATTGATCATCTTATCTGGCATTCTCTTCCACTAATTTTTAGTCTTGATATTATTATGAGTATTTGCTTATGGATGTTAGAGAATAATCTTATTTTTGCATCCCACTGTAGGGGCAGGGCAAAAAGTACCCACTTAATCTCCCTAGCAGTTCATTTTGAGGTGAGCCGAATAGAATCTGGTTTCCAGTTATCAAAGAATTGAGTGAGTTCAATTCAGCCTAATGCCCAGAGAGACATTTGCATTCAACAGATTGATTTCTGTCTTATACTCCCAGGAGCATTGTTTGCCAGTTTCCGTCCTCACTTCTGTCTGAAGAGTTTGAGAGGCTAACACTGTTCCATAGTAATAACTCAAAATAATTTTGTCAGTTATTTTTCTGTATTCTTAAAGGAACAACAAATATCAAACAATATTTCTTACAGGTAAAAATAGCACATGATACACTAGTGTGTCTCTATAATTCAAATTAAGCAAAATGACATAATTATTTCTCACATCTTAGTTCATAATACTGAATTATCTCCACTATTGATATTGTTATCAATATTATCATCAAAATAGCATAAAATAGTGAGGAAATCAAAGATATGGAGGCAATTGACTTCAAGAAATCTTCAGTGTAAGATAAGGCAAATTATCATTGTTATTATTATGTGAACTCTTACGTAGCTCATCTGGGTTCTGGGTTCAGTCTCTGACAGTCCATCTCATTCCCAAACCCTGCCAGAGAGATCCCTGAAAGTGACCCAGGAGTTTGTCCTGAGCACTTTTAGGTTGGCCCTAGAATAGAAGAAAAGTGGATTGTAAGTAGAATGCAAATGGAGCATTAATAATCAGTTGCACAAATAAACTATTATGGAAGATTTCAACTTTAGAATCAAACTTGTCTCAAACACTTGAATAGAGCTTCCTTCAGTTTATGTCATTTTCCTTAGTGATTTTTAGGATCTTGACCAACAGCCATGTTATTTCATCATTTTTATGGTAAGATAGATATGAATTAACTAGTATTTGATCGCAATGGCTGTTTTCATTAATAATTTCATTGAATGGTCCTTTACCGGACCTTTGTCAACTTACCCACTAATTCACTCTTCAGTGTTCCTACATGCCAGACATTGACTAAAGATGAGTTACTTACCTACTTTTCCCTGGAATGTCCAGGCTTATGACTTGGTGCTGTATTGTTATTCATAATTCCATTTCTGTTCTCAAAAAGGTTTAAGTTTGAATGATGCATTCAAGTATATGCAGAAATGTTACCTCAGAGAAAATCCACTCTGTCTGGCCAAATATAATTTATGAAGTTAACCAAACTTTAGCATGACTGTCCAGGAGTCATGAATATAATGTCAGCCTTATAGATAGGAACCTTGTCTGTTTCCTTCACCTTTGGCCTTGCTTAGCTGAAACATAATATATGCTCAATATTCAACAAATGAAAGAAAAAGCACAAATCCTTTGCTATTTGAGAAAAATGCTGATAATATAATTATTTGGCGAATTAAGAACAGTACACATCCATTAAAACAAAGTTTGGAACTGGAGACACTACTGTAGCTATGGCCTTGCCTAGTAAGGCCATACCTGTGCAACCTGGGTTTGATCTTCTGAACCTGCCAGTAGTGACTCCTGAGCACAAGACAGGGAAGAAGTGTTAAGTACTTCCGGTGTCTCCCAGCCCCCTCCACACCACGCCTACTCACAATGAAGAAGACAGGCTAAACTTAATTTTAAAAGATTAATAAAACACTTTTTGAAAACCGTTTCCTATGAAATATATTTTCTAAATATTCTAAATCATATTCCAAAATATTTTCCTAAAATATTTTCCTAAAATTCTTATTTTAGAAATTTTTTTTAATAAAAATGTAGAAAACTATTTTAGGAAAATTTACATTTTTGCTTTAGAAAGCAATGTTTAAGTGAGATAAATTAAAACTTTTCTCTAGTT
This sequence comes from Cryptotis parvus, assembly GCA_021461705.1. Classification (NCBI taxonomy): domain Eukaryota; kingdom Metazoa; phylum Chordata; class Mammalia; order Eulipotyphla; family Soricidae; genus Cryptotis; species Cryptotis parvus. Next base: position 56,999 of record JAJIBD010030361.1, read on the forward strand.
ATTAAAGTGTGGGTGGAAACTTCTGTTGCTGAAATAATCAAGCAGGGACCAGAGATTAGTACAGTGGAGAAGGCACACAGCTGATGAGTTTCATCCCCAGCATCCCATATGGTCCCCTGAGCACTGACAGTAATTTCTGAGGGCAAAAGCAGGGTAACCTGAGCATCACTGAGTATGGTCACAAAAAAAAAAAAAAACAAGGAAAAGGAACAATTAGACAAAGCATTCAGATTTCACTCCGGCTGTGTTGTGAGAGAAGGAAGGCACCACTAACACAAAGACAGTGATAAAAGAACTGTATCAGAACGGGTAAAGAAAACAACATGGTAAGCTCTCAGTATTGGTACTGCAAACCCTAATGCCTAAAGGGAAGGAAAGTGTCTGCCAGAGAGACAGGCTGGGGGGGTGGGAGTGGGGGGTGGGAGTTGGGGGGGATAGCAGGAGGGTCCACGGGACACATTGGTGGTGGGAAACATGCACTGGTGGAGGGATGGGCGTTTGGAATATTGTGCGACTGAAACCTGATCGTGAACAGCTTTGTAATGATCTATTGCATGTTGATTCAGTAAAAAAAAACATAATGAAAACCCATGAATAAGAGATTGATGAGTAGCTGCTGATGTTTTCTCTTTCCCCACTTCCTACTTCCCCTTTCGCAGACTTTCATTGTATATAGATATCTCAGTTTGAGGAGTAACCCAGTCTGTATGAGCCACATTCCTATTTTATACAAAATCCATCAAGCTTGGTTATCTTGTTACCCAGCCTCCAGGAGATTAGAAGCAGAAAGTTATAAAGCAAACTGTTAGAGGCAAGCAGATTTATGGTAATGGAAAATATTGAAAAACTGCAAAAGACGAAAGGTGGCGATTCAAAAAGCATCCTTGTTTGAGACTCTTTGGGGAAGAAATCAAAGCCCTATACACCCAGCAACCTAGAAAGCACTTCCTAGGTTGTGTCAACAACCTCACGGTGGTTGTCAGTCACGATGGCCTGGGCATGAAGAAAAGGTTAAAGTGTGTTTACTGTACTCTGCACAACAACAGGTTGTAGTTTATAGCCCATTTCCCTGAAATGTGCTTTTACTAGGGCTCTTTAAGTCGCAAGTAATAGAGTCCCTAAACAAAACCTAAGAGGGTAAGTGTGTGTGTTTGTGTGTGTAGGGGGTATGTATGCATATGTAGATGTACTTTTGTAATCTAGGTCCTAAGAATTTGAAAGGGCAAGTAAAATAGAGTGATCAGAAACTGAGTTAATCCATGGAGTGATTCTATTACCTGTTGCACATCTCATGTCTTTTGGCATAGACTTTTTCTCTCCTGCTCATTCTGACCCTTCTTCTTGCGTTGTGTCATGATCTTTTTGTTCCCTGCTTAAGCCTTCACAGCTCAAACTTTGCATCTAACTTGCTCTCTCTGGGTTTGCCTGATATAAGCAAAGCAGATTTTATTCTTCAGTTCGTTCTTCACTCCAGCAATGCCATGGGATTCGGATGCTCCAGACCAGAATCAACTCAGTTTACATATACAGAGCACAACCAGATTGAGCTGTCCATTCTGACTTCAATAATACACTAGACTGAAGCTGTAGATAAAGTAATTTCCCAAGAATGTCACTAAAATTATTATAAATACCTAAAATTCAAAAATAGATAAAGTTGAAAGGTCTTGAGATAACAGTGCAGTGAGTTTCAGTTTCCTGGAATATCAGCATTAGACTGAAATTTATTCCACTAATACTGCATACATAAAATCCTATTATATACTTTAGGAAAAATCAGATTTATAATAAAATTTGAATAACTTTAATGTGTATATTTTATAGCAGCATCAGCCTTTCCTCCCCAAATACCTGGAATAGTATTAACCACTTATGGCTGTGATACACCATATACTGTCTTTCTCAAAAGGCGTGATATGTTCAATCCATTGTACTCATATGTCATTTTTCTTCTTCTCCCTACTTCCCACTCAGACTCAGCCAAACAGAACCAATGTGTTTATATCTCAAGACGGGGCTCTTTTCAAAGAATGGCATATATGGTTTGTCAATTTTTCTGGTGCTACGTTTTGCAACAAGATCCAAAGAAAATGCTTAGAATGGTAATACACATAGCAATAACACAAGCAAAAAATTATCCTGAGACTTGGCATCTGCCATTGATCCACAACATCCTGGTAGGTCATTACATATTCAGGGTCTAGTGTACTATTATGGGTGGTATGCGGATAATGCACTTCTTAAGAAATTTAGTTTTTCAAAATTAACTAAAACTTACTTCAAAGTCACTATATCGAGAGATCAGAACTTTGTTTCCCACCTACATACACATGGATAAGGGGAATAGAGAAGAGGGTTCCGTTGATAGGTAAAACAATTTACTGATACTCATTGACACATAGCATGAGCCATATACATTCTCAGCACTTCAAGCACATAGCAAATTTTAATCTTCTCAGAAACTCTATGAAATAGGAATAATCCCCTTGTGTTAGTTAAGGAAGCATTGGAATGTAGAGGTTAAGTACATTGCCCAGGATCTCAGCATTACTCCATATAGAATTTAAAGATTCCAATGCAGCCATTCTTAACAGTTCCACTGAAAGCCCTCATTTGTGGCTGGGTCTTGCTATAACATAAGGATTTTAAGGCCAATCAGACCATGTCTGATTCCTTTAGAAATCCCTATGTCCGTGTCAGTCTTCATCATTTTAAACATGTAGAACCATTAGTCACTGAGACAAAGATGTGTGTTCAGGTCAGGTAGATGGTTAGTAACAGTCTATCTGGTTGGGACTTGGGAAGAATAAGAGAGAATTTCTCTTGAGTCAAGACCCTCTGGCTCTCTCCACTAACTTTGAGAAATAGAAAGAATGCATTGAACCACATTAGAGAATGTTCTGTAGTTGAAAAAAATAAAGTGAAATAAAATCTATTGAAATAGAAAATATTTAAATAGAATCTAAATCTATGTTAGTAATCTTAACTTTTTTTAAAGATGAGCCAAAGCTAGCAATAAAATCATAGCAGCACTTATTAAATTAATAAAGGAAGGGATTTTAACTTTAGTGTATACATTAAGTTCATAATATAGAGTTTAGTGGTTATGCTAAAGAAGGAATTAGGAATAATAAAACAGAATGAATACTTGGAAACAATTGTGCAAATGCAAAATGAGTCATTTGAATAGTCTAGTGATATTTTCAGTTCATGTAGGAATTGTATGCCACGGCACGCTGACTAATGCCAGCAACCTCACCAATACCATGAGAAAGGACAATAAGCTATGAAAATGCTTTTATGTTCATGAGGATCCGAAATACTATGTTAGAGTGAATGGTGATGTTCTTAAAATGTTACAATGAAATTAAGCCATCACCTTCAAAGCTAAATATGTGTTAATGGTTCAGTTGGATGTGTGCAAAAGAATCACTAGCACACTCATAAAGGATCAATGTAATTATCAATAAATGCAAATAATAACATTAAAATAAAAGTATTTTAGACAAGGTGAATGTCAAGTTGCCTGTTTTATGATAATATGATAAGTTAATGAACTATAGGGGGACTATGGTCAATATAATTACCAATAAATGCAAATAATAACATGAATAAAAGTATTTTTGACAAGGTGAAGGTCAAGTTGCCTGTTTTATGATAATATGGTAAGTTAATGAACTATAGGGGAACTGTGGTCAATGGAAGAAAGTTAATATAAAATTCCATTTCTGCTGGTGATCATAAAATAATATTAATACATGACAGAATTGGTGATAAAAAGTTGACACATTGCCAGAATATTTTCTGATCTTGTTTAAGGTATTTCAGTGTGGAACATGATACTACAGCTACACTGTTGCCTCATTTGGCTGTTATCTCCAGATAATTTTGTGTTCACTCAGATCTTCCTTTTAAAAAAGACTTTTCTTTCTATTTTTTTTTGGGGAGGTCTGGCTCACCCAAAATTTTCAGGGATTAATCTTGGCTCTAGGCTCAGGGATTACTCCTAACAGACTCAGGAGCCATATGTGGGGTCATGGATTTAACTTAAGTCATCCATGCGCAAGGCAAACATGTTACCCAGAGGTGTCCAAGACTTAGATCTCTGCCTTCTTGACGAATAACTTTGATTATTGATTTCATGGACTTTAGTCCATAAAACCATCTGCAAAAAGAATTTTTTTTCATATATTGCTACAAAATATAATGATATTTTTTCTAGGGTACATTCGCTTCAACATTCCTTACATGTGTAGAAGTCAAAGCAAGAAAAAAAATACAGGAATTCCTTCCATAGTGCATTATTTAAGTTTTAAATCTGGTATTCTAAGAAATGTGTTTTGCCTGAAACAGTACTAGAAAGCAGTGATGTGTTGGCTATTTTATCTTCCAATCATCCTTCGTGACCTCAAAATGTGTGTTATATTTGATATGCCAAATACCAGTAACAATTATATTAGTTCATTCCCATGACCCAATATAATGGTTTAAGGCTCTTTATGTTCCTGGAGCGAGCAGATGCCCTTGGGCTCTACTACCATGAGACAGGACATATGGAGATATTACTGGTGCCCGCTCAAGCAAATTATTATGCATTGCCGATTAGTTTTTTTCCTAGGTGTGAATCAGTGATGACAGATGAAGGGTATCACGAGGCTGGAGCAATAGTCCAGTGGGTAGGGCATTTGCCTTGCAAGTGGTAGTACCTGGGTTTTATCCTCGGCATCCCATATGGGCCCCTGAGCAGTGCCAGGAGTAATTCCTGAGTGCAGAGCCTTGAGCATTGCCAGGTGTGACTCAAAAAAAGCATATACCACTACCACCACCCCTCCACCCCACCACCCCCCCACCAACCCCCCCATCCCACCCCACCCCATCCACCCCTTCTCCCACACTCGACCCCCACCCACCCCCAACCCCACCACACCACACCCCACCCCCCCACTACCACCACCCAAGGGTGTCTCATGACCTATTCTGAAGTCATGTGTTTGCTTTCAAGATGAAACAAGTCCTTCATTTCTGTAAGCACTTAGTGCTTTATAGTTGACCCCTCCATATTCTGGGGTTGCACTCTTTGGAGTCTGTTGGAGGCCATGGAAGATAAGTTTATCATGATAATCAAAGTATGATGTTAAAAAATATTCTGTTGTGAAAAATGTAGTCAGAGTCATCAACGACTTAAATCCAGTTACTTAATATCCTCAAAACATGAATTAAAAATAAAGGTGAATGTTTTCTCTTGTTATGTGACATGAAATTTTGTGTCATATAAAAGCCACTGGCCATTTTCCTCAATTACTTTGGTCTGCAGAAATGCATGCCTAATTAATAACGTCAAGCCATAATCATTTATCTTGTAAATGGAAACCATTTACAGATAACCGCTAATGAAGATCAGACTTTGCTTTTTTTTTTCAATTGTGTCTGTCACATGGTGCAGTAGCAACCTGCATGTTGATTGAGGGCGGGCTAGTTTCTGTGTGCTACATCATTTGGAATTGCCATAAAGTATCCACATATCAATTATGTCGCACCCAGCTTTATTAATGATGTACTTATCAAATATTCATTGTATGGCACTAACATTTAACGAATGTGTTCTGCGAAGCCTAATGGATCTGTGCTTTGACTGCCTGCGTTATTTAGGGAAATAATTCCAGGGAACAATTTGAAATCCTGAAATCTGAGCTGATCCAATATGTCATGTTCTACATGAGCTTAACCACTCTCTTATTGGGGGTAGTTATATGTTCTCATGATGGAGAGTGGGTGGCAGGTGTTCCATAACACGGAGCAGGTGACATGTAACTTTGCATACACATGCACATCATTGCATTCATATATTGTGTCCAAGACATGGACATACATTACAGGCCCCCACATTGGAATTTTTTTTTATTGTTTATTTAAAATTGCCATCTTGTTCTTGGTTTTTGTTTGTTTGTTTGTTTTTTTGGGGTCACACCCGGCAATGCTCAGGGGGTTTCTCTTGGCTCTGCACTTAGGAATTACGCCTGGCGGTGCTCGGAGGACCATATGGGATGCTAGAGATCGAACCCGGGTCGGCTGTGTGCAAGGCAAATGCCCTACCCGCTGGGCTATCACACCGGCCTGTTCTTGAGTCTTGTCACAAACTTGCCTGGAATGAAATAATTGGGATTGCTTGAATTATACTGATGATCTGTAAGCTTGTCTTGCTGGTTGTTTTCTCTTGAGGAGTAGTTAAAGGCACGTTTTTGTGACCTATTCTTGTTTCACTATCTCTTTGTGTGTGGGAGTTAGGGTGGAAGCGGAAGGAGGGCTTGAGTTTGGGTCATTCCTAGCTGAACTCAGGGCATTCCCTAACACTGTACTCCAAGAAGCTCCTAGAGGTTCTCCAGGGAACTCATGAAGGACAGGGACCAAACCAGGGTCACCTATCTGCGAGACTATTGCTTTATCATCTACTGTTTCTCTGTCCTTCTCTTGAAATTAGATTTCCAGTTCATACTTATTTAAATAGATCAGATATTAATATTTATTAATACATACAATTTTGGAGCATTTGAATTTTTCAGACTTAATCAAAACCAACAGGATTTCCTGTCTGATTTGTTTTGGCATTAATAGAATCCCTATTATACTGCGTTCTGTGCAAGTACAACACTCAGAGGGTGTTTTTGTGCTCGCTTTTCTGGGTCTCTTGTCACAAAAGGCTCTTTGCTTTTGTAGTTTAAGTCACTTATAATTATGAGCTGTTGTTTTAAAAATTGTTAATGAAATCTTTGATTTAAAAACGAGCTACACAGCCAGAGTGATAGTAGAGCAAATAGGGCACTAGGCTTACAAGCAGCTGAGTCAGGTTTGGTCTTCAGCACACTATAGTGAATGTGAGATCATATATAGAAATCATAGATGATCCTCTGAGCCTGTTAGAAATGACCCTTGAGTGTAGGGTCATGAGGAGGCCCAGAGCACTACTAGATGTGATCCCCTTCACTACCCTCCCCCAAATTTCAGTCACACAAGCAAAGATCAAAGAGGAAAGAGTAGAGTTTAGCGTAGTGGAATATCTAAAGAGAAATCACAAAGGAGAAATCTTTTTTTAGAGGGTTTTCATCAGGTATCAAAAAATTAATATACTACACCCAGTCATTGGAATCTTATATATTTTATTTGATGTAGCCCTACACAGACTCATTTTATCATGTATTAAGTATTTGAGATATATCAAATATATTTATCATACAAGAAGATAGGCATGGGGTGTCACAAAAATAAGATAAAAAGGAATTATATGTTAAAACATCTCTCACACAATAAATTTGAGAATCTTTCAAAACATCAGGATATCTATATTTAAATAGACAACCTTTAAAATGTAGGTAAAGCAGAGTAAAGAGTGTAAACATTATAAATGTGAATTTTGAAAAATTAATTCAATATTAAGTATGGCTTGACCAGCCTATCACAGCCCGGCTTGCGCGGCCGCTTGCCGCCACATGGTTCATCAATAAATGCTGGATTTTGAGATGACTACAAGAGTATGCTACCTGCACGGCAGAGCCTGGCAAGCTACCCGTGTCATATTTGATATGCCAAATACCAATAACAATTACAGACCTCATTCCCATGACCTGATGAATGGTTTGAAGGTCTTTATGTTCCTGGAGCAAGCAGGTGCCCTTGGGCTCTACTTGCATGAAACAGGTCATATGGAGATGTTACTTGTGCCTGCTCGAGCCAATCGATGATGAACGGGAAGACAGTGATACAGTGATAGTATGGCTTACACACCTACTACAGAAACTAGGAGCAAATATAAACATATTGGGGCCAGAGAGATAGCACAGTGGGTAGGACATTTGCTTTGCACGTGGCTGACCCAGGTTCTATCCTTGGCATCCCATATGGTTCCCTGAACACCACCAGGAGTAATTCATGAGTGAAGAGTCAGTAGTAACTCCTGAGCATTGCTGGGTGTGACCCAAAAAGCAAAAAAAAAAAAAAAAAAATTCACCACTACATTTTAATTCCCATCCACAAGGAAGTGTAACTAAATCAAAAAAGTATCGGTCAAGTCCCACCCACCCTCACAGTCTTGCTTAAAATAAGAGAATGAGAAGAAGAAAGGGAGAGAAGAAACAGAAACAGGTTCTAGTAGTTTGTCTGGGTGCTAAAAGTTGACCTTAGAGAGATATGGGGCCTTTCTCTTCACTCCTGCTCTGTGGTATTGCCTTTGCCTTCCGCCACCACATGTTCTTGCTGGGTTATATCCTTCACCTTTTACAGACACCTGCCTTTGATGTATTTGGTGCACCAGATCCTGGAAAAGTCACGAGCCCTCACTACAGACCTCACTGTTTCATTCTTCTTTACGTCTTTGTCACCAAAATTCTCCTCTTTCCCCAAATCTCTCTAAGGCAGTGCTTCTGCTAGGGTTCCTCTGACCTCCATGTCCTCTCATATCCTCATGAATTCCTGCATCTTTATCATGCCCAGGTCACCTGATAATGCCCATAAGTTCTGACTACAGAGCCAGTGACCTTCCCTGCAGAGTCTTAGGTAGAACATCTTACTCACTGTTCCCATGTTACTGTATCTTACACAAAAGAAGTGGATATCCTTCTTCCCCACCTGTTTTCTGGCTCTCTGGATTCGATTTCACATTTTTCAATATATTCAAGACTCTTCTATAAACTTTTAATTATATCCACTAAATGATCAATATTTACTGTAATATTTTTAAATATTCCTCTGGGGACATAAATGAAAGCTAATGCAAATGTTGTAGACTCACTATGGACTACAGTCTCTACAAAGAAATGAGCATGTCATTTAGATGTTTGTTACTATTTCATTTGGCCAGTGATGGATTGAGGATTTAATAGGTTTATCAACTAAACCAGTATTTTGCATTTAAGTACTAAGTACAACCTGGAAGATTTAAGCTGATTTCATTTAAGTTTTAAGTTGAACTCAGAGCTCTGGATCATAAGGGCAATGAATCTAGGAAGAGATATGTTTAGGAATATTATTGGATAGGTATTTTTCAGTTGCACTCTGTCATGCATGCAAAAAGTAACACTTTTTATGAAATTTCTAATTTAGGTTGTGTTTTAAATTATTATATAATCATAAGGGGTGAAAGCTAAACTTGGATATTAATTGGGAAATCTAATACCTTTGGAAAAATTTGTTTCTACTATCACTATATAGTTCATATTGCTTCCTATAGAATAAACTAATTAAGTTTACATATCACTCTTCTTTAGCACCTACAACTTTAATTTCTATTACAAATTTAATTTACTTAATAAATGTTATATCTGCAAATTTGTCATTATCTATGTCTGACCAATTTTACATTTAGTCATACGGTGTTGAACAATTATTAAGTGTAAAGAATCTATATGTATTAAATCACCATATTCCCCCTAAGATAATTCGAATTCCTCCCTCAAGAAAATGTTCTTCTTATAGGATCATTGAATTCCTGGTCGGTAGGAATACTTTTTTTAATACGCTTTTATTCAATGGAAAGAGAAAATACTTGTGGGTAGGGTGATTTATCAAAATCCTGGGAGCTGGGCTTATGGAATCAGAACATACAAACATCTGAGCTTAAGAGCTAAAGTATGTTTTAATCCCTTGCAACCTTAAGAAAAAAATCAAATATCAGTAGTAGATGCATTTTAATAGAAGAGGTTTAAGTGAGCTCTCTGTGTGAAGAGCGGGCCTTTATAGAATTAAGTAACAACATTCACTAGGAGGTAAGGGTTGATCAGTTGCCCATCAGATCAGTACTGGGCATAGGAAATGATGATATGAAGTGGTGAATTTTAATCGCATCAATCCATTTTACACATTAGCAAGTGCTTGAATAATAGTAATAATCACCAGCTGCTTGGGTGTGTACTGAGAATTCTAGAACTTTTGAATATATTACTTATAATACCTCATTACTTAAAATGTGAACTTTAAAAATTTGTGAGGAACCAGAAAACTTTGTTCAGGAGTTGGAACTTCAGGGTTTTTTGTTTGTTTGTTTGTTTTTGTTTTAATGTCAAGGAAGCAGTTATTTGTTCCTATTTTGGGTGGGGACAGGCTGGAATTTTGGACCACTTCCAAGGTGCTCAGGGACTATTAGTCTGGTTCTACTCAGAGGACCTCAGGGGACCATATATAGTGCTGGCAATTAACTAAGGTTAGCTGCATGTAAGCACTGAAACTCATTCTTAATATTTAACTGTGCTCTGTAAAGTACTTCAGGAAGCAATAGAAGTTATTGCTGAGCTTTTGAGGGAAGGAGTCTTTGAGAGGTTCTCTCTTATTTAGGTATACATATATGTATATATATATATATATATATATTCATATATGGCTCTCAGCTCATATATTTTCTGATGAATGGCAGAGCCTGGCAAGCTCCCGTATCATATTTGATATACCAAAAACAGTAACAATTATAGACTTCATTCCAATGACCTGAATGGATGGTTTGAGGCTCTTACTGTTCCTGATGAGCAGATGCCCTTGGGCTATACTAACTCGCAACAGGGACATATGGAGATGTTACTGGTGCCCACTCGAGCAAATCAATGAGTAGTAGGAAGACTAGTGATACAAGTGATACATGTGATATTCATATATACATATATTATATGTGTGTATTTTTATGCATATTCCTACATATATAGATGTAGATATGTATATCACTTGTCACTTGTCACTTGTCTTCCCATTGTTCATTGATTTGCTGGAGCGGATGCCAGTAATATCTCCATTCATTGGGAACAAGGTCCATTTATGTTACTGTTTTTGACATATCGAATACACCACAGGTAGCTTTCCAGGTTCTGCCATGGCTCTGGGTTCATCCCAGGGGGCCCTATCTTATTCTATGTCAGACTATCAACCATCCAGGGCCCACAGTGTAGAGCCCTGGGTGTAGACAAGCCTGTCTTCTCCTGCCACCTGCTGATGCAGCTGGGCACCACAGCGACAACTACAACACCTCAAGGGGCAGATATATATGTATGTATGTATGTATATATATACATATATACATATACACATATATATGTACATATGCTGTATGTGACACACATTTGTGTATATATGTACACACATATGTATTTACGTGAATATATATATACATATGCAGCTGGACATGTTGAAATGGGTCTAACTCTGAGTTTTTACCACCTGAGTTTTTTCTTTAGGATGATGGGACCCTTGCTGAAGACTTCAGAGATAAATCCAGTCCCATGTGGGTGCTCCATACGAGAATATCATCCTGTTTCTAACTCCCTCCTCAGCTTAGAATAGCTCTATTCTCAGAGAAGAGCTCTTCTGCTCAGCCGGTGCTTGGAATCCTTGAACACTGTTTAATTGCCATTTTGAGTTCATCTGCATATGAGAGACTACTCCTTTATTTCCATATTGGAGCTACATCTAAAGGTGTTCAAGGCTCATTCCTGGTTCTGCACTCAAGGATCACTCCTAGTGGGGTGCAGGCCATCCTCTGGGGTCCTCGTAGTTGAATTTGGGTCAGCCACATGTGAGACAAGTGCCTTACTCCCTATACCATCTCTCCAGCCTGAAACCCTTTGCTTTTCAAAAATTAGCAGTGGAAGACATTTTCCTAAAATGAGGAGACGAAACCCATCTCTTCCCGCTACGAAATCCTCTTCTGCTGCTGTTTTTGCTGCTACCTCCTGTGGTCAGTTTTACCTTCATAGATCCAAACCCAAGAACATTTTCACTACAAAAGAGCAGTTTCTCCAAAAGGCCCTTGATTTCCTCATCATTCTTAATCCTTAGAGTATTGTAGCTAACTCCCACTTCTCCTAGCCTAAGCTTTAGTGGAAATGCCTATGGGGCTCGGGGCATTGCACTTGAGCTCGCTGAAGCTAGGTCCATTTTTGTTATTAGCAATATGAGCATGTTACGAAAAGGAGCATCTGTCCAAGGCACTGAATGAAGTGGTTCTAGTAAGGACTAGTCCACTAGTTTAGCCCCAAAGTTTTCCTCCCAATGTTCAAGGAATTTCTTGAAAGAGAACCTGCCTATCCTTTGAATTTCATTGTTTAGTTAATGCTGAAAATTAACTAACTCACCTAAGGCCTTTTTCCACAAAAAATTGTGACAGTCATCACAGCACCCTTCGGTCACCAAAAAGAAAGTAACAGTTTTTTCTGTCTCTCAGGGTCCTTGGCAAGACGTTTGTTTTTTTTCATTCTTACATGGCTACAGAAAAAACAGCTGTGATCAAACACATTTTATACGATATTTGAGGACATGCTGATTACCGAACAATATGTGATGAAATGTGCTTGCATCTTCAAGCCCAGCGAGCTGCATTTTGATAGAATTATTTTAGTTGATATATTTCCTAGAAATAATTATGGAATTGTCTGTTCTTACCATTTGATAAATGCAGATGAACGATTACAGCACTAAATAAACCAGCCCTCAAGAAGCCAGATGTGTGTGGACTTAACTGTCTGCTACTAGCCTTTTGTATATCAACCTTATTTCTCAGGCTGTACATCAAGATGACTCTTGAAATAGGAATTTGCAGCTGAATGCCACGAGGACACTGGATCATTTGTTTAGGGTTGATTGAGCATAAAATCAATGGCTTTGCCATAGTCATAAGGTGAAGATGTACAAGCAGTTATAACTCAGGCAAGTCCAGAGATCATTTACTCTTAACCAGAGCTTCTACTCTTAATGGTAACTTCGACTTATTTCCACTTTATGTTACTTGAGGAGGCATGGGAGAATGTTATCAGTGTTGTAATATTCCAGGGATATTTCTGGATGAGCTGCTCCAGGAAACTATTAATTCCAAGCTTGTTAGAGACAGAGGTGAAGGTCAGGGCGCTTTGGTGATTCGGTGCTCTTAGTTGTATGTTGGCGCTGAAAACTTTAATATTGTCATAACTACTGAAGCAATTACAATAATATTAATAATGAAGAATTATTGATTTGAATCCAATTCTGCTTCTTGCAAATGGCGTGACATGTTTTGTACCTTTCCAAAGATTTGCTAACCTTGATTAAGCTTCCAGTAATTATTTAGACTGAACGTAATTTTGGCTGTTCTACTGAAATGTTATAATTCAGTAATAACGTTCTTTCCTCATACTCCAGACTGAAATGCATTTAGTCAGGTTGCAAATTAGAGCATGCTATATCTACAGTGTTTCTCCTGAGTTTACTCAATAAGACAGTATCTAAGGCTGGAAATGCTACAGATGCCAGACTGTTTTGCATGGAGCCAAGCCCAGTTCAGTTCATAGCACTGTGAGGCTTCTTGAGCACCAAAGGGAAGTAGTGCCTGAGCACAGAGGCAGTATGGCTCAGGCCCCCCATCCCAAATGTGTCTGATATTTGATAAGTACTTACTCCGTGCCAAATTAAGCATTAGCCTATATTATGACTTCTCTAGTTCCTATGTTACCACGCTCATTTTGAAGACCAGAAAATAGAGGCTGGGTAATCACAATCAATGTACTCCATTTTACACAGATAATAAAAAGTCAGACCTGGGATTTTAGATTCATTGAACCTGAGTTTGAGTTCATGCCTAAAAATATTTTTATGTAGGTTTTCTGCTGGATGTTTGATTCTAGAACAGCTCCTATGAAGAAGTTTCTGAATAATGAGCAATTATATTGCTTTGATAATAATTTATATTGATTTTATAAATCAATGAGGACAGAGAGCTATGCTCATTCATTCAATAAAGATTTTTGAACCTCGAGCATGTACTAGATTCTGTGGATACAAATATGAGCAAGACACTTCTTCTTAGAGAGGAGACAGGTGTATAAATAAAATACAGAAAAATCAAGTAATGGCTAGATGAAATGATGTTTGCTATAAAAGTTGCAGACAGAGAATACAACTAAAGCATACTTTACCACATGGACTTAGAATTCATATGGGGAAGTCAGGTGAGGTAGGAACCATAAAACTTTGTTCTACAAAAAGAATTGATTTGTGTAGGACAAGGAGGAGCAGAGACAGGGTGAAAGCAGGATAAATCTCAAGTGTGTCTTTCAATTTTGCTAGATCATTTTGCTGCGCTATTTGGAAACATTTAATTGCTGCATTGTATTAGCTTCTGAAATAAGTTTCTTTGCTCCCCACCTCATCCTTGTTCCTGCCTTCCAGCAAACTTCACATTAACAGTAGCATTTTTTTCTCATTAATTTCTTTGGTTTCCTTAATGACCAATTTGAAGGCTTATTAATAGTTGTTATGTTTCACAATTGTAAACATTTGATTTGTAAAGCAAATGCAAATTGACTTCCCAGTCTGCCATTGTTCTAGGAAAGAGCCTAGAGATTTTTAAAAAATAATAATAATTGGGTACCCTGAGAAATAACACAGCATATAGGGCATTTGCGTGCATGAGACTGACTCAGGTTTGATTCCTGGTATCCCATATGGTCTCCCAAGCACTGCCAGGAGTAATTCCTGAGTGCAGAGACAGGAATAACCCCTGAGCATTGCTGGGTGTGCCCAGCAAGCAACAAACAAATAAATGAATGTATAAATGAATAGATAGATAGACAGACAGATAGATAGATAGATAGATAGATAGATAGATAGATAGATAGATAGATAGATAGATAGATAGATAGATAGATAGATAGATAGATAGATAGATAGATAGATAGATAGATAAAAGGAAGCTGCCCTGTCATATTTGATATGCCAAATACCAGTAACAATTATGTTAGGTCATTCCCATGACCTAATATAATGGTTTGAGACTCTTTATGTTCCTGGAGGCGAGCAGATGCCCTTGGGCTCTACTAGCATGAGACAGGACATATGGAGATGTTACTGGAGCTCGCTCAAGCAAATTGATGATGAACGCAAATTGATGATGAATGGGAAGATAGTGATAGTGATAGGGAAGTTGAATTGAGTTGACCTATCCCAGAACCTAATATATTTTTCGGATTCTCCCATGATTACCATTCACACTTCTGAGTAAAAACTAATAAACCCTCAAGTTTTGTTATTTGTTTTGGAACACAGTTTTAGCAGTAAAACCTTTGCTGTTTACCTTTCTCCTTATTGCAAGTCTAGATATGCAAACAGCAATAGCTCATGTTTTCCTGGCCTTTAACTTTTGAGAATCTATCTTGTAAACAGTCAGGCTTCTGAATATATGATGAATTTAGACTTTTGCTAATCGCTTGAGAAATATTTTAAGTCATATAGTAATTTTGCTGTCCTTAGCAAACTGGTTTGGCTTGAATAGCATATCTACTTTTCCAAATAGAGAATTACTTATCCAATTATTTTACTGTATAGTTATTTTGTTAGATTATGTGAATTATAGAATGGAGACATAGAACTTGGGTGAGAATTATCATCAATATTATGGAAAAGTTAGGTTTCACAAAAATGGTAAATTTAGTTTTAATGGGATACTTCTCCGATTTAGGCTGACATGTTGATCAGGTTATGTTTACCACTATAGCACACAAAATCTCAGCCATTTCAATGAAGCAGCGGATATCTGCATTCAGTCATAATAAGTTAAATATGAAGTATAGGTATCACTTTCTGTCCCATGCATTCATTCAGGAATCCAGCAACCTTCCTATGACCCAGCACAATTAGGTCCTCATGGTCCTTCATTAAGCAGCTTTGGAGGGTGGTCACACAGGATTATTTGAGGTAAAAAGTGAGAAAGTGGCTATCATTTTTACTCCCAGTTTGGGGCAGATTTTTATAACATGGTCACAGCTGCCTTAATCAACTAAACAGGATGGAAAGGAAAACTATTTGGTAATTACATGGCCTTGTTTTCATCACAGAGGATAAATGTTTCAGGAGAAAGAGTAAAAATATTTGGGGAATATATGAAATTCTAAAAAGATATAGAAATTGTGGGTTAAAAGCTAATTAGAAATGTTATCTTTGGCTCTTTTAGCATTATACCTGGTTATTTGGCTCCATGCTGGATAAATTGGAGGGTTATGCATATATATCAAAAGACAAATATTCCAAGAAGGACTATATATAGCCTCCTATTTCACAGGAAATAGAGACTCAGGAATCTGAAAAAATGTAAAGGTTTTCCTGCATAATCTAAAATGTCTCTGATAACACCCAGCTTTCTTTCTGGGATGCTAGACTTTTGCTTATTTGATTTATAAATCTGGTGTAACATCAACAGAAGGAAAAGGAGACCCTAAATCTTTTAATTTAGTGTCTCTACCTAGGATGCGCAAGGATGGTATACTGAAATTAAATAATGCCACAACAAGGGCAGACGTGAATATACAGGACTAGTAGATAGAAAAGCATTCATTTGCCATGATTCCAATATTCAGCAAATGGCAGCTCCCAAATATTTAAGTCAAGAACCTCAGTGGTTAGTACTTGCGACAATTGTTAGCACACTGTTCCATTTTCTGTCTTACCTAGCCTCTGACTCCCACACGTTTGTGATAATCTCCACCTTTGACAAGACCTTCTGATACATGTTTCACTTGACCTTGGATATTAGTGTCATAATATGTACATATATATTTATGTCATGCAAATAAATGGAGTCATTCTGTATCTGTCTCTCTCCTCTGGCTAATTTTTTAATTAATTTTTTATTTTTACAATTACAAAGATATACAATTAAAAAGTTCATATTTGGGTTTTGGTCATACAGTGTTCCAGCACCCATCCAGCCACCAGTGCCCATCTCCCACCACCAATGTCCCTGGTACCCTCCCCCTCCCCCAGCCCTCCTCCATGGCAGGTTCTCTTTTTTTTAACATTTTATTATACCACCATGAGATATACAATTACAATGCTGTTCATGCTTGGGGGTTTCGGTCACTCAGTGTTCCAGCACCCGCCCTCCACCAGTGCCCCCCAGCCACCACCCATGTCCCCAATTCCCTCTCCCTCCCACATCCTGCCTAAATGGCAGGTTCTTTATCTCCCTCTCCTCTCCCTCTCTCTCTCCTCCTTCTTCCACACATTGTACACTTCTAAGTTGCACTACACTTAGAAGCCGCCATTTGCATTTTTTGTCTGTATTTAATGCTCAGTTCTATGTTAGCATTAGAACTTTAGACATTTATTCACACATGTTCCCTTCTCTATCTAAACCAACCTCTGACTCCCACACGCTTGTGGTACTTTCCACTTTCGGTAAGATCACCTAGTATATTTATGTCATGCAAATAAATGCAGTCATTCTATGTCTCTCTCTTTCCTTCTGACTAATTTCACTCAACATGATTCTTTCCATATCCATCCATTTATAGGAAAATTTCATAACTTCATTTTTTCTGACAGCTGCATAGTATTCCATTGTGTAGATGTACCACAGTTTCTTTATCCAGTCATCAGTTCTCGGGCATACTGGTTGTTTCCAGGTTCTGACTATTGTGAACAGTGCTGCTATGAAAATAAAAGTGTGGATTGTGTTTCCGTTGTGTGTTTTTGGCTTTCCAGGGTATATTCCCAAGAGCGGTATGGCTGGGTCAAAGGGGAGCTCAATTTCTAGTCTTTGGAGGAATGTCCATATTGTTTTCCAGAAAGGTTGTACAAGTCGACATTCCCACCAACAGTGTATGGAGTCCCCTTTTCCCCATATCCACGCCAGCACTTGTTGCTTTTACCCTTTTGGATATGGGTCATTCTCTGTGGTGTGAGGTGATATCTCATTGTTGTTTTGATTTGCATCTCTCTGATGATTAGTGATGATGAGCATTTTCTCATATGCCTTTTTGGCCATTCGGATTTCTTCCTTGTCAAACTTTCTGTTCATCTCCTCTCCCCATTTTCTAATGGGGTTGGCTGTTTACTAATACCAACCTAGAACTGAGCATTAAATAGAGGCAAAAGATACACATGACAACCCTTTAATATATGTTCTGTAACCCATAGTCTGGAAGGGAAGGAAAAGAGAAAGAGAGAGAAAAGGAAAGGAATAAAGAACCTGCCATGGAGGTGGGCTGGGGGGGGGGGGTGGGGGGCGGGAACCAGGGATGTTGGTGGTGGGAGATGGGCATTGGTGGAGAGATGGGTGCTGGAACACTGTATGTCCAAAACCCAAATATGAGCTTTTCAATTGTATATCTTTGTAATTGTATATCTCACAGTGGTATAATAAAAATACTTTAAAAAAAAAAAAAAAGAACCTTAGTGATTTATCCTAGTGTCTATCCTCTTTGCTAAATCTCTGTACAGAATGACATGAACATTCCCAGTGGGAGGCGCTATACCTTATTCCATGATAGTGTCAGGGTAACATAAAGCTGAAACTTGTCTGTTGATCCATTTATCACTCTTATTGTCCCTAGAATAAGATGCTCACCATCCTGGAGGGCAGGCGGTGCTTCTAACCTTCCAATGTAATTTTGTGTCACAAAAGCAGTGAATGTTTAAAACTAAAAACCTGCACATATACTGTACATAATACGCAGACTTATCACAAGACACTGAAAGTGGAGAACAAGGAGAAAGAGGAGGTGAAGGAGAAGGAGGAGGAGGAAGAAGAGGAGGAGGAGAAAGGAGAAAAAAAAAGAGAAAAAAAAGTTCTGACACCTAACATTATCCTCCGAGTTCTGAGCTAACCTTTTGCCTTTAACCTGTAGTAATGGGGTATGTAGTTTCTAGTCTAATTTACCAAGCTCTGGAAATAGAATCTCAGCTCTACTTCTTGATGTAGTTCTAGTCAGTGAATGAGAATACTAATATGCTTTTCTTCAGTGACTGCCGGGTCAGCAGGGGTTAAGGGCCTCAGGTACATTGATAATGTGGGGGAATGAAATAGCTGTAGAACCAAACCACAGACCCAATAAGGCAGAAAATAAAAGTTCCGAGTTGTTAAAATGTGTTTGGCAGAGTGGCGGTCTTGGGAGGGAGAAAGGAGAAAGGAACTCTGGTGGATGGAGTTGACAGAGGTTTTGGGATTGGTACTAGGTGTTAGATGTGTAAAGTTAACGTATCAATAGATTTGTAAATTATGGTTCTTTAATATTAAAAACAGGGGCCAGAGCGATAGGAGCATCTACCTAGCCTAGCGGGTAGGATGTTTGCCTTACGCGGCCGGCCCATGCAGGCCGGGTTATATCCCCGGCATCCCAAATGCTCCCCCCAGCACCACCAGGAGTAATTCCTGAGTGGAGAACAAGAAGAAATCCCTGGGCATTGCCAGGTGTGAACCAAAAAAGCAAATAATAATAATAATAATAATAATAATAATAATAATAATAATAAATAAAATAAAATGAAAACAAAGATGTTTTCTGAAGTTAATTTCAGCCGTGCCTAATTCTGGGCTGCTATAACTTGAAATACTGTTATATATTTCAGCATTTAATATATAAGTTATATATTTCAGTGAAATATAAGTATCTAAGAACAAATTTATGGAAAAGGAAGAAATTAGATGAATTTAAGAGGAAATTATCCCAGGATAGCAATCCAGAATGCATGTGTTTCCACAGGCACACCTAACACCCTGCAATCAGATTCTCGCCGCAGAACCCCTGCACTTTTTAATCATGGGAATAGCTAATGAAACATTGGTGCACCCAAAGGCTTTGGACTACTTTGCATGCCCTTGCTGAACCTTGAATTTTCATTATTGCTTTTCTCTTATGGAATTGTCTGCAATTGCTTGCACGAATGAGATGGAGTGGAACAAAAGTCTGCAAAAATAGTCAGTATTTCACTGAGTGAGATCTCCTTGTGTACTGAGAGGGCAGGAAAGGAGGACCGGGGCTTCTTCACGCCCTCTACAGATCATTCCGCCAAACTGGGGCTAACTCACATGTGTGGGGTTATTCAGAGGTTCCCCTTGAATGTGTAAGAAGTAATAAAGCAGTGAGTAAAATATTACCGTATACTAGAGATGATTAATACTGAATGAGAGCTCCGGAAACACTATGGATTGAATGGGAAAATCCAGGATTCCAAACTGACCTACACTGGCTTTCTCTGCAGTCTCTCCAGTAATGAACTCTAGTGGCAGGTCACATGACTTCATTGCATGGCCTTTGCTCTTTCTGGTGACCATAATTAACATTTCTGTCATTCAGTAAAACTCTAATTTCCTCATTCCTGCAACTGCAGTAACACACAGCTAACATTCTGAGCCATTCCTGAGGGACTTTCCTAAGCAAATGGAGACTTAGAGAAGGGAAGTGAATTCTAAAGGACTTTGCTGTGAGACAAACAAGCCCGGGGGAAGCGCTAAGCTAGAGCCCTTCCCTGAATTCTTGTTGTATCATAAGGTTCTCTTTTTAAGAGAGTTAAGGAACCTCTGTTCTAGGACACATTGTGGGTCTCCCTATGGGTTATCTGGAGTCTGCATTCCTGGAACCTGTCTTTCACCATTTGATCTTTAAATTTCTTCCTAGCCTGTGTCTGTAGTAGAACATCTGCCTTGAAATGGGGCACCAGACTCAATTCACAGCACTGTAAAAACAAAAAGTGCAACAAAATACTCATTCATGGCATCGATGCGGAGTCTAGGAAAGTAAATCAGACTCTGCTAACTTTTAGACTTTCTTAGGTTTTAATGAGAAAATATAGAAAAGTTTAAAGAGAATTTAACTTATAAGGTGATAATCCCCTGCCCGGCCCTGGCAAAGAAACAGCGATTTCCAGAACAGACATCCAGGCTGAAGACCTCAGAACGACTCCATCCCTCTGAATTTTTTTTTAAATATCTCTCAAGATAGAGAAAACATAAGCAACTTTATGGGAATATTCTGAGGCTTTTCTACTGACATGAAAGTATAAAATAAAATGTGTTCTAAAAACTTCCAAGCTCAGTAGGTACCACCAAGATAAAGATAATATGAAAATAATTACTTGTTAGAAAATGAACACAAAGCCCCAGTTGTGTCAGAAAATAATGTGTCCAAGCCGGATAATAAATAATACTATTAAACCCTTGTATCATTCTTGTTTTCTGTCAAGGTGAAAAAATGTGATATTTATTGAGAGACCTGTAATTAAATTTGTGCTTGAACTGAAAGAAATCACATTTATGATACCAGGAAGACTGTGTGTCTGTGTGTGTGTGTGTGTGTGTGTGTGTGTGTGTGTGTGTGTTATTCCTATGAGGGTGGACTGGCACAAAATTTCTTTATTTTTTTAGGGAGGAATGAGGTTCCACAAAACTCCTAAAAAAGAATTTTGTATCTTATTAGAAAAAAAAATTCTGGCTTTTGAGATGTAGTTATGATGATTGTTGAAGAAGGAAGGGGGAAAAGGAACAAATCAGGATAACTAGAGGGATAGAAAACACAGGATCCATATTAAAGTAATAATTTTGAATTTTAAAAAACAGAGTGATTTTTGTCTAGCCCGGTAGGCTACTTAGAGTCTGGAGAGATAGGACAGTGTGATAGTATCCTGGGTAGTACACTCACCTTGCTTGTGGCTGACCTTGGTTCAATTCCCCATGGTCCTGGATTCTCCCCCTCACCCCCTCCCCATTGATCCCTGAGCCAGAAGTAAGCTCTGAACTCTGGTGGGTGTGGCCCTCAAACAAAAAGGGAAAACCAGGATACTTCAAGTACTACAACCACTTAGATCATGTGCTCAATTGGGTGATCTCGTGTGATCTACTCAGACAGTCTCCATTTCAGTCCCGCTCCGTCTTCGTTTCCTTCTATCCTTCAGAGAAAATTGCACCACAATGATTTGTTCTTTGCTGGATAGCTGTAGCATGTCCTTTTGGAAAGGATTCTCATACTGTCTTAAAGCATGTTAATCATGTTTAAAAAGGATATAGCAAAAAATAAAAAGGAGATAGTCGAGAAGTTCAGGTGCTTGCCCTGCATCCGGCTAACACTGGTTTGATTTCAAAAACTCCAGAAGTGACCCCTAAACGCCACCAAGTGTGATCCCAGCAAGCCCTCTGTCAAAATAAAGAAATGTGAATTCTAAAACAACTGTGGCAAAGATCCTAACGCCAGGTGCGGGACAGTTATCTCATGAGGCAAACTTCATCAATTAGGGGTAAGAACTCACTGAAAAGGAAATGTAACCCTCCGTAAGACTGAAGCTAAAACTAAGGCACTAGTAGCGTCAGCACCTAGGACTTAAATCAGATTTCATATTCCACAAATGTAGCCACATCATTTTTTTTGTTCTTTTTCATTTCCCACGGAAACCATTTGAAGATTCATTTTTAAATGATCTAGTTAGCCAGCATACGGAATCTCAGATGTAGATTTGTGGTTGTTTAGGATGTGTTTCTGTGTGCCTGTTTAATTAAACTGATGTGAAATGCTGTCTGAGCCCAAGGCAATGATTTTTTTCTTTACCCATTTAATGTTTCATAGATTATGGCAAGCTTTTCATTTGTATAAACTGTCATGTAATACCACTGCCTTTTAAGCATGTTGACTCATCAGAAGCATTCATTTACATAGGAATAAAAGTTTAATTATTCATTTACCTTTTTGCATTCATTAGAAATCCTACTGTCTTAGGAAGATTGCATAAGTGAGAAAGATTTTCATCCAAGTCCTGGGTCTGCTTTTTGCTTAACTGTGTCTCTGGACAAGTCACTTTCTCTGATAATAAATGTAGGCTGACTACAACTCAAAAAAAGCCTCACAAGAAAATTTTACAAGAAAGAGTAAAATTCAAGTATATGAGAAACATAGAAAATCACACTTAAAAGAATTTGGGGAAATGGTAGGGAACAAGTTAAAGTTAAATGGTATGGTGATGATATGTTTTTGTTATAGATGACTAAAATTCTTGACAACTAGTTCGAATAGAAAGTTGACCTCTGAAGCAACAATACTTAAGGTGATCTGAGTGTCCCAAGCCTTGTCCAGGTCTTAGAACAAGACATTGGGGTAACTCATGCATATTTCCTTCTCCAAGTTTTCCCTTTGTAACTTAGATTTATCTTTTATCATGGATAATCACAAACCACTAGGTGGATAGAGACGTAGTGGCTTAAGTCTCCTGCTTTATATTCAAGGTCAGAGTTTTGCAGAAAGGAGTTTTTATTTTCTTTTCTTTTGAGGCCATTCCTGGCTGTGCTCAGGACTTGCTCCGGGCTGTAGGTTCAACAATCACTCGGGTGTTGTTCTGAGTATCTTATGTGGTACCAAGGATTCAATTCAGGGAGGTCTGGTATAAGGCATGCACGTTACACACTGTACTTTCTGGCCCCTGGAAAGGAATTCTCTTAAATATGGGTGTTTTGTGTGATTTTCTGAATCTAGAGAAAACTGTGGGTTGTAATATTGCCCTGTGTGGTATATCATCACAGCCCGGCTCAGCGCCCGCTGCGGCCCTCGTGGTTCATCAATTTTGCTTTATTTGGAGGTGTTTAAAAGAGTTTGCCTCCCGCTCGGCAAGCCTGGCAAGCTTCTCGTGTTGTATATGATATGCCAAATTCCAGTAACAATTATATAAGGTCATTCCCATGACCTAATATAGTGGTTTGAGGCTCTTTATGTTCCTGTAGCAAGCCGATACCCCTGGCTCTACTGGCATGAGACAGGACATATGGAGATATTACTGGTGCCCGCTCTAGCAAATAGATGATCAACGGGAAGATCGTGATCGTGAGATCGTGGTATATCAATGCCATCAACAAGCACAGTTTCACTAGAAGTAATATGAGGGATTGGGGTTATTATCAATGTTCTCATCTAAATTGCCATCTTTCTGGTTAGATACTAAAGGTATCACTAAATGTGACCACCAGCAATTGTATTATACTTTGAATGTTCATTTCATCCCTCTCTTACATTGAATTTGCCTTTTCTTTGGCTTTGGACCTTCCATTCCATGTTTGCCCCCAGGTTAATTGAATACATGTATGGATGCTGAAGAAATTGTGATTAATCATGATTTAAAATTGAAATTCTCTTGTGGGTTCTTGTTCACTCATTCAAGAAATCTTCAATGTCTTTAAGAGTGGGAGGATTGGATATTGTTTACTGAGCATTTAATACATGTGAGGGAAACGTTATGGAAGAAAGTGTGGGTAATTCAAAATCGATTGAGATATGCTGTCATCATGGGTAAAGATGTTTCCTCTTACCAGACGGCTAAAAAAGTTCAAGTTATATTGCATCACAGGTGCCATGGCAAGTTATTTATTTTCTTTAAAAGTGGTAGGGATAATAACTGCCTCATAGATGTTTGTGATCATTAAACAATATGTGTATTAAATATGCCTAGTGCTTAGTTGGCAACTGACTCATTGTAAAAGCCCAGTGATCCCTGCCTTTTAAAAGTGAAAGCATATAGATTGTCTTAAGAGGATAGATTTTGTCTCTTCTCTCAAATTGTATTTTTAGAGTAAGCTTTTCTGTTACTTCCTTGCATTAGAAAAGTCACTTACTATCAAAAACCCATTTCATCATCCTGGAGAGCCAAAACACTGGGGAGTCATTTTGTTCTTAGTTCCTTGGTCTCAACTTGAAATTTTCATCTATAGCCTATAGTTTGTTTACGTATACTTCTGAGAATGTCTCTAGGCAATGAAAGCTACAAAAACATCTGTAAAATCGTTACTGTGCACCAGACTTCCAACTGCATCTCCTTTTTATCTAAATTCATTCACCATATTTGTCTCTCTCTGCCTCTCTCATTCTTAAACTGCTTTCTTGCTCACACACTAATCCCAAAATTATGGTTGTTATCTAATCCATTCAAGTATAATTTGAGGACATATGCTGCCAGTTTCTGTTAAATTTGCTCCTTTTTATATCAACATGACTAGAATACAAAGAAAATCAATAAGGGAAATGAAGTCCTTTCATGCTAACTAAATTTAAAATAATTTTTCTTTTTTCTTGATGTTATGGGCTCTGCTTTACCTATGAAGGATATTATTTCATTGAACATTTATTCTTATATATGTCTTCTTAATTGGTCAAAAAATTCTGTGTGCATCATAATCTTCAATAATAAAAGATTCTAATATGAATGGAGGGTCAGCTCTGTCAACATGTTTTATATAGCTCTTTATCACACACAAGACAGCCACATTTGTTAGTAACTCTGTGTTAGAAAAGTGTATCAGAAAAGTGAAGGAGATGCTGTTAAAGCCAGTGAGTTTAAGAATTTAGGTTTGTAATCAGGAGTACCAAAATCTAGTGGACTTAATATTTATTTTTTATCATCCTTGCTCTTAAAAATGCATCATCCTAATATAAAACCTAATTTATAAAATAGAGATAAATATGTGTACACTAGGCTACAATGTACTATAAGCATTTACTGACTTAAAATGAAGACTTCTCATAATTCTTGATGTCATTAAATTGAGATAAGTTAGATCAACATGCCAACTTGCAACCCTTCATAGGGAGACTTTAGTGAAAAGCTCTTGAGAGTTTCAAGTTCTTACATTAATAAGTGAAACATACTACTTTTCAATACAGCATTATATATTTATTATTAATTCATTATTTCAATACAGCATTAAGGGAGAACTACCAGTGCAGACTGATCAACACAACAAACTTTGTCACTCTAATTGCTGCAGTGAATAGTGCTGAAATACATAGAATGAATATGGTAATCTTGTGAGTAATGGAGTCAGAATTTACAATTGTTCTTTGTGTCTGAAATCAGTGCTTTCTATTCCAATTATTAGTAATAAAAGAATTGTCTCCCTGAATGCCCTTGCTGAAGATACCTTTTTAGGCAGTTGTAAACCTAAAGGGTCTATAGTTTTGGAAGCTGAATGACTTGTTTATATTTGGATTAGTACATTATTAACCAAATTAGTCATCTTCTATGGTGCATTGGGATTTAAGTACATACCCATATACTTGTTTTTAGTTTTCTTTATTGGTTGAAAGAATGTTCAGTTAATGAAGGTTACTTGCATACATTGTTCCAGCACCTCCTTTCCCCAGAGTATCTACTTCCCTCTCCCAAGGACCACAAGGCCCCTCTCTTTCAATTTCTCAATTCCCAAACTCAGTTCTCTGGACTCGCTCTCCAGTTCATTTGCTTTTGGCCGTGTGTTGCTTCCTTGCTGTGTATCTTTTGATTCCCACTTATGAAAGACCATTCTGTATATATCCTTTACTTTTGAGTGCCTTCACTTCACATAATGTCTTGTAGTTCCATCCTTGTTGTGTCAAAGTGCACGATTTTGTCTATTCTTCGAACTTCAGCATGAAATTCATATGTCTAGGCCAGAGAAATAGTATAGGTGTTTGTACACTTAATTGCATGAATGAACAAAAGATTGTTCATTCCCTAGGTACCCCAGAAGGGATCCCTGAGACAGAGCCAGGAATAAACCCTGAGCACCTCTGGGTATGGCTCAATGTCCTATCCTCGCCCCCAGCTAACGAAATTCTCCCTAGACCTTAGACCTTTTCGTTATAGACTTAAGTTGATAACTTTGAAATTAAAATAAATCTCTTTAAAAATACTAGAAGAATACTTTTATTCTCCCATTAAAGTGTTCGTTCATGATGTATCATCTTGCAGGTTAAATGATACGTATTTTACTTTTAATGAGAATGTCCTAGAATATCTCATCTACTCATTTCATATAGAATGGAGATAATTTTTATAAATAAACTCAGGCACAGCTAAAGAAAGCAAACATACTTATTGAGGTTTAAATATTTTGCTTCATTTTCATGCAAATTAATTTCTACAAATTCTGAAACTTTGTTAGTTTTGAACAGGTGTTGGTTCAATCTATGGGAATGAAACATTGGCATAACAATGCGATTATTGCAGAGATCTATGCTGGCTGGATGTATGTGGCTGCAAGTCTGTCTTCTCCCAAATCTTCCCAGTTCACCTTCTGCTTATCACAGGCATTCGTGACAGTGACACTTTCCAACTTAACTTTTTGCTACCTAGAGATTACAAAGTGAGTCAGACAGAGGTTTCCTCCGACTGTAGAATGTTCATCCCATGTCATTTTATTTCTATTTCTATTTGATTCTCAGCAAAGTAAACACCATGAACTGTATAGTAACAGCTTTCATCTTCTTATTTCAGTGTTTCTTTCTGACAAAAGTAATCCAATACATAATTTAAATGATTTAAAGTGCAACCTAGTTTGACAAGGTTTGTCAACACGAAGCCCCACTTGCCTCCCAATATTTATTTATTTGTCTTGTTTTGGAGCCACACAGGACTGTGCCTAGCACGTACTCCTGGCTCTGCACTCAGAGATAACTCCTGATGGGCACAGGGGCCATTTGGGGGTGGGAGTGTGGGCTGTGTACAAGACAAGTGCCCTACCTGCTGAACTGTCTCTCACCCCTCATGCCCAATATTTCATCTGATCAGGAGATGAATGTCTGGATGACAAAGGTCATTTTGAAGTTATAAATCTGGCCCTAACAATATCCTTTGAGCCCTGTATTTCAGTGAAATTGGATACTAGTACCTTTCCTACCAGACTGTTCTGAATTATTAAAAAATAGTAAAGTAGTTAACATAATATTAGAATTGCAAAGAAGTACTGAGTATTTTTTAAGTTTTCATTATTAAATACTTTCAATTATTTTTAAAAGTGCTGCTATTCCTGTTAGTAACTGTTGTCTCCAACTTACATGAATCACTTTTTATTTGCTACCAAATACTAATCAGCAGGTTTGTTACCCATTTTTATTTTCAGGTTAATAAAAGGTCAGTGTTCCTTACACTTGTCACTTTGCCCCATTATGCTCAAATCCCCATTTTCACTTCTATATTGCCACACATCACATCTCACATCCTTACAACTACATTGGTTCTCACACTCTCTTCCAGTGTTATCACCCAATCCAGTTATACCATTATTTATATTAGAATGCTAGTCATTATGTTCACTATTACGTATATCTAGCAATACTTAATTTCCTATTCTAAACCTTCATTTTCCTAATTATGTTTTGCCATTAACTCAACTCAAAATGTCTTATCATTGTCATAATCTCTAGAAAACTTTGACACCAAGAAGATGTAGGTTAATATAGTTTAATTGAAGAAGGCTTGGTCAGACCTGGTTTCTGAGTTACCACTCTGTATCCCTTCACATTAGCATCCTACTGTAACAAATTTCCAATAACTTGGTGTGTTAAAACAACTGAAAAATAAATTCTATTGTTATATAGGCCAGAAATTCTAAACTGCGGCATGGCTCACTAGCCCTTAAGGTTTTGACTATCTTTCCTGGTCCCACCTGTCTCTGATGCTGTAGACATCATTTTCCCTTGCTATGTATAATTTTAATCAGCCTTGCAAATATATAATTGTAATCTGTCTCTCTCTTAAGACCCTGTCTTTGTGTCTCAGTAAGAGTGGTCTTTGTCATTTTATGGTGGCAGTGCCTGTCATCGGAAATCCTCCAAATCCAGTGTTATTGCATGTCAAGATTTTTAATTTGCTAAAATTGTCAAAAACATATTTTGCCAAATAATAAGGTCATATTAGCAGTTGATATGGATATACTTACTTTTGAGAGGGCCTCAATACAACCCAGCACATCTTTCCTTTCTCGTTTTTGATCTTCATTTAATTAGAGTATTTTCTAAAGCAGTACTTTAGAAAGCTATGGGAGGTCATTGTTTTAAAGCTTTCATGTCTGAAATGTATATTCTGCTTATCAATGTGATTATTGTGTTTCCTTATAATAATTAAATTCTAGATTGGAAATCAGATTCCTCAAATCTGAGGGTCTGGAGATATAGTATTATAGGCAAAGCACTTGCCTTGCTCACAGCCAGCTAATATTTTTATCGCTGTAGATACATATATCTAATATCTATATATCTAGATATTTTATATAATTATTATAACATTATATATAATTATAATAACATTATATATGTCTCTCTATATGTATATTCATATATCAAATCTTTATATATGTATATATCCATATATATACAGATATATACATGTATTTGTATATATATGGATATACACACACACATATATAAAAATATAAAATCTCTACTGACAGTAAAAAGAATTATGATGATGCTAACTTCTTCCTCCAATCAGAGAAAAGCCGTGTGTTCAGTATCTACCTACGCAAGTTTAATGAGTTCATTGCTTTTTCAGAGGAGATTGTGTGTCAATACCATATCCTTTTCTTTCTGTTTTTTCTTATTAGCTGGTTTTGATGATTTACAAGGTTCTTGTCTTTGAAATTTTAAAGTAATACCTGATTTAAAGTAATACCTGTATTGTCCTGGCCTTGAATATCTGGAGCATGAGACTGCTACATGGTGCTACTGATCTATTGTGTGTGTTTTGTGTGTGTGTTTCTTAATAACATGGCATGTAGCTTCTTCTTTGGTTCTGAAACAAGACTTTCTGGTGCTGAAAAATCTTGGCAGCAAGTTTAAATTAATAAAGATATATGGTAATAGCCAGGAGGTCCAAAACTAAAGCCTTCAAAAAAGATTATATTAGCCCACAGGAGTGGAAATAGGTCTTAACTTTTTAAAAACCATAGAATACCTCAGCAGGCAGATGCTTATGGATTAATAATCACTTTATAGCACTGTTGGAGATCCGAGTTATCCATCATTTCAATATAGACTTGTTCCCAGAGAGAATTTTAGGTAGTTTAAATGCAGAATACAGTTGAGAATGCAGCGCTAAAGAGTTATTTTGTTGGTCATATGCTGTGTATTTCAGTCTAGCAAATAAATTGTATCATTAGATATTTCTATGCACTGTCTTGCTGTGTACTGACACCAACAGCTTTACCCACCCTTGACCTCTATTACAAAGTATTGTAGAACAATGGAAACTCTGGTTGAGTATCAAAAAAATTGGGAAATAGTGAAAAGTGAACAGATTATCATCTTTTTTGAAACATTTGTACCAACGGAAAGGTATTTCAGCACCCTTATCAATAGAAAAGGTCATATAGTTATTTTTATAGCTGCAATATTAAAAATAATTTATAAGTATTATCAATATTTCTTTGGATATGATTTCTATATCCCCCCGCACGCCCGGCGGGCGCCAACACCCATCCGGCCGAGCCCAATGCATCTGTTGATAGGAAAGAGAGCCCCCCCTCAGGGCCAGAAGCGACCACGAGTGGGCGCACGCGACATCCGGGGACCGCAACCTAGCCAGCGGGCTGCAAAACGCAACATGCCGCCCCGGCTTGCCGACAGCGCCGTCTGGAATAGCGAGGAGGCAGACCCGTCCCTCTCTCACTTGAGTGAGGCGTGAATCCAAGCATAGCCCCCCCGGGCCGAACATCCATCCGCGCCCACCCAAAGAGGCGGCCCGCCCGCCCCCCCCCCCCCCGCCCACCACCCACCAACAAAAGCACCCCACCCCCCCCCCCCCCACACCCCCAAACCCACGAACACACCCCCCCCCCACCCACCCACCCCACACCCACAAAACCACCAATCCCCCCACCCCCCCCAACCAGAGAACCAGACCCCACCCCCCCCACCACCCCCCCCACTCATAAACCCCTAGGCAAACTCCTCCATTCCTTACAATCTCCTTTCTCTCTTATGGGTTGTGCAAGACGAAACCGCCACTCTCCTCAGAACTCCACTTTAAGCACAAGAACAACACCTTCGGCAGGACACCACCCACCAGCCCCACCTTCCACATCCCGTCAAAACGCAGACCGACGCGCCTCCCCCCCACCCAGACTACCTCTCCCGCATCAGATCCCTCATAACGCCCCGGCCGCGCATGAGTACAGCAGCAAGCCCGCCCTACCCTGAACAGGCCCCCCACTCTCCGTTTAAGGGCTCTTCTCAGGACTTTTTCTGTCACGACCGCCCCCCCCCGCCCACCTCCCAGACCGTACCCAGCCCCCCCCCCCGTCTTAGATCAAGCGTATGCAGAATTAAGATATAACATAGCTATGGTTCAAAGGTTAGAAAGCATTGTTTCAGTGACAGAAAATAGAATAATAGAACATGCAAAATACCTTTTTCTCAAATCAAAATGGATAATCTAATAGTGAATGAGATCTATTAAATTAATAAAACATGAGCCTGATAATTTTTTGAAACCACTAACAAAATCATATTTTACAAAGCAATTGAATTTTATAATAAATTCTAGTGTGCAAAAACAAAAGTCAAAAGGAAAATAACACTAGTATTGTATTTGTTCTTTCCTATGTGGTTATTATTTTACAACTGATATGCGTGCATATCTGTAGTTATAGTTTAGATTTGTAGCTCCCCAGCATTAGTTGCGTAGCATTACTGGGAGGACCTGTTAATACCACACACAAATACACACACTCTAGGTTTTCTGATGCTATATGCCTGTATGACAGACTATATAGTCAACTCTGACTAGTTGTTGCTGACACCACTGTACCTGGTCCACTGACATAGATATCTGAGTAGTAAGGTTAGAGTTTGGGTGGGACACAGAGTTTTATGGATTGACAGCTGGATCCCTTAACTTCCTTATAACTTCCAGATGATTCTGCAGAATAGAGGCAATTGATGAATAATGACAAATAAACTCATATTACTTACAGTAACAGATAGTATGATTGCAAAGAAACAAATACCCTCTGAAGCTATTTATTTCCTTTTCAATTACCAAAAACAGGATCTTCTATGTGGCAGTGGAAACTAAAGAATGCTTGAGGCTAGAATTTTCTCCCTGGCTCATTTTCTTTCATCACCAAGTTTTACCCATCAGAAAGATAGAGTTTGAACCACAAATCTAGGAGTCTTATATCTGGTAATTATTGACTAGAGGGAAGACTTACGGCAAATGGTGGGTTTAAGCTTTAATAAATAATGGGGTTGATTCTGCCCATTGACAGATGTGTGTAATTCTCATTAAAATCAGTGGCAGTTACACAAGAGCATCAAAAGCAAAACGGTGTCTTTTACAAAATGTTCTGGTTTGGTAAATTACTCACTATATCTCCAACAGTAGAGACATATGCTATCATTCTCTATGAGAAATAAGATTAAAAAACTATTTGGAGCAATATATAGTCTAAATTTTTTAAACTAGAATGTGAAACTAAAAAATAGAATGATTTCTTTCAGCAGTCTTTTAATAGAAAGCTTATCACTGTACCAAATTTGGTTAAAATATTGTGCATTGAATTGAGACTGTTAATTGATAGCTAAAGAGATATCGGAATTTCTAATTATTAAGTGAATCCAGTAGTCTTTGTCGGAATGTGAAAATAATTAATACCACCATTGACTGAGAAATCTAGAAGGACCACTTTGTTAGAAAATACGGGTTCACCTAGATTCATGTTTAATATTATAAATCAAGCTGCTAAGTACTGACTTGAATATTACAACAAATATGGATTCATTTATATATTTGATTACTATATATTGTATTTGATTATACATACATATATATTGAAGCAAATATAGATTCATACAACAAATATAGATTCATTTTAAAAAGTATTACATTGAATATTACACCAAATATAGATTCATGTTTAATATTACAAATCAAGCTTGAAAAGTATTAAATAGAATACCTGTTATGTTTTTATTACTAAGAAACTCTCCATCTAGAAATGATTCTGTGAACACGTCTATAAAATTCCAAATATACTCTCTATTCCTTCGATGTCTTGTATGCTTTAATTAGCATCATGGGAAATAGTGTTGAAATATCAAAAAACAATGTGTTAATTTGAGGAATATACTTTAGAAGAAGCATTCAGATACCACTGTAGTTCTTAAACAATTACTAAACCTTCACTCTCTCATCACGGAGCTAGTCAGGATATAAACAACTGAGATTCTAAATCACTCAAAGCCTGACATCTTTGCGAATGTCACATACTCAGTCACCAAAATGGATTCAGGAAAGTTGCTTTTCGCATGTATGAGAGACCCATTGACTAATACAAACTGAGAGTTATGGAATTCTAGATTCATAAACTATCTCATGGAGGAAGAGTAAAAACAACTTTAAAATAAAGCAAACAAATGGCTCTTTTACCTTTATGATCCATATTCTTAATTGCCATTGTTTACACATTTCTTTCGGTAACTGCATCTTTTCAAATATTTAGCACAATATAAGTCTGTAGTACTGATGAAAATTAACCAAAAAATCTCGATTAAATATAATCTAACTTAAAAAAATAGATTTCAAAAAAAATTTTTTTTTTTTGCTTTTTTTGGTCACACCCGCGATGCTCAGGGGTTACTCCTGGCTCTGCACCGGACCGGCTCTGCACTCAGGAATTACTCCTGGCTCTGCACTCAGGAATTACTCCTGGCGATGCTCGGGGGACCATATGGGATGCTGGGGATCGAACCCAAGCTGGCACAGGCCGGCCGCGTGCAAGGCAAACACCCTACCTGCTGGGCTATCGCTCCGGCCCCCAGGTTTCAAAATTTCAAGAAGCAAAATTACTTGAGAGGGGTAGAAACAAAGTCAGGATAAATTGTTGGTTACTCCCCATATTACTGCCCTTTTTATAAACCACTAGATATTTTTTTGATGTAACACTGCATGGTGGAAAAAACAGGAGAAAAGCATGATCAATACTGGCATTAGAGAGGGCAATTGTGGTAGAAAGAGAAAAAAAAACATTTCAGTGGCACTAAGCCTGGCTATTCCTTCTTCATCCTTTCTCTAGAAATCTTGAGGTAATGTGGTTTAAAAAGGGCCAGTCACTACTGCTTAACTTACGGAACCCTCCAAACTTCATGTGAAATGCTGTTATCTGACCCAGTCCACGCAGATCTCTAATGATTTAAATGCAAAGTTTAAAGCTGTATTGTCGCTACATTTTTTCAGGTGATTTTTCCAGGCAAGCACAGTGGGGTGGACATTTGCCTTGCAAGCTCCTGACCCTATATGAATCCTCACCCCCCACCCCCATCCATATGATCCTCTGAGCACCACCAGGACAAATTCCAGAGCCCAGAGCCAGGAGTAACCCCTGAGCATTGCCAGGTGTGATGCAAAAAGACAAAAACAAAAAAAAGTTCCCAGTGTTTCTGCCTCTCTCAAGTGTGCAGACCCTAAAGATTTGGTTCATTTTAGAGTGAATATAGAGATGAGTTTTGCAACATAACTTCAGAAATTGTTGCCTCCTTTTTCTCCTCTTCACTTTCCACCCCTCTTGATCACTACTTCTTCTCCTCCTTTCCTGTCCTTTCTCTTCCTTTTTATTTTCAATATTCTACTTAATTAGTTCTTTCATTGTAGAGCTGTTGACTTAAAGTTCCCGTGGCCATCTTGTTTTTGCTACTCTCTCTAGTATAATGTTTCTCATACATCAGTGTGCTATGGAATTTCATGTTCAAGTACTGGTTGGTTCTGATTCAGCCTTGAATGGCACCCTTATTCTTTGATCTGCTTTATTCATAAGGGCTTTTTTTATCTATCTGTCTTTATTCACAAGGGTTATTTTTTATCTGTCCCCCCCACCCCATATGTATGGTTCTTCACGCATAGTTACCAGAGGTCCAAGGGAAATAACAAAGATTAAGAGCATTTGAGGCCAACCTGGTCTAGGGTAGCACATGGCCCTGAGCACTTGCAGGTGGTCCTCAGGGTACCAGATTCTGCAGAGCCAGAGCAGAACAACATCCAGAATTTGAACATTTAAGTTGGTGTCATTGAGTAATTTCAGGCACCCTGAGCTCTGTTTGGGAAATGCTTTTAAATAAAGTACTCCCCAAAACCCAATTGGTTTCCAGATAATGTAGTGGCAGCCTGACTTGGGAAGGATAAGGTTTAGGTTTCTATCAACATTTCAGATATGGAAGGATAGATACAAATATTTAAATTAAGGATGAACATTCTAATCCAAGATGCATTTTCAACAGCGATTCGAGCCTATTACACAGTCTTTTTCTGCATCATAAAATTCTGAGACTCAATTTTAAGTCAGAGGTTACTGAAGGCAAAAAATAAAACAATGAAAGAGGATCTATATGGTTGGGTCTCAAAATAAATGAATGTGAACTTTTATGTTATGTGGAATTAGGGAGTGTTTTATAAATAGCATTTATCTTTGAGAAGAGAAGCAATATTTCCACATTTTGATTCTTCACACTGTGGAGCGGCACCCTTATTCTTTGATCTGCTTTATTCACAAGGGTTATTTTCTATCTATCTGTCTATCTATCTATCTATCTATCTATCTATCTATCTATCTATCTATCTATCGATCTATCGATCTATCGATCTATCGATCTATCGATCTTGATCTATCGATCTATCGATCTATCTATCCATCCATCCACCACCACCCACCCACCATCCACCCACCACCACCATCCACCATCCATCCTCCCACCATCCACCATCCACCACCATCCACCATCCATCCATCCATCCATCCATCATCCTCATCCATCTATCCACCATCCACCAACCATCCATCCATCCACCATCCAACCATCCATCCATCCATCCATCCATCCATCCATCCATCCATCCATCCATCCATCCATCCATCCATCCATCCATCCATCCATCCATCCATCTATCTTTTTGGGTTTCACCTGGCAATGCTCAGGGGTTACTCCTTGCTCTGCACTCAGAAATTACTCCTGGCGGTGCTGGGGGACCATATGGGATGCCGAGGATCGAACCCAGGTCGGCCACGTGCAAGGCAGCCCTACCCACTGGTCTATCGCTCAGGCCCCCACAAGGGAGGGTTATTTTTGTTAACAGTGCCCAACAGTCCTTCAAATGCAAAGAAATGCTTAACTCACCACCCTTTACCTCCCCAAATCAAGATCAGCTTTAGTGTTAACTGGCTAGGACTAAAAAGATAGGAGTTTGACCATGAAGGGTAATTCATTTTTTTCTGAGTATAATGGTTTGATCAACTTTAAATCCAACATTATTTATTACCCAGTTTAATCTTGTCTGAGTCTTTTCTAGCTTAATGTGTGTTTCTTTCCACAGTTAATATGAAAAAGGAATGTTTCTTTACAAAAATTGTGAGCACCACAAACATTTTGACACAGTATTTTTCTTTCATAAGTTTTCTGTAAATATAATTAGAGTAGGTAAAAGTCAGAAGGATACAGTCCTTCTCTGGTGTGTTTTTTAAAACTTCCCAGGAGTGCTGTTTAGCTATTTAATTTCTTTCTAATGTAAAAATATCATTGTTAGTAAAGCATAAATCACGGCAATTTTGTCCCACTAGAGGCTAAAAGCAGAACAAGATGTGGTAATTAAGATGCACTAATAGATCTGGCAATTTCTATAATAGAAGCTTTTAACAAGGGGGAAAATGGCAACTCTCATACTATAGTGAAGCAACAAAGAAAATAATGAGGTTTTAGTTATGAAACACTTAAAAAATACACAACAATAGCAGAATATTTTTACCTTTAAATTCTTTTTGTTTTTCTAGTAACATAATTCTGCAACTTGAATCGGTCAAGAATTGGCTTCATAAATTGTTTGGGTCTTTTGTTAGGAACTAATTTCTTTGTTTTAATGACCAGAAAAACTGTAACTAATTTGGATAAAATAGCTGTTCTTAATGGATTAGTAGCAGTACTGTGACTAGAAGTGGGGCCCTTTTCCAAGGAAGTGTATATTCCATTAAGTTCTCTTAGTCTGCCCATCAGGATTCTCCAAAATCTATAAAACAGGAATTTTTTAATCTTTCATTAATTACACCTCTTTTTTTCTGTGTTGTCTGGTAAATCTGTTTTTAAAGACACTGAAATTGAACATCACTGATCATATTTGATTTGCAGAGCAAGACATTCATCTGTTGTAAATAAGATCAGGAAAAGTTATATCCCCAGGCTTCCTAAAGATTTTTCTCAGACACTACAGTGAATAAAGATGATTCACAGATTAAAAATTGTATCTCACAGCTGAGCTCGAACCGCAGCTAGTATTCTTGCCTCATATGCAGCCACCCTGGGTTCAGTCCCTGACACCACATGTGGTCACCTGAACACTGCCAGGGAGTGACCCGTCAGCATCACTAGGTGTGATTCACCGATTCTTTCCTCAAAAGAATTTTAGATTTCAGACCTAAATCTTAGAAGTACTAGCAACAACAAGAACAACAACAAAAAAATTACACCCTTG
The DNA here is from genome assembly GCA_021461705.1 of Cryptotis parvus. Taxonomy (NCBI): domain Eukaryota; kingdom Metazoa; phylum Chordata; class Mammalia; order Eulipotyphla; family Soricidae; genus Cryptotis; species Cryptotis parvus. The sequence continues at coordinate 94,010 of JAJIBD010030361.1, forward strand.
GTGCTTGTTTAATTCTGCCCCTCAAGGTGTTGCAGGTGTGGCTGTGGTTGCGGTGCTCAGCTGCATTGGCAGGTAGCAGACAGGAGACAGCTTGTCTATACCCAGGGCTCTGCCCCATGGGCCTTGGATGGTTGGTGTTCTGACATAGAAAAGACTGGGCCCCCTAGGATGAACCCAGAACCATGGCAGAGTCTAGCAAGCTACCTGTGGTGTATTAAGTATGTCAAAGACATACAATTTAAATCTAATTAGTATTAATATTATATACTGTATTAGGGGGCTATGCCATAGAGGTAAACAAATTCATTTCAATTTAACCCTCCACAGATTGGTCAATGGCTCTCAAAAAACTTCAGATCTCTTTTAGTCTTTTCTTTTTATCCCTCTTTATTCTTTTCTCTATTAGCTAAAGCAGCTGTTATATGATGCATGTCATGTTTTATGCCAGGTAATAAGACTAGAAGGTGATTATGACCTGCATTGTAGAACCTCAGAGGAATTTATAGTCTAGTGGAGGAGAAATACAGATGTCAAATAGGCAAGCAAATACATATATAAGTGAAAATTGTGGTGTGATTCATGGAAGTAAATTCAAGTGCAGAAAGAGAACAGGCTTAGATATTTTATATGGTGAACTGGGAGTAATATGTGAGCTAAAGAAAAGTAAATCAGACAGAGAGAAAGCTGTGGAAAAGGCTTGAGTTGAGCACAGGGTGAAATTGTCTGGGGAAATGAAAGAAGACAATGGGATGAAAGTACAGAAAGGGACCCAAAAGGGACAAGGAATTGGACGGGTTGCAGAAATGTAAGACAGAACAAAAATAGAAATTTTGTTTGTTTAAATAAGTTGGTAAAGGGTTTTTAGTGTGGTGTCATGATCAATTTAGTTTCAAATAGATTTCCCCTTTCAGTGGTTACGTGAATGCATGAGTGTGATTGTAAGGTATAATATAATTCATAGTTACATACAATTGTTCATCTTCTCTTTTTATATTTGCTTGTTTGGACTTCTGCAAATTTGCTTATAATATGGCTAATTTGCTCTGCATATGAATACATATGTGAGTGCATCATCCTGCTCAGAGTAGGCTGAAATTCCTCAACATGAAAGAGAAGTCATAAATCAGTTTTGAAAATTCTAGACCATTATGTCTTCAATTATTTCTCTTTAGCCCTGTTTTCTCTCTTGTAATATATACACTCAGCTGTTTGCCCTGTAGCAAGGCTGCAGGCCCACCCTTTCTTCTCTTTTCAGTACTTTTCAATTAAAAAGTTGTTGATGTTCTCCATTTCAGAACTTTAAGTATCTGTCTTCACTATATCACTATCACTATCTTCCAGTTAATCATCTATTTGCTAGAGCAGGCACCAGTAATATCTCCATATGTCCTGTCTCATGCTAGTAGAACTCAAAGGCATCCGCTTGCTCCAAAAACATAAAGAGCCTCAAACAATTATATTAGGTCAATGGAATGACCTAATACAAATGTTACTGGTATTTGGCATATCAAATACTACACCAGCAGCTTGCCAGGCTTGCCGTCGCGGCGTGGCATACTGTTGTAGTCACCTCTAAATAAAGCATTTATTGATGAACCGCGCGGAATCTGCTGGTCTTTGATAGTCTGGTCTGCTGGGTGGAGTTTCTCTTCAGATCTGGTTTCTTTTCAGATCTGTCTTATAAACTTTTATTTATAAGGTTCACATTAGTTTCATAATTTCTAGTTCAGGTATTTCTGTTCTCTTCTTTCAAGACATTCCAATGATCTCATAACATTATTTATTCCTTGCAACTGTTTTTGTCTCTAACTTGTTCTTTATTTTCTTGAATGTCTAATTAAAACACCTGGCTCATTGTGAATCTACTTTCACTGTCTTTGTTTTCTTATATTAGTTATATTGTTCTGTGTATTTTTATGTCTACCATTTTTGATGGACTGTTCAAGACAGTACATGAATGACTATTTTTTTAGTTATTGTCACCTTCCTTTCTAGGGGTCAATATATTTTATTGCTCAAATAGGGTAGTCCTTTAAACTAGTAAAGAACCACGGTGAATCAAAGCTGGGCGGCAGTTTTTCATGTTCACTCTGGTTCCCAGGCTGTTGTCCTTTAAGACCTTGACAAGAAGCCAGTGTGAACACCTTGACTCCTCTCCTGAAGGGTTCCGTTGTTCACTCTGGTCTTCTTGCCAAAAGTCTTGGCACACTCACATCCTATGTCCTCAGCTGCCAAGGACCCTCAAGAAACTATTCTGCTTTGTAGAGGTTTGGTGATTAGCATTTCAGTTTTCTGTACAATATCAGCATATGGCATGTATTGAGAGAAAAGAAATAATACATGGGTTCAGGAGACAGTTCAGTAGTTAGGGCACACAATTTGTATGAGACCATCTGTCTGACCAGGATTTGACTAGATATGGTCCCCCAAGCATCACAGGGGGGAGCCCTGAGGTGGTGACCTAACTCTGAGTAGTACCGCAGGCCTTAGCCGCAGTATATCCTGGGGCCCTGGGCTGAAACACTCAACAGGTTGGCCCCAAAATGCCAGCCGCCTTCCATCCAGAGCACCACTTACAAGGTTTCCATTAATAATATAACAAACATGGACAATAGTTTTCTGACTATCCAAATGTCCATTTATGTCTCAGCAAGAATATGAAGAGGTCTGCTGCTTTTTCAAGCTTCATTCATAGGTCCCGTCCAAACAAAACTAGGATACCTACTCATCTATAAGTGACAAACACCTCTCAAGTCGGGGAGGGGATTTTCTATAGACTATCAGCTTACCTTCATGAAGGTGTCCTTCCTCTGAATTCCTAAACACATTACTTTAATGCTTCAGTGAAAAATATGATCATTCTAATGGCAAACCCTCCTCCTCCTCCAAACTTTTCTAGCCTTTCTGGAATATGCAGGAAATCTGGTTTGCCCACAGGCTATTTCATCTTACTCAGAGAAGCAGAATTTTTTTTAAAAAATGTGCCATTATGCAAAATAAATCATAGGAAATGATTTTGCCCTTCAACTGAATGGACTCTGGAAGTTTTAAAAGCTTTGAATGCTAAGCAGGTTTGGTCACAGGCTGGAGTTCTGTGATACATTATTCTGTGGTGCTATTGCTAGAAGTTAGGAATAGTCGCACAGCATCAGGGTATTTTAGTCGTGACCACACCACAAGCTGTAGCCTTGGTCAAAGCACTAGATAGCTCTAGATTTTACTTTAATAATGTAGGATTGGAGAGAGAAACTTGCTGTCTGCTGTAAGCCTGCCTAAAGGAGACTTTTTATTATTATTTTTAAAAGCTAAGTGTCACTTATATGCATACATATATATATTTATGTAGGCATCTGAATATAGATGATATACATAGATACTACTATATAATCTGAGCTATGTATGTATATATACACACTAGCTTATTTTAGTGTACTGTATATGATATACAAAGAATTCAGTAAAGAATAGAAATATTTTATTCATTCAGACCCTACCCCAGCCTCCACTCCGCTTTGACTTCAAGTGAAATTATTAATCACCACCTATTCCTAAAACATTGCCCTTTGTTTTAGCTAAAAAATAAGGATAATATAAATACTGACTTATTGTTTAACTCATTAGACTCATAACATGTTGCTGCATTTACCAACCTAAAGTATATAAACACATGAACACACTTGCCCACACTTAATCCTTTACAACTTTGAACTCAAGGTAGCAGAAATAAATATTACGGTTTTCCATCTACTGTTCAAAATAGAATAGTTTTATATGTACCAAATTAGACATGGCATATTAAACTATCAGAGTGTATAGCTGCATCCGCGAGGGCCAAGTGTTGTATCTTGGTTCAAATGACATGTTGGGCTTCTGCCTGATGAATTTACGCCTAGGCACTTGCACATGTGTGGTTCACAGGTTGAGGCGCCTGTAACTTGGGTCTCAGCAGCTCCTGAGGTGGTATTTGCACTTCATTTCCCTGGCCCTGTATGTCTGATTTGATGACATCTGTTAAGGAGACAGTGGGGGGAAGACATGCATATGGAATCTCAGTGAATACAGGCTGCATTTCAAAGAGCAGAGAAGGCTCTGACCTTCACATCGATTGTGTGGACTTTGGGATTTTGACAGGCAGTACCTAATTTGTTCTTCATCAATTTAAATTTTAATATTTACTTTTAAAAATAGTACTCTAAAAGCTTACAAAATAAAGGAAAAAATATGCTTATCCAAGTTACAATCAAGTAGTCTCTTTCATACACCAATCAACAGGTTCTCGTATAATAGTATATGAAAGAAAGAGGAGACTGTATATATACTGTCAGTATATATTGGGAATATACATATTCCCAATATATACTGTTAAATTAAATATTAAAAGGGGCCACCTAAAATGACATAAAAGCGTTCCTTTAATAAATGTTCACTCTTGACTATTTTCCTGCTTTTAATTACATTTTAATTTGCTGAGACAATCTGGAGGATCACTTTCAATTTTTGTCCCAGTCTATCCTTGAAAAAAAGATCTTCACATTTTAGCATGAATTCCAAACTTATTTGGTAAGTAAAGATGCTACTTATTAATAGTAATACTTCATAGTCAGCCATCTAGTCCACCGCATCATTAGGTAGATATTTCTTTAAAGGAAAACTGGGATGTAGAGAAATGGTTGTTGAACCATCCTAATTAAGTGGTGATCCCTATAGGGTAGTAGCTATAGCACTTGGAGTTCATGGGAAATTCAGACTCTCAATTCCAAGCCCAGATACACTGAAGCAGAATTCACTGTTGGGCGGGTAGAAAAGAAATTTGGAACCCTGGTGGCATTCTGGTGGCTGTGGTGTCAGACATTGTATGCATAACATACTCTGTCACTAATAGAATTGGAAAGCAAGGCACCACAATAAAGATGGACCGTGTATGGTGGGGGAAGTCTACATTTAACTGGAACCCCCAGATCATACATAATAATTAAGTTTCCATGTATCACTCTACACCTCAGATTGAAAAAAAAATTTCTTGTGGTGGGCCAAACCATAACTATTTGCATTATATCAAGCCATGCAATCTCTTTTAGAGTGATTCAACTCTATCATGGTGTGAAAGATAACCACAGACAATACATAAAAGAATGAGTATTGTTTTGCTTCCAAAGGCTTCATTTCTGGACACTGAATTTAAATTTCATATCATTCTCACTTATCACAAAAAAAAGTTATTCTTTCCAATTTCTTTTTTCAGTCTTTCAAAAAATATAGAAACCATTTTAGTTCCAAGTGCAGGTAAATGTCTGGATGGGGTTTGCCTGCTCCTGAAACAGATTCTATCACAGTCTTTATCGGATCTTTACTGGGAGAATGTGGCCTGTTTGCAGTACTTTTTAATCTTAGTTTCTACAGGCACAATAGCAAAATTCTGTCTGCAGGGCTTGGAGCTGAATCTATGAAAACTGTATTGTCTACCAGTCTGGGATCTACCAGCCTAAATCAAGATTCATTAATGCCTGTTCTTGGTGTAATTACTCGCTCTTACTGATGTCCTCAGTCAGCCTCTCACTTGTCTCACATAGAGAAGAAAAAGTAGAAGCTCTTAAATTTTTTTCTAATAATTGTAATCTTATTAGGTTCTTAAAACTTAATTTCACCTTAATAATTTCTTTAAAGGTTCTTCCTCCAAATTTAGTCCTTTAGAGACATAGTGCTTCAACATATGAATCTGAGGGCATCAGATTTACCCATGGAAACGCCCAATATAGTCTTCTCTCTACAGTCTCGGATCACACCTCCCACAGTTTTTTCTACCATCTGTTGTAGACCATTGTCCAGGTTAACTGTGTCTCTTCCTTGGCACTTGAACAGGCCTTATGTATTTATGATAGTATATCCTATCCAAAGAAATTGCAAGTTTCTTGAACTGTGAACAGTACTAAACAAAGATCCATTGTGTCAAGTAACTAAATGACTGGATTGAGTAGTTATTGATGGCCAACTAGAAATGATGCAGCCCGATATTTCCTGATCTTGAATCTCCCAGTTCCACAGTGTTTCCAGTTTTCTCCAGATCCCTTTGGCCTACTTCTTCTTTATCACTAGGGAAGATATTTATTGATGCATCTAGCATATTTATGAAGGGATTAATAAATATTAATAATAAGAAGATTTTCATTTTGAAAAGAGTTTTATGTATTATTTAGCACATAGAAGGGACTTAAGCTTGACAAAAGGCCTGGCTTTTATATATCTAGCCTTTATTATAAACTTTATTGCTTCACCTTGCTTTTTCCTGATGCAGAATGAAGACCAGCTATTTCATCACCTAGTGTTCTATAAAGTGCGCATTCTCAGCCCTTCCCTGTGTGCACCTCATCAGATACCTATTTGGCAGCTATCATTAACTCAAGGTCCTTGTTTAACAAAGACCTTTCAGCACATCTTATTTACTATTAATGTTTCAACGTTGCTAGACTATCAATCATAAATATTAGGTCACAGTGAGTTGAGCCTCTAGGGAGCCATTCCGTACTGTTGCCTGCTCTATATATTCTAGTGTTTTGCCTAGTCTCTTTTTAATGACTCCCGAGACAGAGCTTCCCTCACTTGCTTTGGAAATGTTTGCATTAGTGGCTCCTGGTGCAAACAGATGGAGGCCTGGGCAAAGTCCCCATAAATCATTCTCAAGGGTTATCTATGTCACAATCACAATTTAAAGTCTGAGGAGGAGTGAATGGTTTAGGAATAAACCCTGTGCATTATTTCATCTGCTTTGCTGAATCTTGACATGAATTAACACCATTCCTTAACTCTAGCATTTACTTCCTCAGTTTTTTCAGCTAAGACTAGACTCCCTGAATTCATATGACTTTAGACATGTAATGCAATCCTAGAAATATAATTATTACAAAGTTTGATTTGCTAGTCACACCAAAGAGAGATACAGGTGAGAGGGCATGGTTTCTCTTGACATGTTATAAGCATTCATCACAAAGTGACTGCACACTGCATTTCCTGGATGTGGTGAGTTCTTATAAATGCCTGTGAGCAATGCAGATAGAGTGAGGGTTAGAAAGGTGCTGAAAAAGACTGGTGAGTAGCAAATGAGGATGCTAAAGAAAACGGCTTTGACAAGAAGCCATGTGTTAGCATCCATAAGGAATGATCTTATCTTTGGAGAAAATTCGCCTCTTAATAGTTCATTCTGGACTTAGCATGTGGGAAGTAGCCAGGTTCTCCTATAAGATTTAATTTGTTATAAATAATAAAGAAAGGATTAGCACCATTAGAATACTTGATTTTAAACAATGCCATATAAGCTTCCTGAATTGTGCAATTATTTTGGTTCCAATAACTTTGCTTCTTATTCTCCAGATTGGTTTCTTGATTTTCCTTCCTACTTTGTTTACTTTGCAAAAACTTGAAATGATTAAAAATTTTATTGAAATTTAACACATTTTGCTTCTAATTTAATTAAGTCAAACATTTCTCTAGAGCTACAACTTTAGAAATCTTGTTAAAAAATCACTCCTTTATAAACAAAATATGATCCTGTATGTATCTGTTAGGGCTCACATGTGAACTCTCATACAAGTAAGACATGTAGTCTACTATATTTCTTACCCAAAAGGATTTTATTTATTTCAAATGCAGTGGAAGATAATAAAACTTACAAGTGGTGTGACTTTAAACAGGGAAATTAGCCTTGATTTTTTATGAAGTGCAAAATAGGTATTGAATTATTGCTTAGTGAATTTAAAATATTAAGGATGCCTGAAAATAAATTAAAAAATGGACATACATGTCACATGATCAAGGCTTGATAATGATTAGCATTAATTTAAGATGCCACGTAGGAATATTAACTGTAGGACAATGTCCATTGGTCCTAACAACACAATTTCTCACAAATAACTATAATATTAAAAAGGAAAATACTCCCTGGAGAGACACTTGCTTTGCATGCAGCTGATCTGGGGTCCATCCCCAATATTCCATATGGTCCCCTATGTACTTCCAGGGGTGATTCCTGAGTGCAAACCCTGACATTGCCAGGTGTGGCCCCAAAAAATAAGGAGAAAAAGAAAAGCAAAGAAGAGGAAGGAAAAGGAGAAGGGAATTCAAGTCTTCATGAGAACATCTCTATTTTCATTCACCATTTCTTTTCATCTGAGTGCAAAGCTGTATGCATTATTGCTGAAATGATAAGCAGCAACTCTCTTATTTCTAAAGACTCTCGGAACACTTTTATTAAAGGTGGAACAGGCATGTGGCAAAGAATTGGATATAGAAAATTGTGCAACAAATGGTATGCCAGAATCAATTTACTGCAGTCCCCAAATACAATCTCTTTCTTGTTACCAGTTTTAAGCATGAATCTCTAAACACATTTTATATGCATATGTCACTTATATGCCTGCATCACACATAATGCAATATCTTTTATGTTGTCTCCCTTCAGCAGCAGTTTAAGCCACAAAAGGTGACATAAAAAAAAGAATAGCTCTCAACTTGAATTTCAGTCTTGTGAACTGATATTTGGAAAGAGATCAAATCAATGAATACCCATGCTAGGAAGGCTCTTGGTGATGGCCACTGGCTTTTCACTGATACTCAGTCATGAAGAACAGCGGTGACATTCTTTAGACTGCTGCATGGGAATCAATAAGTCAGATTTTAAAAGTGTCCCTGCATGCCCAATGAAGATGTGTGGATAAAGGTATAGCTATAATATAGCTATGCTACGGCATAGTACTCAGCTACTAGGAAATAGAAAGCTGTGTCTTTTGGTACATGGGTGGAAATGGAGAAGCTCATCCCAAGCAAAGTCAGAAGAAAAAGAAATAGAGGATGATCTCACTGGTGGGTGGTATGCACAGAAACAGAACTCTGTGTTCAGTGAAAACAAAGATAGACACTGACCTCAGAGCTGAGGTTACCAATGATGGAAGAGGAAAGGGCTGAAAAGGTGGGAGGCATGAAGAGAGCTATTGGAGAAAGTGGTACATTAATAGGGACTATGGTGTAAAACAGTTTACTCCAGAAACTTATAAACATTTTTAGTTTTGAAACATGATGGTAACTCAATAAATTTTATTTGATTTTTAAACCCAGATGTATTATCTCTAAGGCTCTCCTTCATCTAAAATACAGGTTCAACCCTTTGGGTAGTTGATTAATTAGAAAAGACAGTTCTAATTAATTGCTGCTCAAAATGATGCTACATATTGTTTCTTCTAGACTCTAGAGCATGAGTTGGAAGACAGTAATGCATGTTTCATCTCATGAAACAACTATGAGGCAGTTGTTTTATGAGACAAATATCTCCTTTATTTCAAATTTCTCATGATCTCTGGATAATCCATGTTATTTTGATTATATGGGCTGATAAACAAAATTTAAAGGTTTATGTGCTCTTCCCACAGTTCTACAATTTGCTGGTAAAGAGAAGGACCTTGAACATTGCTGAAATATGTTTGATAATTCTTGGAAGGAGAGCACTTGGCTAATCAGAAATTCTAAAAGGCTGAGTTCTGAGAATCTTACTCTCAACTCTTTATTTTCACCTGTATTTGGAAGATTCAGCACTTTGGGAAACTTGTATTGTGTAAATGTTTATTTGACAGATATTCCAAAGCAAAACTCAAATGTCAGACTCTTCTTTTTGGACAAGTAAAATAAAGAAGTTGTGACCTAGTACAGGAATAACAGAATAAATAAAGGATAAAATATTGAATTCACCATGTAGGAGCAATGCTATTCAAATTGCAAATGCTATCAATCTGAATAACATATTATTTATTACTGTTTCCTTGGGTTTTCATTCCCACCAAACTTTCCTAGTACTTTTGTTGCCTAAAATTTCTGTGATTATAAATAGTATTTTAAAAATCTGTAATTCGAACATGAATTCCGAACATGAATTCTTTAAGGAGTGGTTAAGGGAGATACATTTGCTGTTGAGATGGGTTTCTATTTTTATATTTTCTCATTCTTATAACATAATATAATAATATAATATACTGGGCCACTGCACTTCTAGAATTGATCATCCAATCCATTATTGAGGAGTAAAGGATGCTTGCATCATGCCTGTAGAAATAGCAGTGTTGCAAATAGCCAATTCATTGTTAGTTCCAATTTGGAAGCTGACAAATACCTGCTTTATTGCCCGGCCACATGCGAAGCCTATCTTTCTGCCTACACAGCACAAGTCAGTAACCTACATAATTCTTCTGGGATATTCTAAAAAGCCCCGAGGCGGGAGTTCGTACTCTGAATATTTGGCATTCAGAATCGGATATGGAAGGGACAGTCCTGGGAGAATTTCCAAGTATTCCCAAACATTTCTTTTTTCAGCTCAGATTTGCATTCTTTAGTTTGTGCTGTCCTCTTAATGTTTGCCTTTGCCGAACATTTGTCATACATTTGCCATTTGGACTTTTGATTCAGCAAAATAAACTGCAGCAGTAGGAACTAGATTTAGCTGCTTTGCATCTAAATCGAGGTGCTCACTTCCTTTGAAGCCAAGAAGCCAGATCAAAATGGGCAGAAATTTCTTTCATTCTCATATTTGTAAGTGTTTTTTTTGGGGGAAGGGTGGTGGTTGGTTTATTTGTGTTGTTTACACAATCATAACCATATCTTAATGTTATGTCTTTTTGATATAAAAGTGAAATAGTCCATTAGTTTAATGTGCATATAATCCATCATCTAAATGGGCATGCCTTTGAGAGTGGAAGGCCAGTACTCTGCACATGCTCTGGGCAAATTGGATCTCTGGGTCACTTCACAGACATGTTTTATTGTTGATCTTAAAGTGTGTGTCAAATAGAAGGCTAAGCAAAGTAACTAGACTTTGTTGTGTTAAACTTAAGTCATTTTGTGATTCAGACTTCCCAGAGGGTAGGAATAGACAAGGAAATGCAGCTGAAGAGTGTGCAAGCTCCAGAGCCCTGGGACCAGAGTTTTGCATCCTCTTTTGGAGTGAAAAAAATCTGAGTGCTCTTCTGTTGAAAGGACTGTCTCCAGTCTTAGGTTCTTAGCTCTTGTTCTTCCTCCATACGGATGTTTCAGATTCCTGTTTATTTCTGAATCTCAGCTGTCCTACACCAAAGCCCCTTTCTTTGCAATTCTGTATTTTTACCAGGAGGTCACTATTAGTTCTCCTGTATTCGCCTCATTACTGCCATTCACTGTCTTTAAAGGAGAATAATTAGCTGTTTCCTGAGCCTTTGGGTATCTAGGTTTCTCAGAGACCCTGTTCGGTGATGTGCCTGGACATTCCTTACAAGTAACTCTGCTGGTCTTTCATACCAAAAAGAAAGTGGATGCTCTTTTGGAAAGTATGTTAAGAAAACTTCACGTAGGAAGCAGAAAGAAAACACCTCTCCCCAAACTTCTAAATGTAGATGGAGGGAGCACACCAGTGTATCTGTGACATCAACTACTTAGAGGTACTAAGTCAGATCAAATTTCCCTTTTAATTATCACCTTGACTTTTCTCTTTTCCTACCTCCTTCCCTCCTCTTTCCCACAGTTAGCACACTTTTGCAAAGTATATGCAATGCTTGGATGTGGGGATGAGTGGGAAAACTGAGCCCGAGATCTAGCCACACCTGTCACTAAATGAGACCTTGACATTGGACACGAATTTGACGGTACTGTCCTTTGGTTTTACTCTGATTATAATAGAGTCCTGCCTGCTGCATTTCAGCTGGGCGAGGACAGAACCAAGAAACACCATGGAAATGACCAGAACCTACCTGTGACCATCACTGGCTTCTATTTCATTGAGGTTTCCCTTTTCAGTTCTCTCCTCCCTACCTCATACCCTGCTACCATATTCCATATCCAGCCCTCATTCCATTTACCAGGAAAGCAAGTCTTGATACCTTTGGTTACTCCTCCTACATGTAACACTAGCACGTAGTGTTGACAGATAAGCTATAAAACATAAAACCTGAGACCTTGGCTCTGAACCATGTTGGTGTGCTTGGACTCAGGTGTTCGCAGCCAGACAGTCTCAATGTTGTGGGTGTAAAATCTTGCTCTCTCTTGCTTGTCTCAGTGAAAGCCTTGATTCTTTGTGTGCAACCATCTAACAAGTCTGGTTCTGGAAAAATAAGATATATATATATATATGTATATGTATATATATACATATATATGTATATATATGTATATATAGTCTAGTATTCAGTGGACACATTATAAGTCAAATATTGCCTTCTTATATATTTGTAAAAGTTTCACAAAAAAGATCTGATACAATCTCAGAACAATCTTACTGCCTTTAGATGCAATTAGTATACCTTGGGAATTTTAGCAGTGCTTATTTTTTATGTAGATGAAAGAGAAAGGGGAGGAAAGAAAAGAGAATATATCAACTTAAATGAGAAGCGAACTCCAGCAAATTAAATTTCTTGAAGCCGTCAGCAAACATCTGGTTTCTATATTACATCTCTGGTTTTAAACAATATAGTGTTCAGTTTTCCCATTAAAATGCAATTATTTATTCCCCAAACCTTTCAATGATAGTTGCATCTAATTTGATTTAAAAAAACATAAGAATTCCTTTTTTAGGAAAAAAAAACTATATGATCCATTGAGGTAACATTGGTTTAAAAGAGTGAAAAAGTTAATTTTACAGGCATAATGACATACCAGCACCTAAGTACCAATATCCCTGGACTACTGTCCTTAAGGACTGCCCCTTCCCTGCCCACCCCCTTCATGTTCAAGTCCCCTCAGTTCTGTTCTTAAAGTCGAAGTCGTTTTCTTTCTATTGCTGCTCAGTTCATTCTAAGTATTACTTGGGGAACCACATAGGTTGGCATCAAAGTCTGGCTCCCTGAAGCCTTATGTGCTCTTTCCCAAGTGTCTCACCCATCCTCAGGGCTTTGCTTTAGTGGGATGTTAACTCTTACCTGCTTTGTTTCCTCAGCTTGGTACTGAGATTCCCCCAGTGTTTATATTCTCCAGGTAACTATTTAGACAAACATGATACTCTTCAGTTCCATATTATTGCAAACAAGCAAAAGTTTATATATTCTTCTCGCTAGAGTTTTATTAATTAGTGGACACACAGAAAAATAAAGAATATACTGATTTTATGAGACTACAAAGTCATTAAGAAAGGATTCAAATATATCTTCTCTCTTAGGTTTTTATTCTTCAAATACACTTAATTTTCAGATGAAAATGTGTATATGGAAAAGATTGAAATTTTACCAATGACTATAAAAGATTTTTATTATTTTGCTTTTTGGTTCACACCTGGTGATACTCAGGAATTATTCCTGGCTCTGCCCTCAGGAATCACTCCTGGCAGTGCTCAGGGGATCTTATGGGATGTCAGGATAGAACTCGGGTCAGTCACATGCAATGCAAATGCCCTACCCACTGTACTATCACTTCACCCCTATAAAGGAATATTTATATAGAGAATATTAATAAACGTTTCTTAGATTTAATAACTTTTGAATTGGTGTAAGGTCCAAAAGAATAGCTGCTATTGTTATCTAAAAATGGCAGGCCATAATTTTTATCCTATCCTAAACACTATAGAATTGAGTTTAAATTGAAAACTCAATTTAAACTACCACACTTATCCGTCTATTATCTGTCCTCAGAGTAATTTTATTTTGAAAAATTATTTTATGTGTGGATCACACCTAGTAGTGGCCAGGGTGGGGGGGGGGGGTATTGTGGACCAGGAAACTGAAGTCAGGGCCTCATACAGGATTGATCCCATGGTCTCATACCAGATATAAGTTCTTACATTTGACCCACGTCCCAAAGCCCCAAAGGACTTTACTTTTGAAAATTGAAATTGTAAAAATTTTGAAATGGAAATTACAAGGATCTCCACACCTCTTGGGCACATCTGATGCTTCCAAAATGTCTTTTTTTTTCAAAAAGGAAATTCTGAAACAGCTGTGATCTTTCTGAAATATTTGTTAATACCTACCAGTTGTGCTCTAAAGGTCACTTATAAAAATCTGCAAAATTCATTGAATATTGCAGAAATATTCATTGAAATATTTCTTTGGTGGTGAGGAAACACATTTACACATGTTTCCATGTTAACTGAGCTGCCTGTCAGGGTTAAGGGAAAGTGTGAATTTATTAATGTGATCATAACATCATCACTTTTTATTGCCCTGCCAATGTCAAAATCCCATAGGAAGAGTATTAGGATACTATTTGATCTTCATTTGTTTGCAGCTAGGTATTTTGATTTTTTTTATAAACATAATTTGGTGGATGAATAATTTTGCCTAATTTTAGATTAGGCAACCTATTTTAGATCTAATTAACAAAGATAAAGTTTAGAAATAATCAGTATAATATTATAGACATCCATGATTCAATATGAAAGTCTTCACATAGTGTAAAGATTTTATACTCTGCTAGATATTTTTTTTAACTCTTTGAGGTTGACTTTTTGGAAATAAAGGCTGATATAAACATGATTCATCTTATATTATAGCTTACCTTTGTGGAATTCAGTAATAAAGAGTTGTGCAGTACTTAAAATTCATCCTCACATAAATGGTTAGTTTTTATTATGGCGATTTTCTTTGAGGTAGATGGTAGCTGCATGTTCTCAGGATGATAAAATAATACCTATTACCTGATATTTTAAAATATTGTCAGTGGTGTTTGCCTTAATACTTCAATATTAATCATTTTGATTAATGCTGTATGATTTTTCTTTAAAAATCTGCATTTAAGTCTATAAATCCTCTCTCTCACATTCCTTGTGTTTAAGGCTATAAATCCTTTCTCTGCCTTTCTCCTCCCTCTCATCTCTACTCACACTCCAGCTCTCATCAGATCTTTCTGACAGAGGATATTAATATTGATATTAATGGAAAATGTTAGTTTACTTTTCAAAGAATTATTAATAGCAAAGTGATATAGAAAATGTAAAGTGAATCAAAGGCATTCTATAGGCATGCCATTGATACTTTAGAGGATTTGCTTTTAAAATTCAGATAGGCGTTGGAGTCTATTGATTTAAGAGGAGTAGACGTAAAGAGAATTCCAAAGAGTGGGCTTTTGAATTAATCCAAAGATAACAGGTCATGAGATGCAAAATGGACATCAAATAGTTAAAAAAGACTAATATACCAAGGCTGTTTGTTAACTTGAGATAAGATGTTAATCCTTTATAGCTTAATAGGAATCACATATCCTTTCTTAGAATTCTTAGTCTCTGCTCAGCTTTTTTTTAAAACTCCCTTTTATTATTATTATTATAAAAGAGAACCAATCAGGTTGAACTAATTAATTTCTGTCAAATGAATCAAAAGTTTGGTGAATAGCACCAATAGGTGTTTTTCTAATCATTTCAAATTTCTCAGACTTAACTATAATAACACAATGCTTGTAAGTATATTAGTGCGAGAATGATTGCTCTGAGGTTGGAGTAAAAAGCTTTTGTTCATGAAACATATTAAGCATTTGCATTCTTAATGTGAAAATCAGAGATAAAAGCTCTAGTAGTATCATGGCTAAAGCCAAATCAGAGGTAGTCAAGTTAGGTTTTTAAAAAAGTGCATAAAACCCAAGCTTTCTATGAAATGGAGGTTTCTCCTTTTGTTTCAAATTCTGAGCCTATCAGTGGTCAAGGTGTAAATATGACCTGTAGCAATGGAAAGGAAGTGTTTACAGCTGAGTTTCTTACCAAGGAGCATGCAGTGAAATGGGCTCCAGTTAGATCTTTATCATAGAGATAAAAATCTTTTGTGATTTGAGAGATGATAGAGTCAGAGCATCTTTTAGTATCAGATAATTTGTAGGGCGTATATTTTCATTTTAGAAAATAATTATTTCTTTTGACTCCAGGAGGCCCAGTATTTAAAAGGTTTTTTTTTTTTTTTTGGGTCACTCCCGGCGATGCTCAGGGGTTACTCTTGGCTATTTTCTCAGGAATTACTCCTGACAGTGCTTGGGGACCATATGGGATGCTGGGGATCAAACCTGGGCCAGCCTCTTGCAAGGCAAACTAGTTGCTGTTGCTCTGGTCCCTAAAAGTGTTTTTTTGAGGTAGAGAAGTAAAACATCTTGGATTTTATTAGATTCATTCCTCTTAGAATACTTCCCATAGGGGTCACTTCTTCACTTCTTAAATCTCTATTGTTGACTAGTCCTCACTACAGTAACCACCAGTTATAAGTTGCTTGAGTCATTGGAATGGCACTAGTGAGAAATTAATCTTCAATTTTAATTAATTTCTATCTTAGAACTATGATTTGTTTATGAAAAAGGTAGTATATTTGGAATTACTAGAAGTGACTTTTATTCAATGATTACATAAATATATAAATATAGATAAAATTTAGCATCTGGATGGAGATATAATAGAAATAAAAAAGACATTGACACAAATAAAATGCCATTAGAAATGAGATATTCATAAGACATTTCAATAAGTTTTTATTATTGATTTTGGTGAATCAAAATTATTTGGGTGCACTGACATAAATAAAATATATTATTCATGATTATTTCATTGTTTTCTTTCATTTTGTTAATGTGGCAATTACACAGATAAGGACATTCCAATGCAATAAAATAAGTCATGCAAATGTAGAAAACTTCATAAAGTATTCAGACAAGATCTACTAAGAAAATTCACCAAAGTTAATGCTGTTTGGGAAGATCACCCTAAATTTATTTGAAATTTTTTAGTTCACAAGCTGTTGCCTTATCTTTTCCATGCCTATCTGAACTTCACATGCAATGATAAATAAGTGCCTCACTGAATCAGATTCCCTTTTTTCTATTTATAAAAGCCTTTACAGTAGTACTAGCTGTATTGTTTTATAATTGTAACAATTTTGCACCATGCCCACAATGGAAGACTCAGATTCCTCAGCATTACACCAAGATTCTCACCCACGTCTTGCCTTATTCTCAGATCACACTTCTGTAGAAGTAAAGTCAGGGTTTGCTTCTATTTTGTTCTGCCAAATGCCTTAATATTTTTTTCCATTATATTCCGTGTATTTGTGAGTATTTGGGGTTTTTTAAATGTCTTTTTTGAGACCACACCCAGTGGTGCTTGAGAAGACTTCTGGACTCTTTGCAGGGAGGGATTGCTCAGGCCACCTTGAAGATAATTCAACTGAATTTGGGCTTTCCACATGAAAGCCGCATATTCAATCTAGTATCTCTTGTTATTTGTTTGTTTCTGTTTCACATCACTTAGTCTGACACCCTTCAGTTCCATCCAAGTTGGAGCAAACTTCAAGTTTTAATATTTTCTCACAGAGGTGTAGCATTCCGTTGTGTCAAAAGCCGCAACTTTTGTATCTAGTCATCTGCTGTGTGGTGCTAGGGTAGTTTGTGTTCTTGACTGTTATAAACAATGCATTGATGAGTAAATATTTGTCATTTTATATCGATCTTCTGTGTGCTTGGGGTAAATACCCAGGATTGATTTGCAAGATCATACAGAAGCTCTTTTTATAGTATTTTTGATGATTCCCTATAAAACATTTTTCCATAGAGACTAATCCATACAATAATCCCACCAGCAATAAAGGGGAGTTCTTTAACCCTGATCACAAACAGCACACTGAATCATATGACTCTTTGATACAGGCCATTCTCACTTGACTGTCACCCTGTTTCATTTTTCTCCTGCTGTCCCTAGCATGAATCAATCTATTGAAGGAATCTTTCTGACTTAAACTATTGTGACCTTATATTTTCCTAAGTGTTGAAGGTAGTAAGGCCGTGAGGCATGAACCATGTTTTCCTCCTTTGGGTAGGTCCATCTGGTCTGTTTTATTTGACTTCTCTCTTAGTCCCAATTCTTAATACTTTTCCTCCAATCTTAATCATTTTCCAGCATCTCAAACCCTTCTCCAAACAGGACTTGCTGCTCCTGTTTTCCTCTCCCTTTTCACCTGGAACTTGCCACAATTTCCTGCATTCCAGATGACAGTTCATCCCTAGAGATGTCTTTACTGTTTAGGCATGATAGTCACAGTCTTACTTTCTCTTTGTAGGCCCAAACTTGACTCTTCCCCAACTCTGCTTTTTCTGTTTGACCTAACTGATGCTGATAACATTTCAGCCTGATCAACATTATTCCTTGGATTTTCCTGTATTGATTCCCCATGTAACCTCCTGAAAAAGCACTTAACACCTATAACCCCAGTCACTGTGGTTTCCTGATTATCCCGTCCTCTTGTATCCCAGCTCTGACTCCTCGAGCTGTGCAGAGTGGACCGTGGAGACCTCTCATTAGAACAGTCAGTTATATGGCATGGTGTTTCTATTAGAACAGCCAGTGCCCTTCAGTGTGACTTCAGTATCTTTTTTAAAGTATACGTTTATACATCATTTTATCATAAGGGATTTACTGTACTAGTCCTCAGCCTGCCTCCCAAAACTATTTTCCAGCAGGAGAAGATCTTCCCAGAATCTTCCCCCACAGAATTAATCGCTTATTGTATATTTCTGTGTGGTTAATTCTGTTCTGACCTCCATTGATCCCTGAGGGATTTATCAATGCAATGTGACTAGTCATCAAGTTGATAAATGACAAATCAGGCCAGAAGAAGGAAGGAATTTTCTGTTGGTTTAGGAGGCAACAGGGGTGCAAAGATGATAGAATTCACTTGCTTATCCTGGATTGGACAAACTTAGGCCATTAACATGTCTTTAATTTTCCTATAAAGGATGACTGTAACAAGAACACAAGGATAAAAACCATGGAAACATGGTTACAGGGGAGAATAGAGATAAAAAGCTTTGTAAAAATCATTTGTAATAAGGGTTAGAAAAGGAATATAATAGGGTTCTCTTAGTTGTTCGGGTGGTTCTCCCAAGCAGTGTTCAGGAGCCTGGGGATAAGCTCAGTAATTCTTGGCTACCCAGTCTAGGGCCCAGGTAGTTCGCACTAGGCAACAGATCCTCTGGTCCTGCAAGGATTATCCAGGCCACCTGGCCCTGCAGTGAGCGGGGAACCCTTTGGTGCTGGAGATCCAAGTTAGCCACCAGCACGTGATGTAAACATCATAAAACAGTACCAGTTGTAATATCCCGTCTTTCGTGTGGAAAACTGTAGACCAGAGATATAAAACAATGGTTTACAAGAGTGTAATTTTACTCTCAGAGGAAATTTGGCATTGTCTACAGGTATTTTTTGTTAGAATCTGTAAGCTAAGGGAGATGCTGCTGAAATCTAATATAGGCAAAGAAAGGAGTTATTGCTGAATTTTATATAATGCACAGCTTCTACACTAAGAATTATATGATCCCAAATAGTAATAGTACTGAATTTGGGATCTGAGTTTGCTCAGATCCCAAATAGTACTAGTTTGTTGAGTTAATATTGTTTTATAACATCATTATGTCTTATGTATGTTATAATTAATCATTACATACCACCCTACAATCATATATTTAGTTTAGCACAGTTGGCCTCTTACCCTTTCTCACCAGCCCTCTAACCCAGCTTCTCTGGCAACCCCTAGTCTATTCTCTGTACCTAAGATAGTTTTTCATTTTATTTCCTTATAATCCATGTTTGAGTAAAATCTAACTTTTTTAACTTACAATAATGCTACCAAAGTCCATATCTGTTGAAATAAATGGCAAAATTTCTTCGTTCTGTATTGCTGAGTAGTATTCCCATATATAGATATATAAAAATTCTGATACATATATGTTGGGGGAGCCATGGGGGTCCCCAACAATATCAGGAATGAGTTCTCTTTTATCTCAAGGACCGGCTTCAGATGGACAAACCACAAGTTCGGCACAGTCCAAAAGGCTTTTCCTAATCACCGGTCACTAAACAAGCTCTTGAGCAGACCTTGCACTCAGGCCCAAGTGCAAGGGCCTTTTTCTCCCACCAAAAAGGATCAATCTTCCCCAAGTCGGTCCCTTTATATACCCAAATTTCAATATCCCTTTTCCGAGATGGGCCACATCAACAAAGATGAATGAACAAGCTTTCAGGTGTAGATGTTAGGTGGTATCTGGTTCAATTCTAAACAAGTGTTAATGCCAGGGTCTACTCCCTTCCTCGGGGATTATCTATTATGTAAAAACACTGGGGAGAGAGAGAGAGGGCTAATATAAAGAAATACATGTTAATGGATGTATATTCATGGGGGAGAGTCACATCATAATTTTATGGACTTTATGCAATCAAGATATACCCATAAGCTCCTTCTTATTTTTACTCCACGCCAGGGTAATTCTGAATGTCCAGTCCTCTGATTACTGAAAGGGTCATGCTCTCTTCTCTAAGGACAAAGTAGCATTATCCTTCCTTTGATCTTGGCAGAGTTGATAATTGGTAGTCTCAACATAGCCAGAGTGGTGGTATCCTGGTAAATTCCAATTGTCCTGCACTGGGACTAGTATGTGTTAAGAGAAAATGTGCCCAATCTGAATAGCATTGAAATCATAGAGAAATTATAATAATATTCCAAGAGTTATTAATCAAGAATCAAAATGATTCCTTTAACTGCCATACCTTCTATCAGTGTTTGCACAAAACAGAGGTCTCTTTAGCATGAACTCTAGTTTAAGGACATGTAAATTGCTTTAACTGTAAGTAGCTTAAATAGCAAATATTCAATACTAGCTAGGCCTGTGATTCAACAAAGTATACATTAAATTTTATTCATCCACTTATTTCATATTAGCTATTGTAAAAATGTTATAGTGAAAATAGAGATGCATTTATCTTTTCAAATTAGTGTTTCAATAGTTTTAGGTAAATATCCAGAAATAGGATTTCTAGATCCTATAGCATTTTTATTCCTTAATTTTGAAAATTTCCATACTACTTTCCATACTGATGGCACCAGTTTACAGTCCTGGCAACACTTTTTAAGAGTTCCCATTCCCTCATCCTTGCCAGCACTTGTTATTTGTTTATTTTTTTCTTTTTATAATGGTGTTGTGATATACCTGATGAGAACTACTTTTAAAATAACCTTTAAACATGACACTCTTGCTGCTCTAGGTTGAAAACCTTAAGATTAAACAGGACAAATGTAGGGATTTCAGCTAGTATGATTTTTTAATTAAAGAACTGTGATTTACAAGTGGTTACAGTGAACAGTATCCACCACGATAGCTCAGAAGTGTAAGTGAGTGTCTGTGTAATTTTTTTCGCTCCTGTTTGTGTATGTTTGTGTGTGTGTATGTCTCTGTACATACCTGTAAAGTAAACAATGTTGTGCTGGCAACTATTAAAACAATTCTTTACTCATAAACTGAGAATGCGACAGTAGAGCCACCAAGGGAAAGGAAATGCACTGGACTCCTCAGTGCTTTGCTGTTTTAGTTGCTTTAAGAAATACCTGCCTGCCAGCATATAGCTCCTTCTGGACTTACCTTTCTCTCCAGGAGATTAATCACCTGTCTAAACATTTGAAGTACTGATTAATTTGTGACCCTGAATGAAGGCCAGGGAATTCTAACCATGCCCCCTGAGTTGAAACAGTTCAGTAGGTGGATGAAAACCCATCTTGCTAATTATATTTTTGGTAGCAGATGAAAATATGTGAAAAGGTTTCCCCCTTGGATGATTAGAGCCTTCTGAATGACAACTTTCCTATTTATTAGCTCCACTTGCCTTTGAAAAATGTGCTTTTGTGGGAGAAAGCAAGAATCCATTTGCCATATTGTGAACCGACCTTGTATTAGCAAGTGAACACTCTGAAGCTATCTTAGGTTTCTGAGATGTCTGTGTCTCAGCTTTTTCTCCTAAAGCAAGTTTCCCATTCTCAAGGAGCAAATGCTTGTTAAATGGAAACCCTAGTACAATGAGAATCTTAAAAAAGATAATATAATTTTTTGAATTTTCTGATTGGAAGGTTAAGAGTTTGGGGAGTAAAATGTACCATCAAGATTTTTTTTTGATAAAGAGAATAAATGGAACATTTGGAAATACATGTGCAGTAACTTAATCATCTCTACTAGCACTATTATGAGAATATCGGTGAAAATTGCAATAAGACTGGAGCCAGGAGACGGGTGGGGGCAGTCATGGATGAATGAGATAAACCAAAGTTCTAAGGGAAAGAAGGAAATGAGATTTGATTTTTATTTGCCTACTTGAAATGACTCTTTTGCCATCCCTTCAGCTTCTTTCCAGGATCATAACATAAAACCCTGGTGGGGCGTCACCTCAGCTAATATCCTTGACTCAGCGATACTGAGCTGGGGACTGAGGTAACAGGAGGATTGGCATCTGGCTAATTGCCATTTCTTTGGGGGGTTGCCTGATTCGAACTGAAATTGGTTCAAGACAAGAAAGCATCAATGCATTGGGACAGGAGTATCTGAGTGAAGAGAGAGGGGAGAGGCAAGAGCCATGGTCAAGAGCAGAAAGAAGCCACACGTGTCTTTGCATGTGGCCCCTCCTTTCCTCCAGTTGTATCCAGATAGTGAATGGCGCTGTGGTCAAAATGGTTCACACACCAAAAAATGGAAGAAAAGAAAGCCAGACAAGAGAAGGGTTTTTAAGGATGAAGTTGCATTCATTAGCTTTAATGTGAACTTTGCTCAAGATCTTCCGAGGTACCAGTCACCCAAGGGTCCCTCCCAATGTTGGTTTCCCCAAACCAGGCAGGAGTTAGGCCAGAAGCTTCCCACCCCCAAGTTGCTCTCCACAGTCCTTGCTGCATCCTGTGAGCTCCAGGCGCTGACAGGTGACTGCAATATCATCAGAGTAGGAGCAAGTTTATGTTTCCCTGCAACATGTGTGATTGCTACTTGATTACGTGTTATGTATGTGTTAACATGTGTAACCTACAACATGTTTCCCTTTCACTCTTTACGCTTGCTACTCAACATGTCTGTGTTATGTTACCTAAGTCACACGTGTTACCTAGAGCATGTTGCCGTCTTATTCTTATCTATTGCTCATCCTCCCAGCAGAATGTTTCTAGATAGGATGCACCTTTTCATCATGCTTTCTTAAACAGATGTGGATAGCTAATGAACTGACCTAAAGGTACGATTATCTGGAGAAAACCAAGATGGTAGATAATTTATGGGCATCCTTGTTTAAGAAACCCTCACAGAAAAAAAATGTTATTTTGGAATAGTCTACATGTTGATTCATTGTTTTTAAATATGTGGTTTTGCTTTTACAGTAACTGAAAGCTGCATTCAGAATACCTTGGCTCATTACTGTGTCCTTCTAGAACACAGGCAGCTTTAAATTTTATTTAGATATTTAGGGTTCAGGAATCAGCAGCTTTTCATTAAATCACCCTTCACAACAGTTTTTAATTTGTTGTAATTTGGTATTGTGTTTAGTCATTAGAATTTTGATGCTCTGGTTAAAAACTGAGCAAACTCATTGGCCTTATGTGCAGTTTAGAATGGTTTCCTGATTTTCTAACATGTGCATTTCAGGTTTGGTTAATTGTATAAGTTTATGGGAATATCTATAAAACTATATATTTTCCTGTGTCTTAGTAGTATATTTCAGGACCAGAAATAGGAAATTGAAGAACTAAGTTTTATCTAAAAATTCAGTCTTCTCACTTGTTTCTTTAATTTACATGGCTACATTGAGACTGAGGTTCTTGATTTTGAACAGAAAAAATGATGACTTAAACGTGTATTTCTTTGGTGGTGAGGAGATATTTCAGTGTCCAGTGACACATGACTTACATGGGCAATGACCCTAGTGCTGCTTCAGCGCCCCCTGTACAGTCCCAAGCCTTACTGGTCCTTTTGTCCTCTTGTTCCACTGGGCAGGGTTCCCTGAGCATGACTTGAGAACACTCTTCCGAAAGCATTTCTTTGAAATCTCAGTAAATCTTCTTTGTGGAAATTAATGACATGGACTCAATGTGTTATTTACAAATCTATAATGAACCTCATTCCCAACAAATGGAGATGGTACTGGTGTCCACTTGAGCAAATGGATGAACAACAGGAAGACAAGTAATAAGGGACAAGTGTTCTTTTGGGGAAGATATACAGAATTCGACACTATATTATTTTGAAACATTATTATATCTAAACTTTAGATGAAAATGCCGGTATTCTGTTCCATTGATTGTCTATTAATAATTTTTATGTTGACTATAGTGTATATAAAATATCAGATTGGTTCATACATGTACTCCAATCCTTCATACTAATACTGCATCTCTAGGCAAAGCAAATTGAAGAGTTAAAGTGGCACTCAATATTTTTTGGAAGAATTAATGAATAAATGGATAAGCTAGGCAAAATCTATCAGGACTTCAACAACAACAATAGCAAGTTAGTCTTGAAACTTATTCAGTAGATGTGTTCTTCAAGCTAAAATTTTAAGAGCAGGTTGGAAATACTGAAATTTTAAGAACCTGATTGACTTCCTTAGGAAATGAAAATAATGAAATGACTAAACAATTAGGTGGCAAAATCCAAGATTAAGACATAAAGTTGCATTAGTTATTCAGGAATAATTACATGGTTGAAGTTTTATGCCCACATTTACTGTGTCCCACTGTTTTTATATTGTTTTTTATTTTAATCAGAAATTACAATCAGTATTTGGTCTGTGTCATGCTTACTTAACTCACTTCATGTTAAGACAACACAATCAGTTAATGAACTCTATATTAGCTGTATCTAGGGCTTGAATTTCCTAGGTGCAGTATATCTGTACTGCCCATGGTATATCACATTTACCAGGTAGTCAAAGACTAGAAAAATAAAATTTAAAGTGCACAGTTAAATTTGCCAAAGCAATAAATAATGTTTAGGAGAAATTATGATGTTGCAAAGTTTGGAATTAGGATTCAGAAATCATTTGTCTTTTATTGATAATTCAAATATGATTGGTTATCTCCCTGTTTTTATGATCTAATTGGGAACATGCTATTGCAACTTCATTTAATCTTCTCTTTATATTTCATTTTACTCACACTTCAGAATATTTTTCTAGAGTTTCAATGGCAATAATATATACAGTTTTATATGCCAATTATATAGGTTAATCTAGATTAATCTCCATAATTATCTAGATTATAACATTATCTAGATTAATATGTAACATTACATACCATATAATCCATAAGAATTTGTTTCCTAGTAGATTAATCTTCTGGAGGTGACTTTGACTAGTGTACAGTCAGATAACTTGGAGAATCAGTGATTGTACAGTTGGTGGTTTTGTATAGTCCCATTGAACCATATCATGATTCAGTGTCACTAGAGCATTATTTTTTCCTTTCATTCCAATAACCAGGATAAAGTTAGGTGTAGATTTTGTTATTGCTATTTTTTTTGCATCTGGAAAATCATTAATTTCACAACCATAAGGTTAATTTATTTGACCTAGTGTCTCAGGTTCCTAATTTGCAAAATAGAAATGGTAATAGAACTACCTCATATTTTTATGTAATGAGTAGATAACTTATTATATTCAATATCAAGATAAGGCTCTGGCCCATAGTAGGCGCATGTGAACCCTGGTCACCAACTGTTTATTATGGTCATGTTGGTATAAACTGATCATAGCTGTCACACATATATCACATATATAAAAAGATTTGTAGCTCTTTTCAAATGACTGTTCTCTGAAATATAGAACAACCTTCAACTGGAAGGAAAGAAGTGCTGGTTAGAGTTCTAGATCAACCTTTGTTTTAAATGATCTCAAGTAAATTGTGCTTCAGTTTCTCTACATGTTTGTACTTCCAATTTATATCCATAGTAAATAGATTTCTTGGAAGAAAGTGTAGATTTCAAGGTATCCCAACATTTATCTTGAGTCTGCACACTGAGAATGAGTGAGGACGGAAATCATTCTTGATGAGCACACAAGAGAATCTGATGGAGGTGGTTCATGCAAAACCTTTCATCTGGACGATAAAGGGAACTCATACACATTAAGACATCAAAACACACTGGAAACAATAATCTCACAATATTAGTTTGGACATTAAATTTAGACATTATTCAATGAATATTATAGATCTAAAACATATTACAAACTTTCTAAAAAGTATGTCAGAGATAATTCAAAGACTATGTTGTGAAGTCCTCTGGTTACTTGTTTATTGAGCAACTTAATCTAAAAAGGTTGGTTTCATGAATTTTCATCAACTTTTCAACAAAGCTCTGTTGCAAATGGTGAATTATGCATTAACATATGTTCATGCTAATTTATACAGCAGTGACATATTTTTGGCATGAGATCAATAATTTACAATTATATATTTTAAATTTTATTAATATCATCAAGGAATGTTAATTATCATTTAGGCAGTAATGTGTCCCTTGAACCCCCCAAAAGAGAGTAATTATTGCAGTTCTTAGGGTGACTGCATGTTTGTCCAAGTAACAGCAAATGAATCTGACATCAACACCATAAAAATTTTCTGCTCTTCTCGATTAATAGCTTTATACAGCTCTGTTGATTGACTCATGGCATCTTGTTATAAGCTGAAAATTAGTAGAATCTTGACTACAGTTAGTTTGTGTATTTCCAGTGTACTTTCATTTAAATACACTGCTTTTTAAAAATGATGTGTTACACAGTGGAAACATCATCCGCACCTTTAGTTTCATAGCAGCACTATTCACAATAGCCAGAACCTGGAAACAACCAGTATGCCCGAGTACTGATGATTGGATAAAGAAAGTTTAGTACATCTACACAATGGGATACTATGCAGCTGTTAGGAAAAATGAAGTTATGAAATTTGCCTATAAATTGATGGACATGGAAAGGATCATGTTGAGTGAAATTGGTCAGAAGGAGAGATATATAGAATGACTACATTTATTTGCATGACATAAATACATATATACATATTATGATACCAAAATCCAATTTCAGGCAAAACGTGGATCAGGAGGTCTTACCAAAAGTGGAAATTACCGCAAACGTGTAGGAGTCAGAGGTTAGGTAAGACACATAAGGGAACATGTGCGAATAAATGTCAAAAGGTCTAATACCAACCTAGAACTGAGCATTAAATACATGCAAAAAATGCACATGATAGCCTCTAAGTGTATGTAGTGCAACCTACAATATGTAAGAGAAGGAAAAGAGAGAGAGAGAGAGAGAGAGAAAAGAGAGAAAGAACTTGCCATTTAGGCAGGCTATGGGAGGGGGAGGGAATTGGGGGCATTGGTGGTGGGAAATGGGCACTGGTGGAGGGCCGGGTGCTGGAACACTATGTAACCGAAATCTCCAAACATGAACAACGTTGTAATTGTATATCTCATGGTGGTATAATAAAATATTAATTAAAATAATAAAAATAAAAATTGTATGTTATTTGAAGAACTCATGATTGGTCGTGACTTATTGATGACAAGTTTGGGTCATTATTAAGCTTAGTTACAATTAAATGAAGGATGTTTTTCCCAGTAGTTTATCTTCAGTGTGAGGGTGAAAGCAAATATATAAGAAACATACGAAGTTCAGTGATTACTAAATAGCTTATTAATGTTAGCATCTGTAGCAGCTTTGCACATTGACATATGTTTTGGAAGGAGCTGACCACCAGCTCATTGCAGTCCAAGGAAGACCCCTCAGAAATTATTTAATTTTCAATAAGTATATAGTCAATCAATTTCAATCACATACGTTCTCATGAGGTCAATTTTGGTATTTCTGTGCCTTTTAAGAGCATTTTCAAGAAAATGAAATTACCATGTCTGATCTGCATGCAGCAGGGCACAATGTCAAGAGCATCGGGGTCAACCAGTTCTGGTAAGGGAGGGATGCTTGTCTGATATCCAATATCTTTGCCTTATTTCCTTAGAATGATTTTCTTGGCAATTCTATATTACAAGAAGAAAAGTTGTTCGGCAAAGCAAAAATAAAACTGCTGAATTTCTAAACTACAAATATCTAATTGTTCCATTATACTGCTAAAGATGATGTAGAGAGGGGCCAGAGCGATAGCACAGCGGGTAGGGCATTTGCCTTGCATGAAGCCCACCTGGGTTCAATTCCTGGCATCCCATTTGGTCCCCTGAGCACCTCCAGGAGGAAATCCTGAGTGTAGAGCCAGAAATAACCCTGAGTATGGCCAGGTTGTGACCCAAAAAAGCAAAAATAAATAAATAAATAAATAAATAAATAGTAAAGATGATATAGACAGTGTGCTAATAATTGTTGGAAATGGCAATGCAATATTAGAACTGAACATTAATCTATGAATGTATATATTGCAAGTCACACTGTGTAAGAGAAGGGAAAGACAGAGAGAGAGACAATAAAGAACTCTACTTTCATGGCCAAATGATCTCCCAATTATGCCACCTTCTAAAATCATCACATTCGGGGTAGGATTTAAATGCATTCACCCAAGAGCATAGGACATGTATGTACGTTTTGTGCATCACAGTTGAAGGTTCAAAGAAAGCAGACCTATATCAAGAGCTGGAGATAAGATGTGTGTCACAAGGCTTTGAAAAATCCAGCAGCCTTAGTAACTTTGGTACCTGCTTGCTCCTCATGGGCAAGGCTCTGTTTTATCCCCATTCTGGGGTTTCCGTGGGGATGCTAAGTGCTGTGGCTGTCTGTGCCTCTGCAAGTCTGTTTACTCTATACATTCCATTTTGTTTTAAAACTTAGTTTGCATGTGGTTCCTGCATATACTATTCAGCCTCTCATGACGTTTACTCATTCTCTAAGGTCTGTTAGCCAATAAACCTTACATTTCTGCACATATCTTCTGACAGAAGAAATATACCTGTGTCGTATTTGATATGTCAAAAACCAGTCACAATTATAGACCTCATTCCCATGACCTGAAGGAATGGCTTGAGGCTCTTTGTGTTCCTGGAGCAAGCAGATGCTCTTGGGCTACACTAGCACACAACAGGACGTATGGAGATGTTACTGGTGCCCACTTGAGCAAACCGATGAACATTGGGAAGACAATTCTACTTATATACATTTATAAGTTTTAGATCATTTTTAGCATATAGAAAATCAGATGGTCTGGGCATGTAATGCGATTTGGAGATGACCGCTGGACTAGAGCCGTTACCGACTGGATCCCACAAGATGTCAAAAGATCACGTGGCTGCCCACCTACAAGATGGTCAGACTTCTTTTGTCAAGACCCTGAAGAAACGGTTTGAGGCTCTTCATATTCCTGAATCAACCAGATGCCATTGGGCTATATTGGCACATGATAGGGTCCAATGGAAATGTTACTGGCGCCCCGCTCGAGCAAATCAATGAATAATGGGATCAATAATTCCAGCTTTGGGTCTCTTGCCTTAAAGCTACCAGTCAACTCTTGTCAAGTTTCATAAATGATGAACCATGCACACCACCTTGTATCATTGTGTATGCACGACACCATGGGCATTCAGATGCTCAGCTTTGCACAGCAATGATTTCTCAGTTGCCTGTGATCAGTTCAAGGGGAACAGTTTTCTGCTACTCCTTTGTGTGACTGGTTTTCAATAGAAGAAAACAAGTTTTCTTAAATTTCATTAGTGATGGGAGAACCATTTAAACATGCACAGAGTTCATTGATCAGGGCTTGGTCCAGTCTTCTCAGTAAGAGAAAGAACAATAACATCCCTGATCCCTCTGTTACTCAGCACAGCTTCTCATAGCTACATCATATTGATCTTTCTCAACTTCTCCTGGCCTGGCCTCTTCCAAGTCCACTGGTGTCACCCTGTTTCTCAGTGTGAGCATCTCATCTGTTATTCCTTCTCATGTCAGAGACTGCAGATATAAGTATTCCCTTATTATATACATTCCTCCTAGAAGAAAAACTGTCTGCCGCTACATCCATGTACCTGCAGAAGTCATTCCTATAGATTCAAAGGTAAAAAAGATCTGCTCCAGAGGTATTTCATATGTTATGATCAGGAGAAAGAAATATCTCTACCCTTGGGGCTGGAGCAATAGCACAGCGGGTAGGACGTTTGCCTTGCACGCAGCCAACCTGCGTTTCATCCCCAGAATCCCAGATGGTCTCCTGAGCACTGCCAGGAGTAATTTCTGAGTGCAGAGCCAGGAGTAACCCTGAGCATTGCCTGGTGTGACCCCCAAAAAAAAGAAATATCTCTACCCACTTTTCTGGAAAAGTATTGGTTTCGTTCTCTTTTCAATAGATTGAAGATATTCTGCAAATACCAATAATGAGAAATCTCTGCTGGAAATCAACAGATAAACCCTGAACGCAGCTGAAACATACTATTATAGTTCAATAAAATTATGTGCTATTTAGTGTATATTATGTACTGAAATACAAAATAATATACATATTGTTAATAATACAAGTATGAATATATTATAATCATGGTCACTGCTTTTGCCCCCCAAAGCACTTAGAGGTAGGTAATTGTAGCTACTGAAACAATGTCCATATATAAGCAGATTTAATTAAATCCCCCAAAGTGTTCACTTACTTTGTCAATAGACGTATATACTGATTAACAAACAATACTACATCGGTAACACTAGCCAGATGAAAACAGTCAGGTAAAGGTAACATCTAAAAGATCTAGATGAAAGTCATTCTATCTTTAAGATTACTTGATCACTTGACATCCTGTTATTCATTGATTTGCTCTAGTGGGCACCAGTAATGTTTCCATTTGTCCCTGTCACGTGTCACTGTAGCTCAATGGCATCTGCTTGCTCCAGGAATACAAAGAGCCTCAAAGCATTAAAAACAATGCTTTAAGAAGCACCTACATTTCATAGAAAGACTATAAATAAACCTTGATTCATTACACAATTTCTTTTAGTTTCACCATCTTCCAGGTACCACCAAGTATTAAAAGATGTATTATGGAAGTATTATTGCTTAGAAACAACCTTCTGTTGTCTGGGATGTTCTGCAGAAAATTCCTTTTCTCCAGGACGCCTTTTGCACTGAGAGTCAAGCAGTAACCGAGTACACAGTGTCTGAAACTTGCTCTGATAAATAACACATAAAAGCAGTAAAGCTGGGGCCCCCTCTCCAAGGAGGCACGATCTGCTTGTCTCTAGAAGAGAGGGAGAGAGAGTAGCTGCTATAAATCCTCCAAACACAACTGAAAAATAGTGAAGTTCTGTTTCACATTAGACTCATACACCATTTGATCTGGTCTTAAATATGATAGTAGATAGAACTAAACAAGCAATTGTGTAAACACTCTTAAACTGAAACACAAAATAGTATATTCCTTGTAGTTGAATTTGGAGTTTTCAATTAAAATTATCGATCTTATTTTCATTTAAAAATATCAATACTTATTTTATATAGTAAAAATAGAGGTATATTTACTATTTAATACTATATTCCATCCTAGAAGTAGAAATAGGCAAATTGAATATTTCATTTCTCCCTCCACCTCTCTCCCTTTAACCCTGTCTCTTCTTCTCTCCCTCTCTCTCATCCCCTCACTCCCTCTCTTTCTCTCTCTCCCTCTCTTTCTCTTTCTCCATCTTTCTCTCTCTTCCCTTTCTCCCTCTCTTCCTCTCTCCCCTTTCTTTTTCTCTTTGCTCGCTCTCTTCTCTCCCTCTTTCTCCCTCTGTCCCTTTCTTTGACTCTCCCTCTCTATCTCCCCCCTCTCTCTTTCCCTCTGTCGTTACCTCTCTCCAGCCTACAGTCTCCATGACCCCAATAGTTTAATGCATTTTTCCTTTTTTGCTTGAACTTTTCATCGCTTTTGAAATTCCTCAGTAATGCTGCTATCTTAGACTATTTGAGCCACCTCCCTTAACTCCCACACTCCTGCCTCCCTTTTGTGGTTTCTTCTGCTTCATTGTTAACTATTGTCATCACTTAATCTTAGACTCAGTGTCTGCACTAATACTTTCTAAGGGTTTTTGGAATAATCCAACATGATCCATATTCTTGGTCTTAAAAAGAAAAAATTAAATCCTCCAAATCAACCCACTGTCTTATGCAACTATTAATTTCTGTGATCAAGTCTCATTTCCATAACCACCTCCATGCTTTCATCTGCACAAAGGAAAAGATAAGTGATTTCACTGAAATTTTTCTGAACAATGAAGTAGTTACTCTCGCGAGTCATCTCCTTCGCTACAGATCTACACTAGAGAAGTCAGTGTTCTGCACATCTTTGGGGAAATGTGTGTGGCTCTTGGTCTAAATTTATAGCCCACCCATCTTTAATTTCTCATAGTTTAGAAAGAAAATATTAGTGCTTGCATTTGGAATAAAAAGAATAAGGATAAACAACTTCTGTATATGTATATGTTGCACACCATGAGTAGTGAGAGAAATTCATTTAAAAATTATTCATTCTCTTGAGCATTTTTTTTCTTAAGTTGATGGTGGTTCAAAATTTTTCCTAAATTGTGTGTATAACAGTTAATGTTTCATCAAGGTAACTTCTAGAACTTGATCAATTGTTGCAAATTGTTATGCACATGAGTGTAGAAATAGAATAATACATTCATTTGGATTTTCATGTTCTTTCTTTTTTTTACTTATGACAAGTTTATTTAATTTTTTTTTTTTTTATTCCTCCATGAGATATACAATTACAAGGATGTTCATAATTGGGTCTCTGTCATACAGTGTTCTATCACTCAGCCCTCCACTAGTGCCCCACTCCCACCACCAATGTCCCAATGCTCACTCCCACCCAACCCGAGCCTGCCCCTATAGCAGGCACCTTATCTTTCTCTTTCTATCTCTGTTTCTGTCTCTGTATTTCTCTCTTCTCTTACACCTTCTGACTTATCTTACAGTTTATGTTGTAAGTCTCTATGTGTATATTCAGTAGGAGTTCTAGGGTGACACTATAGCTCCTCATTCCCCATCAACCTCCCCAGTTTGTTACAACTACAATGATCATTATGGTGTACAGATGTGAAAGATCCTGGGAAGGAACTGGTCTTAGCCTACATTGTTTTGTTTTGTTGGCTTTTTGGGTCATACTCGGCAATGCTCAGGGGTTACTCCTGGCTCTGCACTCAGGAATTACTCCTGGCAGTGCTCGGGGGACCATATGGAATGCCGGGGATCGAACCTGGGTCAGTTGCATGCAAGGCAAGCGACCTCCCCCACTGGACTATCGCTCTGGCCCACTAGCCTACATTGTTATCTAAGCCTGTTGCATGACTGCAGAGCAGCTGCATGCTGGCACGGCTGTTCATCTGGTCTGTTCCTTGTCCATTTCATCTGGTTGCGGAGGCTGTGACCCAATAGCCACTCCCACCATCATAGAGAGGGAGGGCCCCAGATGCCCATGTCAAGTTTGACCAGCAAGGCCACCTCCCACGTGACTACTTTACCCTAGAAACTTCATTGGGCTCACTGGGGACTAGCTGATTCCTCAGGGACTCCATGGGCTGCTCCACGTGGGCCAGGCGGTGCAGCTGTGCATCTGGTCTGTCCCTTGTCCAGTTCATCTGGTTGTGGATTGTGTTCTTTCTCTATAAGATGTATCATGTAAGGCAAAATTCTGGTTCGAACTAAATTTTCTTATCATAGTTTGCTCAATGGAGAAGACAAAAGCTATGAAATGTGATTTACAACTGATTGAAGGGTATGTGTGTGGGAAGCCCTTAATTCAAGAGACTAACTCATTGCAGGTTAAGGGATGACCTTTATTATCCAAGGGATGGTAGGACAGACATGTTGTCTGTAAGTGCTGCACTATCTTTTGCCTATTCAGTAGGAGCACCTT
This sequence comes from Cryptotis parvus, assembly GCA_021461705.1. NCBI lineage: Eukaryota > Metazoa > Chordata > Mammalia > Eulipotyphla > Soricidae > Cryptotis > Cryptotis parvus. The sequence continues at coordinate 127,631 of JAJIBD010030361.1, forward strand.
TGCAGTCATACAAACTGTCAAACTTAATAAGAGATACTATGTCACTTATCATTTGTCACGTGTCTTCCCGTATTTCATCAATTCATTTCAGTGGGCACCAGTAATGTCTCCATTCATTGGGAATAGGTCCATTATTGTTACTGTTTTTTGGCATATCGAGTACACCATGGGTAGCTTGCCAGGCTCTGCTGTGGCTCTGGGTTCATCCCAGGGGACCATAAAAATCTTCACTCTTATAAAGTATTTTAGTTAGTGTTTTCCAGTATACTTCCCAAGAATGGGTGATCATGGTGGATATCTCAACAACCAAACATTTTTGTTATCTCTAAAATAATATCATGCAGGTTATCAGTCAAACCAATTTCCAGCCTTTTAATGTACTTTCTGCTTATGTCTGAATGGAATTGCCTTTTCAGGACAGTGGTATCATTTCCTGAAAGCAGTAGCATACTTTCACTACTTAAAATCTAATAGGTACTGTGCAAATCATAGCTTCCCTTGTCGGCTTAAGAAATCATTTCGAGGCTGCACAAATCTTTACAACCCATTGTAAGCATCATGTGATGATAGTACATGTCTAACCTGGATATGACTGTTGATAATCAGCCTCAGCACTATGTCGATTTAACCAGTTTTACCTATAATCATTTACACAAGGCCAGCCCTAATTTAATCCCTGATATCATATGATCCCTGGGTACTTTACTAGAAATAAGCCCTAAACACCACTGGGTGTGGCCCCAGAAAAGATCAAAGCAAGAAAAGATTCAAAAGCATTCCTGTTGCACATAAGTCTTTGTAATTTTTGGCCTTTAGATAATGCCTCTCCTTTTATAAGTCTTGTGCTGACTAATTTGTGCTTCATGTAAAATATGTTATTAAAAAAAAGAATTAAACAATATTTAACCTTTGAGGATTGACATTTTCTATATAGTATAATTATCTAATGATCATCCAGGTGCTACAAAAAGTGAGCCTACTCCTTATGCTGCTGAATGTTATCCCGTGTAAATATCAGAGTTGTCTTTTCTCAACAATTTACCCACTAAAGGACAGAACTGTTACAAAGTGTTGACTGCTGTGAATAAGCTGCTATTCCTATTCTGAAAATACTCACATTTTTTCATGAATATAATTTCATTGCTCTGAGTTAAATATCTGAGTGTGATTTCTGGGTCATATGGTGGTTGCACCTAATTGTAATAGGGTTTGTAAGAAATTGCCAAACTGTTTTACAAAGTGGCTATACTACTTTATGTTTTCATCAACAACGTATGTAACCAGTAATATTCTGTGTTTTCACCAGCATTTGGAGCTATCACTTTTTTTTAAACTATATTAAGAAAATGTCACTATGGTCCTTTTTACCAGCTTATTTTACTTACACTGCATAAAAGGTCCATTTGTACTTTACCCTTCAACAATATTACAATATTTTATATATTAAGTGTTTTATTTTAATGTACATATACTTTTTGGTTATCCATTCATGAAACAGTACAAGACCATTCCAAATAGTAATGATAGTGCTTGTTTTTATCAATTAAAATACTATTTAAAACAATGCCCCAGGACCTGAACAACAGTATAGCAGGTAGAGTGTTTGCCTTGCACGTGTCCGAACCATGTTGGATTCCCAGCACCACATATGTTCTCCCGAGTCCTGTTAGGAGTTGTTCCTGGATGAAGAACCAGGAGTAAGCCCTGAGCACTATAGAATCTGGCCCCAAAATGAAAAAAAATTAGCATCTTCAACTTCTTAAAAAATAACAAGCATTGAACTTCATGTTTTATATGTCTCAACATAGGTTTCAAAACAATCTTTTAATCCAAGTCATAATAGGTAAATTAAAAAATCATATGAAATCAAGATACGGAAAACCATAAATGTGTAAGAAATACTTATCTAAATTGACTAATGTAAATTTAAAAATAAAAATGTAAAACCTCCCATTCACTACAGACCCCACTATATACTTCTTTGAGTCCCACTAGATTAATTCACATGCTTGACCTGCTCACCTTATGAGATATTTTCGTTAGCCAGATCTGGCTTACTTTCTAAATCATCTTGTATCACTTGTATTACTTGTCTTCCAGTTGTTTATCGATTTACTTGACGAGCAGGCACCAGTAACATCTCCATATGTCTTGTCATGTGCTGAGTGTAGCTCAAGGGCTTCTGCTCGCTCCAGGAACACGAAGAGCCTCAGACTATTGTTACTGGTTTTTGCACATCAAATATGACACGGATAGCTTGTCAGGCTCTGCCGTGCAGGTGGTATACTCTCAGTAGTAGTCTCTCATCTTGTGTCTTTACTGATGAACTGCAATGGGGAGAGATTGGCTTTTCTCTTGGGTGGAGCTCTGACTAGGTGTGGAGTCTGGATGTTGAAAACGGTGGCTTCCAGGTGTGAGAGTTCCTCTGGCTTCTTGTAAGGCTCTTTTGGGATGGCAGACCAGGGTTAGAACTTGCCTACTCTCCCAGTCACCTCATGATCAGCTGAGCACAGGGAGAGCCAGTTGCTGCTCTGCCCTGTGTGTCTGAGTCTCTAGATCAGGCATACCTGGGCTTGAAATAGTCCTCTCTGTAGGGTGGGGCTCTGATGAGCAGGGCTTGAGATCAGTTTTTCTCTTGGGTAGAGCTCTGATGCGCTTCGGAGTTCAGATATTGAAAATGTTGGCCCCTCTTGGTGATTTCTAAATCATCTTATAGATAAATAAACTAGGATTTGCTCATTCAGTGCACAAATATTTGTAGAGAGCCTCAGATCATTGATCAAGTACTAGAGACTGTAATTCAGGAAAGCTAATTGAATCAGCCAAAGTTCCACATTTAATAGAAGCAATAGTTAAATACTACATTTAATTTTGAGAGTACAGCTTCATTTAAAATTCTTAGATTTCCTCAATCCTAATTAATGATAATCAATTTAATATTTTAAGCTTAAGGCACTTAATTAGTGACCTTTAATTTTTTTTTTTTTTTGCTTTTTTTGGGTCACACCCGGCGATGCTCAGGGGTTACTCCTAGCTCTGCACTCAGGAATTACTCCTATCAATGCTCGGGGGACCATATGGGATGCCGGGGATTGAACCCAGGCCGGCACAGGCCAGCCGCGTGCAAGGCAAGCGCCATACCTGCTGGGCTATCGCTCCGGCCCTGTGACCTTTAATTTTTTAACATGAGTAAACCACTGTTATTTAGAAAACTGTTGCTATATAGTTTGGAAATTGCATCAAAAGCAATATGTTACTCCACTTGTCACTTGTCACTTGCCTTCCTGTTGTTCATCAATTTGCACAAGTGGATGCCAGTAATGTCTCCATTCATGGGAATGAGGTCTATTATTGTTACTGTTCTTGACATATTGAATACACCATGGGTAGCTTACCAGGCTCTGCCAATGCTCTGGGTTCATCCCAGGGGCCTTTTTCTATGTCAGACCATCAACCATCCAGGGCCCACAGGACAGAGCCCTAGGTGTAGACAAGCCTGTCTCCAATCTGCCACCTGCTGATGCAGCTGGGCACCGCAGCCACACCTGTAACACAATGAGGGACAGGACACCTTGAGGGTCGTGTTATTTTACTTTGTGTTATTGCGTCCAGTAGGCAGACTACTAACATGCTGACCTCCCATCCCCTTGTACATTTTTTTCCAAACTATGTATAGCTGTGATACAGATATTAAGCACAATATATCACTAAGTAACTAATACACTTCAGTTGTTTTTTTACCACTTTCCTCCATCTCCCACTGTCTTTGAGTAATTTATCTCTAGCAGCAATATACATACAGTCCCTTTGAAAAAGGACAAGCATTATCAGTCACGGCATGGACGAGTTATAGCCAGCTCCATCATGGGAGAGAGCAGATGATTATAATCAATAATCAATCAAAGACTAGTGACAGTAATCGTACATCACTTTATACCATGGAAGCGTCACACAAGCTTAATATTGCAAGATTTAATTTCTGCATATACTGGGCTTTTGCCTTTGTCGTGAATATATGTTTGGTGGCTCATTCCAAGGTAAGTTCTCTTTAGGAAAGTTTAGTAACAGCATAGAGAAAAGAATCATTAGCATTGTCTGAATACTAACTACTCACTGTTTCCTAATTTTGTATATAGATGAAGCTCTATTGGATATATTATTGAATTGTGTTCCTTGTTAAACACGTAGATGCACTTTTTGAAAGATGTTAGTAAAAAATTCACTAACTTTATATTGAAATCATGTCCAATAAAATATACTGTTCAATAGATGACACAGTTGCCATAAATCCATTATTAATTTGGAAAATGGGGAGTGATATTGAAAAGTGAATGCATTTTTAAAATGTTAAACAATTCTATACATGGAAATTAAAAAAACACCATTTTTCCTATTTAAAATGAAAGCTCTGACTGAAACCCAATCATGAGCGGCTTTGTAATTATATATCTCACGGTGGTATAATAATTCTTTTTAAATCAGAAAGGTAGATAGAGTGGAACCCCTGTATTTTATATAGATTTCCAAACTCAGTCGTTCAATTAAAACGTTGATGAAACCAACTCATGTAAATGGACAATATAGGTCTTTGCTCTCCAGGACCTGTAGAAATCTGAATAAGTAGAAACAGTAGAAATCTGTTAAGTAGAAGTCTGAATATACATATCCAGTGCTTAGGCAGTAAGAGTTTGCACACAATGCTTTGGAGTCCACTATGGAAATAGAAAGTTCTGTAGGAGTCTGGAGACCTTCAGGAGAAGGCTGGCTTTACACTGTACTATTAAAAGGGGGGCGCCATTTATATACATAGGATCAGGCAGACACTTAGAAGAACAAAAAAATAGCATTTTCAAGCAAAAGTGTGATGGTCTTTGTGAAAGGGAATTTTGGTATGAGGAAGAACCAGTTTTCAGTAGGAAGCTTATCAAGACTGGCCGGGATAATAGGAGAGTCACAGAGACAACGGTGCCGTGAAGTGAGGGTTTGTGTGGTGCTGGAATGATTTATGTAAGCAACTGCCATTAGCAGGATTCTAATCATGGTGTCAAATAAAATATCATTGAAAACTATAGAGGGTTATGGGAGAGGTAAGGAACTGGAGATAGAAAAGGATGTTCACTGTAGAATCTGAGAAAACTGGTTTGTGCTGGAAGAATCCCTGGGGAAACAGAAGTGGAGAAAATACAGAAATCGAATGCTGAGAAAGGGCCTGATTCTGCAGGCTGATTTCTCCTACCTTGGGTATTTTACTGTGTAAATGTGTAACTGTTCAACACAGCACTTCCTGAGTGTGTGTGGTTCAACAGAGAGTCTTCTGTTCAGAGATAAAGGCAAGTGCCATCAGAATACATATCATATCTCATTATGATCGGGTATCATAATACTGAGATTTCAGTAAGTCTTACATATCAGTTTTATTAAAACTTAAACACTTGTTGGGAAATACGTCCTCCACTCAAATCCCAATCATAAAGACATTGCAAGTGTTCACGTTGGATAGGATCACATGTTTTCTGCAACAGAAGACCCTCTGGTAAACCTAACATGTGCAGGAAGTGCTTTGTTGGACAGTTACATTTATACAAGTAAGATACCCAAGGTAGGGAGGAAGCAGCCTACAAACTTGGACCCCTCTCTCAGTGTTCCATTTTTTGTATTTTCTCCACCTCTGTAACCTCTGGGAATCTTACAGCTAGAAAGCAGTTTTCTCAGCTTCCAAGTTGAGTTTGGAAATATTTCCAAATTCTAACTCTGAACATGCTCCCCCCTTTTTCAGTTATATTACTTTGTATTTTCTTTCACTGCTTATTTTGTTTCTATTTGAAAGATCATTTCAGTGTTTTTAAGAAGCTAAATCCCCAAGATAACACTTAGATTTTTGTACAAGAAGGTGGCAATTTTTCAAATGATCTGTCCATTAAAGTTCTGTATCACCAAATAGCTGCCCTCTCAGAGAATCAGGTGAGATGATTATTTCCTTACTGTAAGATTTAGACCCAGCCAAGTGCCTTTCTGATTTTAATCATCTTTAAGGAAAGAAGAGTTTTCAATAGGAGTAAACAGGGAGCCCCTGCTGTTTGAGTGTCAGGTTATTGGATTTGATGCTTTTTATAGTGAGTGTTTAACAGGGAAGACTCATTTCTCTCCATCTGAGTTTCTCCCTGGGTCTATGCTATCATGCAAAAAACATCTTAGTTCTAGAGAGGACAGACATCAATTATAAACAATAAGCTGACATTCTTTTTGCTTTAGGAAACAGCTATGATAATAGGTGACTAGAGACAGTAATATTTAAAATCTCCCTTAGATATATTTAGAGTTGGGTTAAGCCATATAAACAAGAAACTATTGGGTAGAATTTTGAAATTATTAGCCCCTGAACGTTCTAAAATTAAGCTGTTGTGTGTGGGTTGTTTTAGAAATTAGCTTTTTGCAAACTGATGTTTTCCATTCAATGTTGGGAAGTAAACATAAGCTACTGTTAAGGCTGCTGCCTGGAGGCAAATCCAGAGTTAGCTGGAATCTTCTTTAGGATAGAAATAGCTCCTGGGGTTTCTAACTTGGAGCCTTATAATTACAATCTAGAGGAGGCAGCTGCAATTCAGAATATGGATATACTTTTGTACTCCTAGCACTTTTCAAACTACACAAACATTATGGGACTGGGACGGGGTTGTGAATAGGACAGACATGTAAATTCTTAGAGTATTCCTATGCAATGACTTTTCCCTGTCAACACAGAATGTTTATTTCCCTCTTAAAAATAACCCTAATTCTGGGACTGGAGAAGGTAGCACAGAAGGTAGGGCTTTTTGCCTTGCATATAGCCAACCCACAGTCAATCCTGGGTATCCCATATGGTCCCCTGAGTGCAGAGCCAGAAGTCACCCCAAGTATACCACTGGGTGTGGCTCCAAATCAAGCAAAAAAAAAAATAACGCCCCAAAGCTTTAATCTAGACCAGAGAAATAGAATCGTGGGTAGGGTGTTTGCCTTGTACACTGCCCAATCATGTTCTGTCCCTTACACCCCAAATGCTCCCGGAGGAACCTCCTGGAATGATCCGAGTGCAGAGCTGGGAGTAAGTCCTGAGCACCACAGGGTGTGGTCCATAAACCAACCAAGCAAACAATCAAACAAATGAAACTGTAATCAGATCATATTTGCTAGGGGACACAGCACTCAACAGACCTCAGTTATAATTAGTTCAAAAGTCAGCTTCCCTTTTGTTTTGTAATTACCATGCCCAAGTTTTCCATTGTGTTCCTTATTTCTTGCCAGGCACAGAGAAACACACTCTTAAGTATGAGTATTAGACTTGTCTTCTGCCCATCTTTTCAATAGCCTGTCTCCCTGTTCCAGAAATCCAAGTCTCTATTTTTTTTTTTTTTTTTTTTTTTTAGTGAGTGCCTTAGCAGGGGGCGAGTCCTTAGGCCCTCAGTCCCTTCTCTTTATTGCAATCATATTTTATTTTTTTTTTTTTTTTTTTTTTTTTTTTTTTTTTTTTTTTAAACATTTTATTATACCACCAGTGAGATATACAATTACAAAGTTGCTCATGCTTGGGGGTTTCGGTCACACAGTGTTCCAGCACCCGCCCTCCACCAGTGCCCCTCAGCCACCACCCATGTCCCCCAATTCCCTCCCCCTCCCACATCCCGCCTAAATGGCAGGTTCTTTATCTCCTCTCCTCTCCCTCTCTCTCTCCTCCTTCTCCCACACATTGTGGGTTGCACTACATACACTTAGAAGCCATCATTTGTATTTTTTGTCTGTCCCCTTAATGCTCAGTTCTATGTTAGCATCAGAACTTTAGACATTTATTCACTCATGTTCCTTTCTCTATCTAAACCAACCTCTGACTCCCACACGCTTGTGGTAATTTCCACTTTTGGTAAGATCACCTAGTATATTTATGCCATGCAAATAAATGCAGTCATTCTATGTCTCTCCCTTTCCTTCTGACTAATTTCACTCAACATGATTCTTTCCATATCCATCCATTTATAGCAAAATTTCATAACTTCATTTTTTTCCTGACAGCTGCATAGTATTCCATCGTGTAGATGTACCACAGTTTCTTTATCCAGTCATCAGTTCTCGGGCATACTGGTTGTTTCCAGGTTTTGGCTATTGTGAACAGTGCTGCTATGAAAATAAAAGTGCGGATTGTGTTTCCGCTGTGCGCTTTTGGCTTTCCAGGGTATATTCCCAGGAGCGGTATGGCTGGGTCAAAGGGGAGCTCAATTTCTAGTCTTTGGAGGAATGTCCATATTGTTTTCCAGAAAGGTTGTACAAGTCGACATTCCCACCAACAGTGTATGAGAGTCCCCTTTTCCCCACATCCACGCCAGCACTTGTTGCTTTTACCCTTTTGGATATGGGCCATTCTCTGTGGTGTGAGGTGATATCTCATTGTTGTTTTGATTTGCATCTCTCTGATGATTAGTGATGATGAGCATTTTTTCATATGCCTTTTGGCCATTCGGATTTCTTCCTTGTCAAAGTTTCTGTTCATCTCCTCTCCCCATTTTCTAATGGGGTTGGTCTTTTTTTTTATATAGCTGTACCAGTGCCTGATATATCCTGGATATTAACCCCTTATCAGATGGGTATTGGGTGAATATTCTTTCCCATTCCGTCGACTGTCTTTCTATCTTGGTCACTGTTTCTTTCGAGGTGCAGAAGCTCTTCAGTTTCATGTAGTCCCATATATTTATCTTTTCTTCTAGTTGCTTTGTTAATGGTGCTTCACCTTTGAAGATGTCTTTAGCATCGATGTCGTGGAGGGTTTTTCCTATATTTTCTTCAACATACTTTATGGATTCAGGTCTGACATTGAGATCTTTAATCCATTTTGAACTGATTTTTGTGCAAGGTGTTAGACACAGGTCCAAATTCATTTTTCTACATGTAGCTGTCCAGTTTTCCCAGCACCACTTGTTGAAGAGGCTTTCCTTACTCCAGTTTGGACTCTTTGCACCTTTATCAAAGATTAACTGATCATGTCTTTGAGGGTGGGTGTCAGGATACTCAACTCTATTCCATAGGTCCACCGGTCTGTTTTTTATTCCAGTACCACGCTGTTTTAATTACTGCTGCTTTGTAGTACAGTTTGAGGTTGGGAAAGGTGATGCCTCCCATCTTCTTCTTCCCAAGGATTGCTTTAGCTATCCGTGGGGGCTTATTATTCCATATGAATTTCAGAAGTGTTTGGTCAATTTCTTTAAAGAATGTCATGGGAATCCTTATAGGAACCGCATTGAATCTGTACAAAGCTCTAGGGAGTATTACCATCTTAACAATGTTAATTCTCCCCATCCATGAGCAGGGAATGTGTTTCCATTTCCTCGTGTCCTCTTTTATTTCTTGAAGCAGTGTCTTGTAGTTCTCTTTGTATAGATCCTTTACACACTTGGTTAAGCTGATTCCTAGGTATTTGATTTTCTGTGGCACAATTGTGAATGGAATCGATTTCATAATATCCCTTTCTTCTCTTTCGTTATTTGTGTATAGGAAAGCCCACCGACTTTTTGGGTATTGATTTTGTACCCTGCCACCTCTACTATACCTGTCTATTGTTTCTAAGAGTTTTTTGGGTCGAGAGTTTAGGGTTCTCTAGGTATAATATCATGTCATCTGCAAATAATGATAGCTTGATTTCTTCCTTGCCTATCTGGGTGCCCTTAATGTCCTTTTCTTCTCTGATTGCTATGGCGAGTACCCTCCAGTACTATATTGAATAAAAAGAGGTGAGAGAGGGCAACCTTGTCGTGTTCCCTGATCTTAAGGGGAAGGCTTTCAATTTTTCCCCATTGAGAATGATACTCGCTGTGGGCTTTTGGTAGATGGCTTTGACTATCTTGAGGAAGCTTCCCTTCAATTCCCATTTTCTGGAGGGTTTTAATCATGAATGGGTGCTGGATCTTGTCAAATGCTTTTTCTGCATCTATCCGATAGGACCATATGGTTTTTATTTTTTTCTCTTATTGATGTGATGTATTATGTTGATTGATTTGCGAATGTTGAACCATCCTTGCATTCCCGGGATGAATCCTACTTGGTCATGATGTATGATCTTTTTGATGAGTCTTTGGATTCTGTTTGCTAGTATTTTGTTGAAGATCTTAGCATCTGTGTTCATCAAGGAGATTGGTCTGTAATTTTCCTTCTTTGTATTGTCTCCTCCCTGCTTTGGGTATCAGGGTGATATGCGCCTCGTAGAAGCTGTTTGGGAGTGTTTCTGTTTCTTCTATTTCCTGGAAGAGCTTGAACAGGACTGGCAGTAGGTCCCTCCTTAAAGGTTTGGTAGAATTCGGCCAGTGAACCCATCTGGACCTGGGCTTTTGTGTTTGGGCAGACTTTTAATTACTGTTTCAATTTCCCGATGGTGATAGGCTTATTTAGGTATTGAAGGTCTTCTTGTTTCAATCGTGGGAGGTTATAGGACTTCAGGAATTTATCCATTTCTTCTAGGTTCTCATGTTTTGTGGCATACAGGTTCTCAAAATAACCTCTGATGATCTTTTGTATTTCTGTTTTTTTCTGTTGTGATGTCACCATTTTCATTTCTGATTCTGTTTATTTGGGTTCTCTCTTTCCCTGTCCTTACAAGTCTTGCCAGTGGCTTGTCGATCTTGTTTAATTTTTCAAAAAACCAGCTCTTGGTTTCATTAATCTTTGGATTGTTTTTTTGGTTTCCAGGTCGTTGATTTCCTCCCCTAAGTTTCCACTATTTCCTTCCTTCTGCCTGGGTTGGGCTTTCCCTTGTTGGTCTTTTTTCTAATATTTTCAGCTGTGAGGTCAGGTTATTTATATGGGCCCTTTCTTCTTTTCTGATGAATGCTTGCAGAGCTATGAACTTTCCTCTTAATACAGCTTTTTGCTGTGTCCCACAAGTTCTGATAGTTGGTATCTTCATTGTCATTTGTTTCTAAGAATCTTTTGATTTCCTGTTTGATTTCTTCTATGACCCATTTGTTGTTCAGCAGTGAGCTGTTTAGTTTCCAGGGTGTTTGGTTTAGCTCCCTGCTTCTGTGTGTGGTTCACTACTATTTTCAGTGCATCGTGATCTGAAAAGATAGTCGACACAATTTCAATCTTTTTATTTTGTTGAGGTATGCTTTGTGGCTCAGTATATGGTCTATCTTGGAGTATGTTCCATGTGCACTGGAAAAAAAGTGTATTCAGCTTTTTTTGGGATGAAAAGCCCTGTATATATCAACCAGCTCTCTTTCTTCTATTTCTTCCTTCAGGTCCAGTATTTCCCTGGTGAGTTTCAGCCCCCGTCGATCTATCCATAGTCGATAAGGCAAATGTTGAAATCTCCGACTATTATTGTGCTACTGTTGATGTCTTCTTTGAGGTCTATTAATAGTCGTTTTAAGTATTTTGCTGACCCCTCGTTTGGCGCATATATGTTTAGCAGTGTGATTTCTTCCTGGTAAACATACCCCCTTAATTATAAGAAATGGCCTTCATTGTCCCTTTTGATCTTTTTCAGCCTGAAATCTATATTGTCAGATACTGAGTATGGCCACACCGCCTTTTTGGAGGGGTTGTTTTGTGGAGAATGGTCTTCCAGCCTTTGACTTTGAGTCTATGTTTGCTCTGGTTATTCAGATGTGTTTCTTGTAGGCAGCAGAATGTTGGATTCATTTTTTTAATCCATTTTGCCACCCTGTGTCTCTTAATTGGTGCATTTGGACCGTTGACGTTGAGCGAGATTATTGTCATTGGATTTTGTGCCATCTTTCTGTTTAACGTTGTTGTGGTTTTTGGGTTGTCTTATTTTACAATAGACCCTTCAATCCTTCTTTTAGAGTTGGTTTTGAGTCTATGAATTTCTTGAGTTGTTGTTTATCCATGAAGTTGTGTATCTTTCCTTCGCATCTGAAAGTAAGTCTAGCTGGGTAAAGAATTCTTGGTGAGGCCTGGAGTTCATTGAGTCTTTTCACTATATCCCACCATTGTTTTCGGGCTTGGAGTGTTTCATCTGAGAAGTCTGCTGTAAATCTCAGGGATGCTCCTTTGGTATGTGATTTCCTTCTTTGATCTTGCTGCTTTCAGTATTCTATCTCTGTCTATCGTTTTTGTCATTTTAATAAGGATGTGTCTTGGAGTATTCTTGTTGGGGGGTTTTTTTAGCTGGTATCCTTCGGACCTCCTGTATCTGGGAGCATGCTTTCTTCAGTTCGGGGAAACTTTTCAGCGATGAGCTTTGACAGTATCTTCTTCATCAGGGTTTTCTTCTTGACCTTCTGGCACCCTAATGATGCGTATGTTGTTCCTTTTTGGCTTCATCCCGATTTTCTCTGGTAGTCTGCTCGTTGATTGTTAGTCTTTTTCCATCTTCTGGTGTTGTCTACAGAATTTCTGAACCTCGTCTTCGAGATCACTAATTCTTTCTTCAGTAGCTGTTACTCTGCTTTGGGGGCCTTCTCCTGTGTTTTTTTCAGTTCACTTACCTCATTTTTAATACCTGTCATTTCTGCTTGTACTTTGGTCTGAAATTTACTCAATTCTGCTCTCAATTCCTCTTGTACTTTACTGAGTTTGTATTCCATTGTTTCTTTTATTTCCTTGTACATCTTTAACAGTTGCTTAGAGATTCCTTTTCAGAGGTTATATGGCTCATCGTTATTGCTGGACTCATCGGGTATTAATAACTTCAATCGTGAGAGCTTGAAGGACTTTTGCGGTTCTTTACCATAATGACTATCGTAGGTTGAAAATAAGTGTTCTGGGTGACTAGCCAGTAAAGTTAGTAGGTGTCTGAATTACTTTGCAGCTAGGGAAGTATAGCAAAGAGTGTAGGGGACAAAGCTTAATGTTATGTCAGGTAGAGAGAATATAATTCCGCGGACCTTGCGTCCAGCGCGTTTTGAATTTTGAGGTGTCTGTGGGTGGTTCAGGTGTCAGGGGTCAGGTGGAGGTCTTGCAGTGGAGTTCCTGCGCCGATGGAGTGCGGTGGGGACCCTCCTCAAAGCTGGAGCCGTTTCTCCTGGAGCCCGGGTCAGGGCAGCCGCCGCTGGGGGGCGCACCTGGTGGGAAGAGCGCAGGGATCTGCTGGGCGTCGGGCTGGATGGCGTCAGAGGAGTTCCTGCGCCGATGGTACGGTGGGGACCCTCCTCAAAGCTGGAGCCGTTTCTCCCTGGAGCCCGGGGTCAGGGGCAGCCGCCGCCGCGGGGAACGCACCTGGTGGGAAGAGCGCAGGGATCTGCTGGGCGTCGGGGCTGGATGGCGTCAGAGGGAGTTCCCTGCGCCGATGGGTGCCGGTGGGGACCCTCCTCAAAGCTGGAGCCGTTTCTCCTGGAGCCAGGGTCAGGG